>CM055682.1:6525742-6878242 GCA_029448645.1 Andrena camellia | reverse complement strand
GCAGCCTATTCGTGCTCACAGTTTTCCCAACTGCCATAATCCCAGCAGGTCGCTGGCGAGCGCGCCGGGCCGCGGGGCAGTAGTTCGTTTAAAAATGCTTAACTTATTATTACGCTCGAAAATTCCGTGAAATACGGTCTCCCCCGCTCAAGAAACGTCGGTATTAAATTTCCACCGACAATCGTGCTGGATAAAGGGGACAGAAAAACCGGATACACAGCACGCGCTCGTACTTTACCTCTGCGCCGTATCCCTCCATTTAGAATGATAAAAATTCTGGTAAGCGGCAAGCGGGAGCTTTGAAAAAAGCCTCGCCATTAAAAGCCCACCGCGTTCGTATTAAGATTAGGATAAACGAGAGAATTAAAGCAGGGGCCTCAATAAACGCTTATGAGTCTACGTTGAATGCGTCGTACCCATGTATGTGTTTAGTAGGTGCCTATGTGCATAGTTAGAAAGAGTAACGAAGTATGTAAAACTTAGAATTGAGGAAGTCTAGTAAGTAATTCTTCGTTGTGAATTAAATTAAAGAAAAGAGTAATAATTATATGATTAAGAAGTGATCACACGAACATGTGTTTACAAAAAATACACACGGGTTGAATCTATAACCTCCTCCTTTTTGAAGTTGGTTAAAAAACCATTCATCATGGTGCCAATTGGGGAACATATTCCACACATATAACAACGAAAGAATCATCCAAATCGGTCCACGCGTTACAAAGTTAAGCTCGAACATACATTAAAACTGGAATTCTAGATAATTCTAGAGTTTCTAGATAATAATAAAAAAAATTAACATGGTACCACCGGCTCTTCATACTCTTTCAAATAAAAAAAAAATCATCAAAATCGATGCACCTATGCGGAAGTTATGGCTGAACATACATAAAATTAACATACATAAATAAAATGTAAAAAAAATATACGGATCGAATTGAGTAACCATCTCCTTTTTGAACTCGGTTAAAAACTAACGCCCATCACTGCTCGCAATAGAATAATGATTTGGGAATAAATAATATTGGAATGCATATAGTACAGCACTTATATCAGCAGAACAAATATCGAGTAACACAGATGACCTTACAGACACCCTTCATTATGATAAGATCTAGTGTTAAAAATAAATTAAATACTGTAACATATTAATAACCACTTCAATATATTCACACATTGTCTAATAAGGGAAATTCCCTCCAGAATTCCACTCTCTCAAAGAAATTGCAAGTTTTCAGATTATCGTGAATATCTGCAAAACCGTAAAAGATATCGAAAAAAAGTTTCATTCAATGTTTTATGGCTTCGGATATTCTACAATATGGTGATAATAAACTGTCGAAAAAGAGGGTGGTGGGGATACATTTTGAGAAAAATAATATTTTTTGGAATTTATTTATCGCCGCTTATACGGCATAAAAAACAATAGAACTTTGATGTCATCTTCTTTTTGATATCTTTCACAGTTTCGTAGATATTCACGATAATCTGAAAACTCATAATTTTTTCGAGGGGTTGTTGTCACCCCTAGAACCATTTTATTGCCGAATAAAAAAATAGTTACGTTATTAGCATCACCTGACCTTCATTTTTGCGAAGTTTCAGATTTTTTTGAATTTTCGAGTTGCCGAACTTCCCTTGTAAGTTACAAATTTAGAATTGTATTTAAATTTGTAGGTGTTTGTAGTAAGATTTGAGATTTGAAGAAATATTATGAAAACATTTTATTTATAAAATGATGTAAATTGACTACCTAACCTAACTTTCGTGGGAATGTTTTTATTGAATTAATGAAAATATGAAATTTCTCATGAGCACGAAAATAAAATAATCCTGAATTTTAAGTACCACCTGCAAGAATATCCTAAAGTTTAAAATCCTCCTAGAATTTTTGAACTGATAGATTTCTTAGAGGTCTGCTGAATAAACTTCACTGTACGATAATCTCCAGGAAATATTAATCCCATTTTGCTTTGAAAAGCTTCCCAATCGAGTAATAACGAACTGACCCTCCCCTCCAGGTGAAACCAGTCCCCGACTGAATGGGTTCTTTGAATACGACATCGCGTAAATACTGAAAACTTCTTAAGTACGTCTACCGTTTCAATTAGTACCTACTTTTAGGCTGCCAACTTTAGAGTCTGCTTCAAGTCACTTAACGAGCCAAAGGACCCGAATCAGAGCCTCCAATTTATTATGTGCCAAAGTGGTAGGTCTCGAGAGAGTATATACCACAAAACACAGAATTTTGCTTCCCTTGAACATTCTCGAGGGGTTTATAGACACAAGTACTAATTCTTATGAATCCTCAGCAAATACACCAGCAGCTGTCAAAGTGTGCGCTTCTAACACACTTCACTTGAAACCCTTTTGTAGTTTAACCCTTCCAAGCTACCATTCGTTTACTTCACAATTCTGCTTTCTTTGCCAGACTCTATGAGCCCTCCAGCAGCAAAGCAGAAAGATCTTTTAATCCTTCGTTCTTACAGTGTATTCATCCGCGCCTTTAAATATTCCAAATTTCCTAGAAATTATTCGCCACCCTCCACTCGTCGGATCAAAGACCACCCCCCACTGAGTTCAAGGTTCGTCGAATTCGTTAACCCCGACGCACCTGGTAGAAGTTCAAGGACTTTGAGCGACAGTTTAGAGACGAGTGTCGCCATGCAATCAGGCCACTGATCCCTTCGACGACCAAAGCGATATGCCGTTTAATGTCTCAATTAGTCGAGTTCGCATTTTTAATTGATCGCTTAACTTCGACCCCGGTTCTGCAAAGGCAATCAACTGCACAAACAAGCGGCGCTGAATAAAACGGGATGGGCGAGAGCGAACTTCGACGCCCACCACCCGACGCGACGCCTCCGCCACCCTCGAAGGCGTTGTATCGAGACGCTCGTGTAAACATGGATTTTAGGATTCGAGAATTGCTGCGACGTTGCTCGTAAAATATTTAGGATGCATGCGAGTGGAAATCTCGCTGCTTGGAAATGGGGAAAGTGGCTTTTCTGCAGAGTTTCTCGGACTGGCAGTGAGTTCGATTGTAAAGTGTGTATTGTATCGATGTTTGTCTATTAAATGAAACTTTTTAGGCCCTTTCACTATCACGATCGACACAATTTTAATATTTTATTGTCAGAATTCTGTGCCGGTTTCTAACATTGAAAGATCGTCAATCATTTCAGTGGACATTCTTAAAAGCAGTTATGTATTTTACTCAGGAGCGTTAATTGATTGATTTGTTTATTATAGAAGTTTGTGTTTCGAGAAATTATGTTTCTCCACATAATGGTGTTGTTTACATTATTTGCTGGCTCTTATTAAAAAGCAGGTGTCATGAACGAATTTTTAAAGTAAGCGTATATATTTATAGTTTAATTGGGAAACTGAAACAGCACCGATGTTGATAATCAAACCGTGACTCATTTTGTGTTAATTAAGTGCAACTACACGTTACGAACCCTTGATATTTAGTCTGGCTTAGTTAAGACTAATATCGATAGTGTTTAACAGAAATTATACTGTTTTAAGTTACAGAATTTATTTAGGTCTGAAAAGATTGAGGAACAATTTTATTGTTCTGTGATGCATTTAATCACAAAGATCTCGATTTAAACACCGAAGTTTAGCTACACATTGAAACTTGTTTCTGACGCTTTGTTTATGCTCTGCGTTTTATTTGAATATTTTACGGGCAAAACAAGTTATAAAGTTTCGAGTTACGACGTGCTCGATCAAGCACAACTTAAGCAGTCAGTGAAGTGTAAACGTGTCACTGAGTTCATCGCTTTTAAGGATGACTTATGTCCTCAAATATTGCACATAGAATGGTGTGAAAGTGTTCGTATATTACGTACTATGTTTCAGAATTATAGATGCAAAGTCAATTGGATAAAAAAAAAATTTTAAAAAGGCACAGGAGGATTTGATGAATATTAATTCGAAAACTGGCAAACAGCAAACAGACATTATCACTGATTTCAAGATATTATTCGATTGCCAAAAGGAAATATGAAAACTTGCTGCATTTAAAAGACACGCAATAATGAATATTGAAGAGCATGAAAGTGTGGTCGTTTAAAAACCCATACGAAGATTCATTATTCATTAAATATTAATTCTGAGACTACTTACAACAGTTGTTAAAACATTCAACATTCCAAGTATCAGTTATTTTACTGCATTCGAAACCGAAAAGCAACTTGTGGCCTATGAAATTGAATATTTAGAAATTAATTGATACATTTATTACAACCATTTCGCCACCCTTAGTGAGTCCTATTAACTATGTAATTAAAGGTGTACTAATGTTTCTGAAACACTATCTACTTCCCTGATCAGCTCAAAGAAAATTATTAAAATAACGGAACCAACAGAAGTTGATAAATAATAAAAATTTCACAGAGAAGAATATTCCCGACAAGATACTAACACCTTTAATGTTAAAATAATATCACCATTTGTCACTAAATTTATTAACCCCTTAACTACACACTATTGCGATAAACGTTAAAAAATCATAACCTTTTTCTGTTCCTATTTTACTATATAAATGTTTATAAACTGGGATGAAACACTGCTTTTCGAAAAAGCGTTTATTTATTATTCTATCGAACGTAATATTGTGGAGGTGGAATTTTTAAACTGTGCACAAGAAATATAATATTACGGAGGTGGGTCTGAAGGGGTTAAATAATCGATAAAAGGGAAACAATCAGAAAGAGTAGAAAATATTTACACTAACGAAATCTATCACTAAAAATCTTCAAATTCTGCGTATGCTCTGCAGACTTTGCTGCAGAATTTATAGGCAACAGGAGGGCCAGCTCTCACGGGCTAGCTAAAGTGAATTTCTATTGGCACGGTCGAGAAAACTTCGTGTGTTGACCACTCTCGAAGACAGACAATATAAGGAGGCGGTAATACAAGTTCACCTCGCAATGTAGTCGCACGAAAATCGACTTTCACTGCCGTGAAGAACCGTGGAATCACGGCGCAGAAGAATTAACGAGGGCACTAGCCCCTTCAAGAATTAATTATTTGTCCGTTGCAAATCTGTGAATCGTCGAGTGTCACGGTTGAATAGAAACCGGGAGAACGGGTATCGAATATCGATACCATTTTAGAAATTTCTGCAGGATTAATTAGAGGAGACTCGAATTATGGCTGAGGAAAATATTTCACCTTTCGTCAAGCAAGCAAAACGAGAGAACCTTTCAAATGAATTTTTCGACAGTTCGGGTGGTTACGAACGGTTTACGAGACAAATATTCAAGAAGATATTAACGACGAATTTGGGGATGGATGGAAGCAGAAAAAGTAGAGAAAATACAGGAGAAATACATAAGGTGGACTTTAGGTTTGGATTTTAATACACCAGCATATCTAATTTTGGAGGAAACAAAACGGACAAAGTAAGTATAGAAGCGGGGAAAAGGACAATAAAATATGAGGAGAAAACGAAACGGCTGAACCAGAATAAAATAGTACACGAATGCTTTAGAGAAATAGATGCGAAGCAAGAAGAGAAAAATGTAAATGAGAGGAAATGAGAGACTCATACTATGGGCAAAAAATGATGGATACCCAAGAAATGGAAATAGAAAGAAGAGGAGGAAAAGATTTTGCTCAGGCACTAGCGCAAAGAGACAAGGCAGAGCAGGTTTAATGGCAATACGACAAAATACTAGGAGGTAGATGTAGCGTACATTCCACAAAAATCAGGGATAACCAGAGAGCAAATTATCTAAATACCAGAGGCAGAGACCAAAGCATGATCGCTAGGTTCAGATGTAGGAACGAAGACCGGGGAAATAAGTACTGGAGGGAAGGAAAGTATACAGTCTGCAGACTTTGTAACGGGGCGAGAGAGACGCTGGGACACACGCTACAAGACTGCAAGGAGCTGAAAAGGGAAAATTTAACGATAAGAGGGATACTAAAGAGAAAAGAAGGAGTGGAGTGGATGCGTATGGTTCTGGAAAAAAAAATATATAAAAAACATTTCATGTTAAACGATTTTACAAAAAATACACTAAAAATTAAGAAATAACTATGTTCTTGTATTACAATTTCGATGGTGTTTTCTCAGTTTAAATAAAATCGTGGCGTGGGATATTTCATAACAGAATATGAATCAAGTTAATGCAGCACCACGATTCTATTTAAACTGAGAAAACACCGTAGAAATTGTAGTATAAGAAAATAATTATTTTTTAGTTTTTAGTGCATTTTTTGTAAAATCGTATAACATAATTTTTTTATATATTTTTTTATTTTCTAGTTTTTAGTGTTTGTGGATTTTATTTATTTTTTTATATAATTTTCTGGTTTTTAGTGTTTGTAGATTTTTTGTACATTTCTTTTTATATATTTTTATTTTTGACTTTTTTTAAAACAAATTGTATTATTATCCAACCTACGCACGCATGCAAAGTTTCAAAACAATTGGATTGGTGGAAGTGGGTGAAAATTGAGTTGCCAGATTTGAACCACATACCAAACATACACAGGATCGAAGCTAACAACAAGTAAAATCATTTTAAAAACGAGAAGAAAGGAAGCCCAAGATGAAGGAAGAAGACAAAACGAAAATACAATTTGGAGTTAACCCACCCTGAAACACTTACTACACAACACATGTAACCCCATTTTGAGGCCGAAAGGCAAAACATAAACCTATAATTACTACTATTAACGAAGAATCATTCACTTTGAATTCTTTAATCTTTGATTAGTGGTTCTACAAATATATGGTTTATTTAATTTATGTATCAATGGAAGTTTCGTACCTATATTACTATACGTGGTACAAACTAATACATATCTATATGTATCTAGCCAAACAAATTAACCCTGTTACGGCCCTCAGTTCAGCTATGCATTCAATATGATATTAACAGCGAGAAACGTAGTAAAGTAACTGGCAACAACTTGCTCATATTTTTCTCAAAATTAAACGAATCCCCAAAGAAATAAAAAGGCGGGTGTGTCAAGAAAAATGGGGGACGTAGTGTGGGTAAAGAAATGAGAACAGCATTGGGTGAGGAAAGACCCGAAGAACGTAGTGGAGTTAAAAATAATTCCTTGTCTAGTTTCGTAAGTACTATTCGGCTTTTAAGTCTTAAACCTATTTCTAATATCCTACACATGTACATAAATACCCTAATGGATTGCTCGCTGAATTCGCAAACTGTTGCCTCTGTATTTTCTTCTCGTTAGTTGTTTGACTGAGAGCCAGCTTTCACCCAAGAATCAAATACGTATTTCGCATTTCCATGCTCCCCGTCGTCAGTCGTGTTTCCGGTCACGTAAAACCAGCTACAGAGTTGTCATTAGGAAGACGTCGTATGCAGAATGTGCACCTAACGATGGTGTCTAAAAATATTGCTACAACGTGATACACTTATTTCAACATCGACTTTGTTATTCCTGCCCACGAGACGCAACTTGACTCTTGGTTAGTTGGAAGAGAATACCGCAAGATTGCTGTTTCACTAGAGACGCGAGATGCACTTCCGAGGAATAATTTAGAACGGACTAGTGGGTTTAAAGACCAAGAGGTGTATCAAATTGTAATAATACTCGGGAAGTAACATTATTTATTAGTAAGATTTTACGTACGTAAAATGGCAACCCTGCTATTTTGTGATGCACAGTGACTGTTATCTAAAAATACTGTGTACTGATAATTAACTGGATATTTTTAAAAATTTTGAATACACCTGATTGATTTTCCAAGTAGGTTGATTTATAAATTTTTCCATGTACTTTCTCTCGAAGTATCTTAAAATTCAAATAATTTGATATCCGGATGGCTCGCAGTTTTACAGTGGATTTTCCGAATTATTTAATTTGGATAAAAGGATCAACTGAAAAATCAAGTAGTATAAGGTAGCTCTATTCGTTACCTATGTGGTAAATAATGAGTTTCTCGTTTTATTAAGCTTAAATTGCAAATATGAACCTATTATTGTGAAAATACAAATGAAAAGTATATTTCAATATGTTTCATACCTAGCCATAATTCAATTTTTGTTTTTCTCTATTCAATTTCGTTGTACTTTTATCTTGCTTTATATTACGTACTTTATTGCATAGAATAATTGATAAAAATAGCCAATACATAAATATACATGAACTAATGTATAATCAATGTGAAAAGAATTTTTTTTTCATCGAAGAGAATTTTTTACAGGACTCGAACTTGTCTGCCAGTTGTAACTCTAACGTTACAGCACATTTTTTAAAAATCTTTCACTATTCTGGATGCAAGAAAAATACTTATAAGCGGTAGTGTATAAATAGACGATTTTATACACACTTTGAGACTACTGAATCGAAGCAACACAAAGCACTTTACTCTCATCTTTTATTCTCTACAGGTTCTGAAATTCGCTACATATTCATTTCCTAAATTATGATGAGGCAGGGCGAACCTACCGACGAAGCTTTTTCTCCACTGTTATCAAAACCATCGACGTCTTTTTTTAGTAGAATTCACATAAAATGCAATTTCTGCTGCAGATAGCAAACTACATTCCTTCCAAGCAATTATTAGAAAATGATTACATTACTGCCTACATTTCCTGAATTTTAAAACATTTTCCTAATAATTACTTCATCAGCGATGAAAATGGCGAGTTACCTTCGGTGCTGATCCTCTAAAAGGAAATGCAATTTCTCAACTTTTCATAACCACAAAGTCAAGCACTATTATCGATTAGTAATTCCGTTGACGCTTCAAAGATTCGAAAATACGATCCCGCAATATTTCCCAAAAATCCCCTTTCATGGCACTCCACTTCTTTTCCCGCCCTGATAATCAAACCGATATCCCCACGAAGCAGCTACGCGGGAACAATCATTCGGTCCCAGTTCCGTTCTACCACTCGCCCTCCAATCACTCTTTTCATTTACAAGCTCGCGTCGGTCGTGGGGGTCGCGTTTAAAAGCAGCGCCACACGCTGCCGTCGGAAAACAACAATTCTCCGTCACGCTGAACGACGTTATTTGCCTGCGCACGCCGGCGATATTTTTCTGCTAGCAGGCGGGTGTATCGAAAGTGGCGGCACAAACAAATTGGGCCGGCGGCGTGTGGCCTGGGCCCGTTCGTTTCGCGTCACGGGGGTGGGGAAAAAAACCCGTATCGGGATGCTCTTATTCGAAAAGTATTTGTTTACATGCCGCTGCAATATTTCTTTCCGGATGGCTCACATCGATCGTGGCCGAGCGCGTCTCGCTCCAGCCCCCGCTGCGGGGGTGCAAGGTGTGCTTTGAAAAGTTTCGCGATTTGAATCGTACGGGAAACAGGACGGTGATTTTTGCGCGGATTTATTTTCGCGCTTGCCTTGTGCGGCGTGTGCTACGAGGGTGGTGCACGTCAGATCGTAGCACGCGCAAGCTTTAAATAAATTTTATACAATTGAGGTCTGGAAAGCGTGGCAAAATGTCCATCAAAGGAAGGCCTTGAGCAAGGCAGCTCAACAATTGCTCAACAATTTGCAAGGAAAATTGACAAAATAGTGTTAATTTTTAATATATTGTTTAAATAAAAGGAATTTTCTAGAAATTAATACGGGGCTGGATTCGTCTTTGAAAAACACACACTTTAAAAAAAAAGAATTTTGTTCTACGCTTAATACCTAGTTATCGAGATATTATAGAAAATAAGTTTTGGAACCTCAAATTTAGGGGCTGCTTTCACCCCTTCAACATGGACGATTGCCGATAACATAAAATACATGTCAAATATTTTCTGAGAACTACTTCTTACAAAGGTTACATTAAAATCGGCGTGTGCTGGTTCGATAGGTTCCATTGTTGGATGGATTAGGGTTCGAAATGATTTCTGGGACATTAGCCACTAATAGAAAATTACTTTTGTGAAATATACATTCAATCCTTTCCATACGAGAAATATGGTAGTCTATGATATTGTATGGCAGAAAACTGTATTCTTTAATTATAACATTTTAAGAATATTCTTGTTGTTGTAAACTGTGGCATACGTTTGAGGACACATAAAAAAAATATAATGAGCTAAAAATACATATTTGGAACTCGCCTTTTGCACTTTACTTCTATTTTTACATATACTATCTATAATTTCTAACTCCACTATTTTTCTCTTTCTGGTTTTCTTATATGTGTTTGATTTTTATCTTCTTGTTATTTTCGTAATGACTACTGGTGCAACATAGAATTATTATTATTACGTGATTGAAACTGGACGATATGAACGACGATTTAATGATAGAAGTTTTGCCATGTGAGAGTATGTATTTGGCAGTCTTCAATGACAGTCGATGATCGTATCAAAAGTGTGAAATGCTTGTATACCCTTAACCCTTCGTGATCACACCTTATAATCACAAATTGGTCGCCTGGGTTTCACTGCACCCCAGCGTCATTTTTGAGTTACATTAATACTCAGTAATACTCATACAATCATGCTCTAATAGTCTCTTTCTAGAAATATAAATTTTGATATGATGAAATTTGTAGTTCACGAAGAGCGATTTTCCACGGTTGTGGAAAGAAGCAATATTTCTTTCGCGATAAATCCACTTTGGAAGTCGTAAAGGCGCGGCATTTGATCTCGAAAATTGCTCTTGGGGTGCGATGCACCCCGTGTGACCATGGAGGGTTAGTTGCACAGCGATATTAATATTCAGGTGCATTTAAAAGTAAATTTGAATCGAAATGTAAAAATGCCACGATACAACTCAAGTGCTTATAATTCATCATAGCACAGAGGATCTATTTTCCCCACATTTTATTTCCTTCCTTCGATTTCCCTGAATAGAATACCTAAAGTAGAGTAACACGGCGAATTCGAGGGTTTACAGAACAAAAAGACCGTAGGGCGACCTAATTGCAACGTGTGACGTAGCAAACAAGGTCAAGACAGCGTCCATCTGCGTTTCGACGAAGCGCTTGGTCGGCGTGTAAAATAACGTGAACACCTTCCGAATGTTCTACACTGCGAAATGACGGTGGAACACCGTGGAAAATGGGGACGCGAGCGGCGGGTTTTATTATTTGTCAGCTGCAGTCTCTGAAGTAGCGACGAAACACCGGAGACTTTCATGACTGCATTATGCCGGGGATGCAATATGTGCATCGGGAATTTACGGCCATCATAACGCCAGGATGTCTCAATACGCCTTATAAAGCCCAGTTTTAAACAATTTCCGCCGGCGCGTTCTACAGCGGCGTTCCTATTTCGAGCCTCGGGCTATGCGCATTTTGCGCGCCGTATCCCCGCAAAAACAAACATTGCTCGAGATACTGGAACTCGTTAGAGTAAGCAAACGGCACGGTCAATTATAATTTCATTCCCCGCTGGACTGGGTTTTATTACGGCTAAGTGATTCTGCAACGATCCTCATTGTGCGGAGAGTGATTGTTAACTCTGTTATAATACTCTAGGTGGTAAAGGATCACAGGATAACAGAGTTTTATGAGTATAGGACGTTCGTGGTGACAATCCATGCAACGTTCAGAACGACTGCAGTAATGTATTTATGTGACACATTCCACAACACCTGGGACATTCGTGACCAGCGGCATTTATTGAAAGTGGAACTTTTATCAAGCAGAGAAGCATATTTTCCAAGTTCACGATGAAATAAATAAAAATTTAAAAAAAAATTAAAACCGACTTCAAAAAAATAAAATTGCCCTAAAAAGTAAAAGTAATTTTTTCCCTTATTTAATCTATGACTCTCATATTTTTTAAGTCGGTGCCTAATCACTTGCACTGTGTAAATCTGACGCCGACTTAAAAAATATGAGAGTCGTAAATTAAATAAGGGAAAAAATTATTTTTAATTTTTAGTGCAATTTTATTTGTTTGAAGTCGGTTTTAACTTTTTAAAATTTTTTTATTTTTTGAATTTTTTATATTTAACTGTTTCGTTTGATATATATGACACAACATGCTGAGGAGATATGACAATAGTCTTTATTATTAACTAGAAGTGGCAAAATATTGGGCCAATGTTGATGCAGTGCAGGATGAGACCAATGGTGTATCACTCTCTTTCGAATAAAAAAAAGATCATCAAAATCGGTCCATATGCTGAGGAGTTATGAGGGGGCAAACATGAAAAACATACATACTGGTCGAATTTGTAACCTCCTTTTTTAAGTCGGTTAAAAATAGGAGTCTGAGAAACTAAGATTATGAAGAATTTAGAGTAAACTAGTAGTTTTTTATAATTGCATATCACAGTCTTTTCATCATTTTTTCTGGTCTTACATAAATTTGAAATTCTATAATGGCACAGAACGTGTTGAAGTAAAGTAACGAAACTTTCCAGAACCTCTTTTAAGTATTTTCCAAGGACAAACGATGAGATTCGCTATTCGAAACATTGCCTATTGATTAAGGATGCCTTTCTCAACTAATTAATAGCGAAGAGTATAGGGGATGGGTGAAAAATGGAAAAATGATATTTTTCAATGCTTTCTATCAGAATACAGTAGGGTCATTCCACGCCAACTCGATCACTTTTTTCCCTCGATGTCTCAGATTTTGTTCAAATTTGAATATGTCGTAGTCCTCGTGAAATTAGGGAAGGGTTTAATTCACCATTTTGCCGCTTTCGAATTTGTTTAAAAAATACAGGGCCATGAATTTTGAGATTTTTGCCTATTTTCGTGAAAATGGGTTTTACTTATGAATTTTTGTCTCGGAAACTATTCGTCGAATTTAGTTAATTCTTGAGTTATTTTAATCTAGAAGGACCGCCCTTCCTGAATAATTTTGTTTCCGGTTGAAAACTCGTTTTTACAATAATGAAAATTATAAACAAAGTTTTATTTTGCAAAAGTAGGCTCAAGGTCGCGGTTTTAAAAATCTGAAAAGAATACTACCACATTCGCCGAAGAATTTTTTATAAACTAAGCCTATATATTAAATTGTTTTACCGTGGTGTTTTAATAGTTTTACATATTTCGATACTATTGTCCGTGTTGAAGAGGTGAAAACAGCCCCTGAGGTCGGGGGTCGCAACCATATTTTTTTTAAATCTTCTAAAAACAAAGCAGGTGACGGGATTCATCATTACTAACAGCCCACTTTAAAAAAAATTGTTCTATGCCTAATTATAGTTCTTGAGATATTCTAGAAAATATGATTTCGATCTCGACTTTAGGGGCTCTATTCACTAAATATTCTGTCAAATATGTTTCACTATTCTGCAAATCTGCGGAGGCTCATCAAAATCGGCGTGTGCGGGTTCGATATGTTCCCTTGTTAGTAATACCCATGAAAATGCAGGTTTTTATGGATTTGACTTATTGTCAGAAGACAACAATTTTGTAAAAATTTTGTAAATATTGTGCGCAAATTTCTGAAACTTGCTTTATTCGCTTGTTTTGCTTTAAATCAGCGACACATTAGCCCTCCTTTTCTGAGAATTAATTATATTAACCTTTTGATGTAGAAAAGGGATAACCATATTGTACATCTACTAAAACCTGCCCCCTTGTAAGCCAGGCAAATCCATGAACTTAAGTAGTCAAGCACTTAATACACGAAATATCGTTTGCAGAAGAGTGTCTGTCGGCTATACAGGGTGACTTTACGGATGGGCTCTACACTTTACGGATGGACTCTGCAGTTCAAAGCTATGAAAAAAGTTCATATAAATATGTGCCATTTTTGTAGCCATTTTTGTATACCAATAATTCTTAATAGCAAAACAGAAATAGTAATAACTTATTCTACTAAATGTTTGTACACTGTTTGTAACTCAACTCCGAGTTTGCGTAGAAAAACGTCACAATTTCAACTTTATATTTTCAACGTTCACATGAAAGATTAACGCCGCGCATATGTACATGATTTTTCTTTGAATTGTTCCTAAAGACCGTGTCAGCGGTAGATTGAAATGGGAAACGGAAACCAAGAAGAAACTATACCAAATGGATCTGATTCCCTGCACAGCACAATTTTCATGAATCAAACGCTGTTCCCCGCCCGATAAAATACATTACTGTTTATATGTAGGTGTAGTTCGCCAAATCCACTCCAAGCAGAGTCGATCGGGAGTTCTTTATTTTCCAAAAGCAATTCTCTTGAAATTTGGAAAAACAAACGAATACCTGATATTTCAGTATTTCGTTTTACAACGAAAATATATCGTACAGAAATTCTACTGTTTATTCAAGAATGAATAAAATGGTATTTTTGGTTATAACTACGGAGACTAGTTTGTTATCTTCTAAATAATTACAGAACATTCAAAATATATGCAAGAACGTAAGAATTTGATATAATTTTTAAAACATTTTCGCTTCAAAATATGTTGCTATGAAGGTTTCTACTAAAAAACGTTGAAAGTTGAAACGGGAAGTAAACTGTACGAGAACGTTCAAATGTTTTTTTTTAAAACTACTTGAATGCACGAAGAAAATTAAGAACCCGATTGCCTCGGTTGAAACGTCTGACCAAAAATGTACTTATCTACTTGCTCTTGAATATTCAAGTCAGCAAGAGCACTCGACGCAGCTGTTACGCGTTTTTCGCCTTCCACCTGAATGTAAACGTTTAACCGCTTCTAGATTCGTGTTTTTTTGGCAAATCCTGGCAACGTCGCAGAAGTGTAAGCATATTTTTTATAGTGAGGAATCAAGCTATTCTAAACCTTACCATACAAGGTATTATTAAATCGTATGGTTAAATTTTACACAAATAATATATCCCCTTCGCACGTAACAAATTGAGTATTAACATAAGAAAATTTATTTAAAAATTTCTTTTGCAAAATTTTATAATATATCCCAGATACAAAGATAATAGAACGATGTCTACATAAATCTATTATCGAAGAATCAAGTATTTAAACTGCAATATGTAATTCACACTAATCTCAGTTCATAATAGTAATTACATAAGTTAATTGATATGATAGAATATATTACACAGGTTTCAAAATACACAGATTTCAAAATAGTTGAAGGATATTTTATGAGAATGCTGGTATGGGGTGGTATATTGTATATGGTGTTTCAGAAGTAGAAATAAAAATTTAATTTCGTAATATAGCGCATAAAATGAAATAAAATTGTTTCACAGATATTCAGTTCTCTTACTACAAAGTTCTCTTTCGAATTTTAAGATAATTTAATCTATATAATATACCTAATTACTGTGGAAAATACTAATTATTTAAATTGAGTACACGATTCACTAAAATTACCATGGGCAGCGTAGGTATACATGTTTTCAGGAATACGTCGATATTTAATTGGGGAGTAAAGGATATTTACGTATTTTTCGAGTCGTTAGTATCGATCACCGGGTTCGACGTTAACCAAAGCGTGCAAAACACTGCAGATTTATTAAACCTTTCACGAAACCGACCACAGAGTAAATTGTCAGCTCGGGAACTTTGCGAATTTATCGACATTGTACGACCCCATTGTAGTAATGGTCACGCGTTTTACTCGGGGCATCGTTTATTTGGGGAGCGTAGAAACGTTCGGATCAAGGAAGCTCCGAGCAGAAACAGAAGGGGCAAAATTCAGACGAGTGGAGAGAGAAGTCGATAATCTTTGAGATATGTCCAAGTGTGCGGGTCAGGAAAATTTCGTTAACAACTACGACATTGGAAGCGCGAACGCGGGAACAATTATCACTGGAAATGACGAACGTAATGGGAATGGCCAATCACCGTGAGAACCTATTATGCGTCCTATTTAGCGGAGTCTGAATTGGACTGCGCTGGACACACCTTGTCGCGAAGTTGAGCGCTGAAACTGGAGCTAAAAGCGAATTACGACGTCCACTTTGCGCTCAATTTCTAAATTAGGTGGTGGAAGTAGTAAATGATTTTGAAACTGGAACCCTTAGGTAGAAGAAGGTCAATTTGCACTGCCACTTAAAAATTTAATGGCGAGTTATGTACGTGGGTGGCTTACTTGTATTTTGTACACAGTCACAAACTTTCTACGGCTTTCAATTCCAGTTTGAGATAGTGAAGTCTGTATCAAGAGATTATATATAAAATATATTAATCGCGAGTCATGAAAGTCTCTCATGTAAGGACTTAACTGAAATCTATCAATACTAAAATTTCATTAGACTTTTGAATAATAATGCCAGCCATCCTACTATCCAAGGGTTTAAATAACAAGATCATCTACTATATGTATTTTAATTATACATAGGACACCTTTTGTAAAAAATTGGAATAAAAATTTGACTCGAAATAAATCTGTCTTTATTTGAAGGGTAAGGAGAAAATCTGGGAATGTCCATCTTTCGTGATTTTGCGATTTATAGCATATTCTGTTGGTGGCAACTGGGACTACAGAACTGTCGAATCACAAAGCGTTGTAAAGTTCAAATACTCCCGCAAGATAACGTTAAAGATTTGGTATACCTACTGGTTAAGAGTAGGAAATTATTTAAGAAGAACATTACATAAGAAAGTTAAATTCATTGAACCGTGTTTCTTTACTGGTGAACTAAAGTATAAAAACTTCATTTTCTCGATAAAGCAGTTTTGTGACATTCCCTATTTTTCCCCTTACCCTTCCTTTTGACTTGCCTCCCTCAAGATTAATTTGCGACCCTGTGCCTGACTAAACATTTTTTCCTTACTTTAACAGGTACCTACTATATGATCCTAAATTGTTTGAGCTCATTTTCAGATCACCAGTTTACAAAATTATATTCTCGATGATGTTGGAGGGGATTCATATTTCTCTTGATAAACCTCGTTGATGGACAATGCATCGCCAAAGTGCTTAAAACTAGAATTCCTTTAACCCAGGAGAATAGTTCAGCCTGCCTCGAGGTAGCCATTCTCTGCACATACACGTACAAGCGCGATATTTAACCTGCATCATTTTAATTTCAACTTTTCGCTTGCGCATCTCCAAGTAATTTTCACGAAGTAGCTCGATGAAACATTAACGCACTGCTTTCTATGGAAAACGCTTTTCGAGCGAACCCTGACGACTGTCTCTCAGGAGTGTCACTGCCAAGCGCCGACTAGGTGGGTCATTTAAGCAATTCAAAGTTTCAAATAAAAGATGAATCGGGGCTCGAGAAAGTCGAGTGCAAAGAGGTAAGATAAGGAGAAGGACTTGAGAGGAGGAGCGGGTGAAATAGGGAAAGCACGTCGCTCGATTATGTACGCTTTCCCTATGCAAGAACTGGGTTAATGGTTAGCATTTGAGAGAATTATCATTGCGAACTAATTGCGCTTCGCATTGGCCTTAGTCCAACTGTTCTCCCGATAGAATGTTTCTATTGTGAACAGCCCGTACCCGCGTGTCAAAGAGAATTCGTATTTTTGGCGTTAAAAGCGACAATATAGACTGGATCCACTGATACTGATCCGATTTTTACTGCTTTTAAATGAAGAGTTTCTATCTGCGTCTACTTTATTTTTCTAGGGTAAAATGATTTGAAATTGCCTTTACAAGTCATCGCCTATTGATTTCTGCTTTTGGAGATCAACTCTACGCGAAATTTCAATGAATCTGAGATTTTGAATAGAGTTGTAAACAAATGCTCTACTATTTTGGTTCTTTGAAAATATTAGGCCAGTGCAAAATTCTCTGTACTTTTTTTTACTACACCTACTTGTACTTCTACCAGAAGAGTGGCAGAAATATATATCAGACAAATATTTTGCCTAAAAAAAGTGTAATAATAAAGACTTTGGTTCAATAAAGTAAAAATAATACATAAACAGAATATAAATAAAAATAAATCTTCCAGTATAACTTTATACGTATGTTAAACTCTATCAAATAAGAGATCTTGCGTGAAATTGGTCTAGCGAATTGCTATCTAGTTTTCTGTAATTAACGCATGCAACATTCCCAAGTGTTCCATGTAGGAGAGCTACCCTGCTCGCATAGAAAACCCCGGAAACCACCCTGAAAAACCTCATTGGTATTCTCACACCCTCTTACTTACGCCAATAACCTACTAAGAATGCTTCGAAGGGAAGCACCAGAATCTACCTCCTACAATGAGATTACGTTCAAAATCAGAATTATGGGAGCGCTCGAGTAGAAAAATCTTATGTAGAATTACATCATGCAGAATTCGATTGAGGGGATTACATACCTTTGACAGGTCAGAAAATGGGGTTACTTTCATGATTTTTTTTCCATATAAAAAACGTCGTATTTAAAAATCAAGATAGACACCGTTTTGTGTATAAATTAAGCTGTATTATCGTCAAAAAGAAATTTGATATCTTAAAAAATGATGCCATAGCAGCCCCTTCATATTTGCGGTAGCAAAAATATCTCAGAAATTACTGAACTGATTTGAATGAAATTTTGCACGAATATTCTTAAAAGTATAATCTAGTACTTGTCGAGACGATTTTTTCATTAGTGTTTTGTTTTGTTTTTTATTACACAGAGAAGATGAAAACTTAGGTCGAAAATCACATGTTTGAATTTTAGTAGCTGCCATTTTTCAAAAAATAAATTTTTTCAACATAGTTGTCGACAAGTACTAGATTATAGTCTTAGAATATTCGTGCAAAATATTTTTGGCACAGCAAATGCTGTAACTATGTAGAGGCCTTGGGAGAAGTTACTGCTATGGCATCAGAGTCATTCCACGCCAAATCGATCACAGTTTTCCCTCGATGTCTAGGATTTTGTTCGAACTAGAATATGTTGTAGTCCTCGTGAAATTAGGGAGGGTTTAAGTTACCATTTTGCCAATCTCGAATTTGTTTAAAAAATACAGGGCCTTGAATTTTGCGATTTTTGCCAATTTTTGTGAAAATGGCTTGTACTTATGAATTTTTATCTCGGAAACTATTAGTTCGATTTACTTGCTTCTTCCTTTATTTGAATCTAGAAGGATCGGCCTTCCCGAATATATTTTTCTGGCTGAAAAATTATTTTTGCAACAATGAAAATTAAAAACAAAGTTTTATTTTGCAAATTTCGGCTCATTTCTTATGATATCAAATTTCATTTTGGAGAGACTACAGCTGAATTTATACACAAAAAGGTGTAACTTTTTTTTATACAAAGAAAATTCATAAAAGTAATCCGATTTTCCAAACTATCAAAGGTATGTAACCCCTCTAACAAATTTCAGATCTTCCACACTGAAACCTTCAAAACTTCAGTCCTCCAATTATCCCAATCACCATTTAACACTCTGCAATCCAAAAGGCAAAAGCTTGCAATCAAAAACTGACAGTTGGGTGCACGGATGTTCGCCGAAAATCGCAAGTCTGTCAAAGGAGAGCAAGCCATGAATAGGATCGATAAAGTACCCTGCGAACAATGTAGTACTACGGAGAGACTGCGGAGTGTGTGTCAGTTAAAAAGTCCACATATACGGTGCCCAATTTTCATTAATCTTATACTCTCTCAACTGAGCCTGCACAGAGCCAGAGAGGAAGGCTCTAATTCAGTTGGATGCACAACGAGCTTAAAAGCTGACTCCCTCAGTCATTGCTCGCGTGATCTCTTGTAAGCCGTGCACATAGAGGATGTGTCAGTACTATAGGCTAATACCTAATTGACTCATAGACCTCGCAAAACTAAATAAAAAGGCATTAACATACACACAGTCGGGCAGAAAAGTCTAGATACATTCATTTGTAAAAATCTTGTACACCACGTGCATCTGTGGGCGATGCAATAAATATTTCCAGTAGCGCAGGGCCATGCTCGCGGCGAACTCGAACGCGCATTGGCGGAAACGCGGGTGCAGGTGAAATGCACGAACACAGGCCAAGTCGAGGATACGTTTGCACGCGCGATTGTGAATTTCGACGGTCTGGTTGCCCTTTGTGCCTCGCATAGCCAGCAAAGACCAAGGAGCTCGTAATTCTCTAAGCCGTTCCTCCTACACGTTTCTGCACGCGGATCCCTCCGCGTGGCTATTTTGCGCGGCGCACACGTATTATGCGACCGCCGGGGGTTGAACTGGCCGAGGCGCGGGGTTACACGCCTCGCGTGTTTCTCGTCCCTCGTTTCGGCTGCAAAATCGAGGCGTGCAATTCACGGCCCCATGTGCGAACGCCTGCATATTCAACGCGCCATTCAAAGGGCCGCTTACGGCGCAGTCGTCTCAAGAATCCGGTAATGAAAGATTTTATATCGTTTGAGGATGCTACAAACAAAGGAATGCCACCGAACAGCCACGCTGGAATGACCGTCAGTTTCTGTGTTCATTGATAGAGATGAGTACAGGATTATTGAAATCTCGGGAGATCGATTTTTGTATTATTAATAATTCTGAACGTGTCATTCCTTGTGAACATTTACAACAAAGTTCCATGAAGCAATTCGAATAGTTACGGAAATTATAGCGCTGAACGTAATTGAGTGCACCATCGAGTAACGGCCTGGCAGAGCGGTATCGACGTAGGGGACATAACTTTGAAGCCGTTTATCTCGAAACTTAAGAGGCTCCTACTGATATAGTCTATTTTTTATCTAACAAGGAGACCACATGAATTGTTGCACACAGATTTCGACACTTTCAGTGGCCCATAGTTTGGCAAAATACAGTTTTAAGTCAATTAGAGCTCCCCGAGCGATCACTTCAACGGGAAAAGTTTTGTCTGAATAATTGGTCCGACGTTTTGAATGTATTCAGATTTTTTTATGAAAATGGGTCTAAATAGAAAATTCATTCGAACTATTTTTAATTATAGCTAAATTTAATCAGTTCTTAATGCTTTAGAATAATAAAATTGTAAGTATATTACGTATAATTCAAAACAGTGCGAATGCAGGCTGGAACTAATGTCACAAGGTGAAGGTCGCATGTAAAATTATGGAAAATGTAAAATTATATCTAAGATTTTTAAATTTTAAACTAAATTCGTGAATATACAAAGCGAACTTTGAGCCCGGTTTGCTTTCAAAGTAAACATTCGGAGACTCCCAGATAGTACTTTCGATGCTTTTCATAAAATATCGATGTGGAATGTCGTCAAAGCTGTGCACAAGGTGGAAATCTCTCGGCGTGAAAACATGCCGATGCTGTTCAAAGTACTTTATAAGTACTTGCAAGGAGAGGTTTTTAGGTGCCCGACTACGATTTGTTTGGTTTTTGGATATGTTTTAGAGGACCAAAAAGTAAGAAATTCATGTTTTATTATTTTGGCCTGTTTGCATGTTTAGGGGGTGAAACCACCCATCAAAGATCCTGTAAGAAGTACCAAAGTGGCTAACGACAAGAACATCATTCATACAGAAAGTTGTGATGCAAATGAAATTTATATAAAGTTTTATTCAACACAATGTAATAATATTCTTTAAACTAATAATAGGAACTTTTGTAGGTACCCCTTTTAATGAACTTTGAAAACAAAAAACACGTATTTGTTATTCTTCGATCCTCTAAAACAAATCCGAAAACCAAAGTAAAATCCTCTCCTTGTTAGATAAAGAAGCAAGAAACACATAATTGAAGAGTCCTTGTAGAAAACACTGTGAGAGCCAAAATTAAAAAAAAATATTGGGAAATGTTCTACGTGCCAATGGTATTCTGTAGTATAGAATTTGATTTTTGGGCACTTGTTTGCCTCCCTTCGAAACAACGGAAAAGTTTAAATAATATTAATGGAAAAGTTATTAAATTTTTAAATAGGAAAGGAATCATAATAAAGTACCTACTGTCCGCTGAATAAATTCAAACGAAGCATTTACTTATTAAACTTATCACTAATTAACCGGACACCATCAAATTACTGCTAAAGCTTCCCTTTCCTCATAAAATATTGAATTACCCGTACTCGTGACACCGTACACTTTACGAAGATCAAACGAAAAATACGGTGGACGGTGGACATGCTGTATAAAAAAAATCATTTCATTTAACCAAGCCCAGTCTCTAATCTCTCCAGCGACGAAAATTTTACCAATCACATAAACGGTCGAACGTTCCGTCGACCACTGTAGCGACCAATTGCCTGGATTCACCGATGGTGGAAACAGGGGGAGGGGGTAGCAAAAATCTGGTTTGGATTTTTGGCAAAAACTGGCACGGAGGAAGGGCTGGTGTGGCCGGCGCAAAAAAAGACAGAGACTCGTGGACAGGAAACAGAGACGGCACGGAAAAGAGGGGAGGGGGTCGAGAACTATACGCGGAAATTGCTGCGGGCACGTAACAAAATTTGTCAGGAGATGAGATTTTCAGCGAAGGCAGTTATGTACGCCGCAAGAATGAATGGCCGACCGGTGGAAAACGAGTTCCCGCGGTGCTAACAATAAGAGCCCGTCCGTTTCGAGATGAAAGGGATTTCCAAGTAAGTTCTTAAATTTCCGCCTCCGCGATCTAGCTGGAGAGATAGACAGGATAGAGCGAGGGAGAGGGGAGGGGGAGAGGAAGAGAGAATATCGCAGCCGGCTTTGCCTATCCCTCCCCCCCCCCGACTTTCTTGGTCGACTCGCGAAGCGATTCAGAATCCGGTTGATAATTACTCGGGATAAAACTGTGGGATCTCATTGCGAAAACAGTTGATTGGAAGTGGCGAGAAAAGAAATTTCTATGACTCTTTGGTCCTTTCATCGATGAGGTTTCTCCTTCGAGATGCGATGAATAACTGGCAAGGGGAGGGAGTGCATGAGGTTTCGATGACCGAATTTGGTTCAAAATATCAGGTGCGATCAAGAAATACACGGATTGGATCTGTAATTTTGTTAATATACATAGTAGATGTTCGACTGTTTGTGGAAATATTACCAAAAATCAGCTGCTTCTTATAAAACCAAAGACTTGATTATATCAATACCCTGGAAAAGCTCAATTTTCTCAGGGAAATTTTATACTAAAATTGTTGTCTATATGAAAATTTTATACGAGATTATATGCGAATGATCACCTACTGAATACAGAACTTTGGAATAAGATAAAATACAGGGTGTCTAAAAATTGCGGGACAAACCGGAACACGCAATATCCTGATGCAAAAAGACATCGAAAAGTCCTTTACCGTTTTGGGATCCGAGGCTTCGTTCTCGAGATATTAACAGTTGAATATTCACTGTGCCATTTCCGAGCCGCGCAGTTTAAAGCCGAGTCAGCTGAGCGCACGGTAGCACACACGCAGGAGGCGCGCGTAGATACAGACCCACACACGCAATTGAGCCGACCGCGATAATCTATTTTCACAATTTGAATTAGAGCGGTAGACTCTACTGTGTGTGTGTGGGGGGGGTCTGTATCTACGCGTGCTTCCTGCGTGTGCCTGCGAGCGGTCAATGCTCTGCGCCCAGCTGTTTCGGCTTTAAACTGCGCGGTCCGGAAGTTGCACCGCTAATATTCAACTGTTAATATCTCGAGAACGAAGCCTCGGATCCCAAAACGGTAAAGGACTTTTCGATTTAATTTTGTATCAGGATATTGCATGTTCCGGATCGTCCCGCAATTTTGGGACACCCTGCATAATATAGTGACTTCAAACTTCGAACTCAATAATTTGTTCAAAATAGTCTTCATATACAATTTTCCATTCAATTTCTGGTAAATACTAAGTACCTAAACTTTAAAAGCATCTGTTACTCCATATAAAATTGTTAATTAACAAACTAAACTATGCCTAAACGTCTTTCAACGATTTCTATCAATCATTAAAGTTCATTTCCATGAAGCACTGATACCTACCTTATATTGTGAAGTCGTTCGAGAACTCATATTGCTTTTACGCGTGTTGTTAATGTAATTCCATAAAGTGAAGAATTACTTGTTTCGGTTGAACTATGGAAAATATATATACCTCGACTGATCAAGATAAATGGACCATGCGGTAGAAAAAGGAATATCAGTCATGGCCAAAATTCGCGGCAACTTTGTTGCAATTTTTGTGTTGATCCAGGAAGGATAGAGTTTCGGGCGCTTTGCATATAACGTGAAATCTTTCTTCTCCGATAACGCTCCTGAACGATGGCTTACTTGAGATCGGCTTTATATCAGTATTATAAAAGCGTCTTTCGAAGCGTGATTGGCTTTCCTGAGGAACGGCGCCCCAACATGGACCCTTCGGAGGGATTTACGTTATTTTAGCTTTATTTTACAGGAACTTGGTAGTAACAAGGTCGACAGCATACAATCACAGTAACACATGAAAATATTAATTTCAAATATTACGTAGGCTTTATTTGTTTAAACGAATTTTGGGAATATATTTGGAGAAATATTATTAAAAGAAAATTGTTCTTTTTTATTGTGAAAAACGTGACAAAGTGGGAACAATTAATTCAGTGAAATATTCTGTTACTTGTTGCTGGCCGCAGGAACAATGTATATTTATTATTAAAACTGTTTGTGTTTGCATGATAAAGTGTGATTGACTGTGAGTAAAAAATTCATTTTCTAAATGGAGTGGTTTATCGTGTATATTGGACTTTGAATATGTCCTTTTATGAATTTTATATCTTTTATAAAAAGATTAAATAGGTAAGTATGACACCAGAAATGCATTGTATACATAGGAGTTTTAAGATAAAGGGAGTTAAAGAAATGGACTTATGCTTTAAGAAGTCTGTGGTATGTATTATACAAGGGAAGTTCGGTTACCCAAACATTCCATTTTTTTTTGAAACTGTGCAGGTTTGTAGAGGACCTCACTTGTATAAGTATCTGGAAATTTTTCGTTTCTCCCCATTTTCGGTTCTTCGGGGTGAAAACAGCCCTTAAAGGTTAATGTGCGAATTCCTACTTTCCTGTACATCTTGAAAGAACGAAAAATTGTCTGATACTTCTATTGAAGTCCTCTACAAACATGCACAGTTTCAAAAAAATCGGAATGTTCGGGTAACCGAACTTCCCTCACTAATAAAGGAACACTTTTTAAATGTTCAATTGCGTCGGAACAGAAAATTTTTTAAATACCCCTTGCATCTTTTAGCTACTTGAAGAAACTAGATTAAATTTTCACTACTCCATAGAGTCTATGGCATAGACTATAGACCACCACAAGTTAATTAACACCTAAATTTTCTAATAATCGATTTCCCTTTATCAATATTACTCAATACTCATTAATCGTACAAAAGTGGTTAAATTTCACTACTTTTCAAATTATTTCAAATTAAATAATTTGGAAGGGTATGGAAGCATTGATCCTGAAGCTACAGTATTATTCAATAAATATTTAAAGCCAGTTTCACAAGCAAAACGACGTAAAATGTGAGCTTCTCCAACCAAAGACATTGCAGAATACAAAGATATCCAATGCTAAAAACGTATGCTTGAGAAATTCATGTGAGAACTTTGATATTTCTGATTCAACGTCATCCCACAACTTCGCGCGACTTCATTATTAAGGATAGAAGCTTCTAATTGCGAGGCAGCTCATTCGTTTTAATAGAACAATCAACTTCCTTAACTCATGGAATTATTAATGCTGGAATTGATATTCTTAACCTTATCAAAAGTTGAGGCGTTCCGTACAGTTGGACGACAGATCTCAACGAAGCGAAGCAGCGAGTTGCCAATGAGGAGATTACCGAAGAACACCGTCGCATATCCCCGAAAGTAACTCAACTTTATCAAAACCAGTTCAAGACAGCATCCAAACGCAGATTGAAGACGGTACCTAGGGTTGAAATATGACGGCAGTATTATCCCGGGACTTCGCGAGACGTAGTCGCGTCGTTTCAATAAAATTCGCGAAAAATTAGCGTTTATACTCTTCGTTTCACAATTCCAATTTCAACGACTAAACAATTTACCTGTTCACTACCTGCGCACGGTAACGTGACATGTCTGCGCGCGCACTTGTGGCGAAATGGTGCGAATTGAAAGCAAATACGCACGAGGGACACTCGAGCATTGCAATTTAGGAAAAAATTTGGGGTAGGACAGAGCCGTTTGAAGAATCACTGAATAGTGGTCTGGCACACAATAATATCGTGCCTAAACACGTTGTTCGCAATGAATATCTGGGAGCTCTTGATTGCCGGTTGGTTTAAATGTTTGAAATTAATGCAATAGGGAAGATAACTGAAACTTTTTCCCACCCGTGACGCCATCAGTACACGGGTAGAACATTATGTAACTACCGACTTCATACATTTCACAAATAAAAAATTCGCGCGCAAACCAATCACACATGCGCGCTCATGCAAAACTGCAGTACATGCGCTAGTGGCGCCCTCTGCCCCCGAACGTTGTGTCATCTTCCCCATTGCGTGGTGAAGAGGAATTTTTCCCTTTTTGTGGACAATTGAAACACGGTAATCTAAATTAAAATAGTATTATACAATTACGTTTTATGGTACACAGCCTAATGCATGCGAAGAGTGACAATTGAATATCTCCGTAAATATTAATTTAGGAAAATTACATTTTCCGCTTTTTAAAGCTGCAGATGTCAACGAGCTTCCAGAGTCAATAAATTCTTATATTAGCAGACATATGTATTTTCCGATATGCCGAATTGTAAATATATAAATGTGCATGTGTGTGATGCGTAAATATTTATATACACATACAAAATAAGGACATGATTTGTGATTGAACTAATTGTAAGCAAAGAGACTACGGTAAACATCAGATTGCCAATAAACGTGCATTCTCTGTGTTTTATCATTTATCAAAATACACTTTCATAGTTCTTCCTTAATTATTGCACCTTTTCGTTAGTTTCTCGGGTTTTATGCAATTCAAGGTAATTGTATTTCATATTCATACAAGTTCAATTATCTGCAAAAAATTAAGAGATCAGGGAACAAAATATCAACGTACTTACAAACTGAGATTTTTTAAACTAAATTGCAATCCTACAAAGGAACGCTTCGTCAACAAACACCAACTTTCTGTTCTTCTATCGTCATGGTGACATTTTAATAATTATCTGGGTACAAATGGATTAGGCGATTACACGTTACAACATTCGTTCTAAATGGGGAGAAGAACAGTCTCCATTATTTCTCGATTTGTACAAAACGCATGAATGTCTTATAATAATATTGTTCACAAGTTGTTTTAACACCGGCTCGTATGTACAATTTGCTTTGATGCCATTTTCCAGCGAATCAGTTTGTTTAATTTCATTGAAATCTGCAACGTCCCACCATGGGATTGCGACAGTTAGTACTCGACAGCGCCACCAGAGGTCTAATCTTTCTAACTCTTTCTCGCAAGTCCTAAGTCCCCCTGTCGTTTGTATATATACAAGTTCCAAGTTCATTCCTCTCGAAAAACGTACCCCGCCTTCAAAACTTTCTTCTCCCTACTGGCAAGGAACAGCCAACTGGGGAGACACTACATTATAACTTCTTATTTATAAAGTCTGTGCCAAATGATATCCATACCTACTCCTCTCCTCCTCTTCTATGGTCTCCAAGTCCTAGGTCACACAGTGTCCCCTAAACAGATATGTTTTTAGATATAAACACGCTCCCAAGTCATATAGAATAAAATTCCTCAGGCTAAATACTAAATGAACTCAGAGACAGAAGGACACCCCCAATACTAACTTTACACCAAACAGCGTCTCAACCCCACTTTAGCTGGAATATATACACCCCTACAATCAAAACCTCACAATCATGACC
This sequence comes from Andrena camellia, assembly GCA_029448645.1. Classification (NCBI taxonomy): domain Eukaryota; kingdom Metazoa; phylum Arthropoda; class Insecta; order Hymenoptera; family Andrenidae; genus Andrena; species Andrena camellia. Next base: position 6,850,717 of record CM055682.1, on the reverse strand, counting down.
ATAAGAATCCTCTAATCAGCACTCTAGGGCACCTTATAACTCCACTCCCATCCCCCATTCAAGCAAAAAATGAAACACCAAAATCAGCATTTACCCAATAACCCTACCTACTAACGAATCAATTTCAAGAGTTACAGGTGTTTGAAACATTTTCCTGTATCCTACCTATGTTATCTTTCTACAACCCAAGAATATAATTTCATTTAACAACTCTAAATAAATGAAGGTATAGGGAAGCGATTCTTCAGGTACTGCAAAAAAAAACACTACTCAAGGGAAGCAAAACAAAAAAAACTTCCACTCGGTTCCCATGCGTCTAGGGAAGGGATGAGTCTGGCTGACGGTCCCAAGACGAACGCCACCGCTATTTTTCCTCCTGGATCCTTAAAAACGCCAATCCACCTGCACAGTACTCAATTGCGTGTAACCGGCCTTAGGGATTACGGTTACGCCGGAGGCGACGGGGCAAGATCCTTTCTCGTCCAGGAATGGCGGTTCCGGACGGTTACAAATGTGTGTAAACGTTCGCCTTTCAATTGCATTGCTTTGGTTTTGTTCAATCAACCGCATTGGTCAACCGAAGTGAATGGTGTAAATTCGCTTTTACCGAAACGCGCGTCGTCGCGGGCACAGTTCTACGTTCGCGATAGATTTTTCGCGTAGTATTTAAGTTCCACGGGGTCGTCATCGTAAATCGAATCGATCAGCAGGCAAACGACCGACCGTTTATTACGGTAAACAACGATAAATTGAATTGCGTTGACAGTAGTCAGGTACAGTTGCCGCGTTTGAAACGACCGAAATCACGGATGCAATTTCTGAATGAGCGATTGAACGGTGTTTTCGAATGCATTTGCGTTCTCCACGGTGAGGGACAAGCCGAAATTAAACTGCGAATGAATCTGCATGACGAATTCACATTTCTCTCGGGGGGCAGCTGAACGACTTTGATCGGACACGAAATGTCGAAGTTTACGGCTATTTTACGGTGTAACGATGCACTTAAGAACGTGACTGGATTTTATGGTAACGCTGAACGTGTACATATCGTGTTATGGAGGATAAATTTAAGTTGGCAACTGCAATACTCACTCATGAGATTTTTTAAAGCTACGAAGTATCAATTTTTAAGTTTATCCATTCGAATTAAATTAATTCAATTTAATGTTTTATCTATATCTGCTCTAGTAGAGTCAGTATAATAAACTCGTTTTTACTATTCCTAATAAATATGAATAATAACTGAGCTGTTAAGATTTAATTAAAATGTAACTCTCTACTATTTAATGACTAAAGTTTAGTTACTGAACTCCATTTTTAATTGCCTTATAAACAATTTATTATCCGAAACTTTCTATTTTGTTATCAAACTCCAGTAAACTCTTTAAATTTCCTTTCCTTTAATCACGCGCATCTTCTCAGGTTTAAAACTGCACAAAACTATTCCATACGTTTTCAAGTAATCCTTGAATCTGAACAACCAATTTCTCTTAAGCTGTAAGTAATACGTTTCCTTGCAAGAGGTATTATCGCAATTCCTATTGAGAAATGATGTGTGTTTGTCCTGATACACTGTGAACGTTCATTTGCATTCAAAATGTATTCTGAAAGTATTCATTCCAGTTGACGAAGTCATCCCCAAGATCAGGTGCTTGTAAATCCCGTCCATCAAGGTTTTAAGTCCCAGCGTGACTTGTATGTGAAAGTAAACGCAATTTGTCGACTGCATGTCCTCCCTGAGAGGGTAGTATATGTATGTATAGGAGCTTGGTCGAACGCATGCAATTGCAACTAGCAGGTGCACCAGGCAGCTATGAAAGCAATTACAGAACTATGTTAATCTCTTGAACGTATCCAAGAGGCAGCGACGAACTCCTGACTAGTTTAGTTATTAGTGGCAGTTATTTAATGCGTGTCAATCGAACAATCGAATATTGACGGGTGCAGATTAATTTAAACAGCCAGTTTTTCAAAACTTTATCTCGGGGTCACGAAAACCTCCACATTTACAATATCGACACGCATCCACTGCTCACAGAATATCTTTCGTGTTTTCGAATTTTAATTGTCACACCTGTTATTGATATCGCTCGGTACGTGTTTCTAATGATAAAAATGACGGTTTAGACTGTAGAGCAGTGGTGGGGATCCTTTTCATCTGCACGCGCCAGAAATTTATAAATAATATTTATCGAATTGCTGACGTGCCGGGCAGTTTTTAATAGGGGCTAAAATTAATAGGAAATTAATCATTGCAGAATTCTATTGAGACAAGTTTAAAAATTAACATAGAATTTCACACGAATGAAGTCGTAATTTGACATACCTACACATTGTCATACCTATAGTAAAAGCTGGCCAAAAATATTTTAGTATATCTAATCATATAATAATTAGCAAAATTAGTCAGCAAAATTTTCGTACGTGACACCTCTATCACGCATGCCATACGTTCGCCACGCCTGCTCTAGAGAAAATTTATAAGAAGTGGAAGTAAATATAGTTTCGCTACGAAGAGCGTATTTTGTTAAAATGTTACTATAAAACGTAGTAGAGTTCAATTGAAGCTTTCGCAAACACTTCACGTGTTTAACCAAAGGAGAAATTTTTCATTATCTTTAGCACAAGCTATTTTTATTTTTCGGACCATTTTGACTTTATTACAAGTTAAAGAAGTGCATGCACGTAGTGGTGGGACTTCGGGACGGTGTTTCACAAATGTTCTACACAAATCAACAATGTTGAGGTTTGAAATAATTTGAAATAGTTTGAGACTTTGAATATATGTTCAAACGTAAAAACTTGAATTTTGCGTGTTGATTTATGATACGGAAGAATTGGCTTATGTTCGCCTTACAGCAGAGTAATTAAATGGCAGAAAACAAAAGCAAAGCGTCAAATATTAAAAACTGAACAATTTCAAGACCATCAAGGCTTCGTGAGACTTGCAAAATTGTACAAGACTACCAAACCTGAAGCTCTCTTAAAATATTTTGGGAGATCTTGAGTTTCGGGCTTTCAATGAAAAATAAAAAATACTAGATTATAGTTTAAAATGGTTATAGTTTCAATTGAATCGTTCAATTCTTTCTATAAAAAAAATCCCCAAAATTCATCTATTTCTGGGGTGTTACAGTAAAATACCTACCCCCTTAACTAAAGACGTTTTGAATCGTATTGATACCCATTACTAAATCTGTTACGTCGCTGGCTTCACTTTTATTTCAAACAACGATTCTTAGTTGAGCTTTTATTTCTACTTATGTATTACGCAAGATTGTTGAGTTTCAGAAAAAATTCGCGCCTTTCTACATTGGCTTTTGAATTCGTTCCTGCAGTACCTCATAAGTACAGAAATACACTATGTATAGAGGCAGCTGTGTATCAATTAATTTGTTAGAAAAAATACGTGTTTCTATCTTTTCTCGATCCAATTCGCGCTTTTGTTTTGCGTTCTATCTCAGGAAAAAATCGAAAAATGTTTTTTGGCGATACAGTGGTCACGGTTGAATGATAGGATGGGGAGCAGAATTCTCTGACTAATTGAAATGCCTATCCTATAACTGTATGGTGACAGGAAAATAATTGTGAAGCCTCACTCTTCGATGAACCATTTAATTATACCTTTTTCAAACAAGGAAGCAAGCACAGATATTATTGTTCCTAATTGCTATTTGTGTTTCTTTGAAACAAAATTGAATGCTCAATGCACATTTTATTTCTGGTGTGGGATTATTCATTTTGGAGGTGTGCAAAGGTAATTTAAAGATACTTTGATAGTTTTGAGAGCAATTAATGTGAGGTGACTTTTCAAATTTTAGACATTTGAATTCCAACAGTTTGTGATGTATTTGTCCTTCATTTGAATTATTTATTTTGAGAAAAGTTCTAATTTTTTATTAGAATTTGAAGGAAAGTCAATAACGCTAGATCTGTAAATGGGAATTCCATATTAAAGGAGCGTAAGGATGTATTGAAATAGGAGACTATAATTAAGGCATTGAGAGCAAAAACGGACTAACCCACATTTTTCGCGAAATTGAGTTGGCAGCAACAATGTATTCCAATAGGTTGTACTAATCATATAAAATAGGAAAAATTATTTTTTTTCCAATGTCAGTTAGTCCGTTTTTGCTATCAATGCCACAATTAAGATTCAACGTAACATCAGAACTTTTTACCAGGTATGTTGTAAATCGAGGCAGTTAAACGAATTCTTCAACTCTTCAACTTTCGAATTTTTTGAATTTCACTTTAAGAATTCTTTTTAATTTCATCTATCAAAGTTTGTAATTGTATTTATCGAATTACTCAAATCTTACTGAAACATTGAAATTTAAAATGTAAGTACTGCCGATTTGTAGATGTATAGGCAGAAATGGTAGAACCTGCTAAACCGAAAGGAACTTTTATTGTCTACATGAGCACCATAATCGTTACAAGTTTATAGAGGCCACGTTCCCAGCAATGTAACAGTCAAGTTCAGTCCAGCGACGGCTGGGGCAGAAATTTGCAACATGGCTAGGGAACGATTGTTAATTCATGCTACTATGAGTTGGTACTGAACAGAGGAGCAGGCTGTACATAGAACTATGACTAAATGCGCAACGCACTCGAATAAACGATGAAATGGCGAAATGGAAAAGGCACGTCGAATGTTTCTGAATACTGCAAAAATATAAACTACATCACAATGAAGCTGAACACATGAATAATATCAATATTTATTAAAATTCACACACTATTTAGACTTTGCGTTGTTGTCTACAGAGATCGTTATAAAATTTAAGGTATAAATTTATAAAATTTATTGTTGAAAAAAATTCAATGAAACAAAGTCAATCAAGTATGAAAGTCGTTATAAATACACCATTCAGCCACGCATACCTACTACTTTTAAAAGCTTTTACTCCGACAACCTTTTTTATTTTCCACTAGTTATCTCCAGAGTTTGGCATTAACTAAATAAAAAATTATTTAAATAACGAATCGTATAAAAGCTACTTTAACTTTAGATTATTCGACGAACAAAGTTAATTTTCTTTGATGTAGTCAAGTGCAAATTTAACTGTGAACTGTAAATATTTACATACACAATACACTGCTGAACATTTATTATAAGTGTCTATTAACTGCATTTGCACATCTGTTAAAAGGAATTACTCTGATACAGGAAGGAAAGACATTTTTAATTAAAAAGATATCGGTCGACAACAAAGGTGATTGAACCTAATATTTTCATTGCGGTGAATTTTGATTCCATCGGTTTTGAGGGTGAACACATCCTATCGCCAGGCCGCGGGGAAATTAGATCGTTGAAATTTGTTTTGCAAAATCTTCCACCCATTTGCCTTTGCGGCTCGTAGAACTTCATGGAAAATATCACGTGTCTACGTGTGCCGCGCAATAATAAAATTGGCCGCCGTGGAAATTGAATTCCCATTCACTACGAGGATTTACGTCGGAAAATTTTTGCTCCTCATCTGTTGCCTGAAATTTCATATTTTCCGTGTGACAGAAAGAAGATTTTAAAAGACGGGAATCGCTGCCAGGCATCTGGTAAATGTGAATGAATAAATGAAAAATTAATTGTATCGTTATCGCTTCGAGCTTAGCGTGTAGCAAGAGATCGAGGTATATCCTTCTTTATTCACTGGTTTCACGATAAAAATATTAATTCGAAAGTCGCGCAATTGTTTTAAAACGCTACATATTATATCAGAATGCTTTCCGTGTTATTTGATTACAGGTACGTTTTAAAATAAGTGATCTCGGTATTTCATTTTTAAGGAAATTACAACTTTCGGAGGATCAAAATCCACCGAAAGTATTTCGAAAGAATTTTGTTTCCAAACAATTTTATTCAACTGTTTCACGAAATGAAAATCTGTTATCTAAATAGTCATCTATATGAATGAAAAGAATTTAACGTCTTAAATGTCAACCGCCATTTTACCATTAAATTCTCCACTTGAAATATTTTTCTATAATTTATTTGTTAAGACCGAACTGTTTAACCGACCGTTAAGACCGAATTGAATAAAATTGTTTTAGACCGAAATTCTACATGACGAACAAATAGTAAGCACCCATTATCGTGAATACTTGCCAAAAAGATATCGAAACAAAGTTCAATTCAAAATTTTATGGTTTTCGATATCCTACAATCTGGCGATAAAGAATTCTCGATAAAGTGTGTGTGTGTGTGTGTGGGGGGGGGGGGGGGGTAAAGTTGGAAAAAAATAATGTTCTTCGCAAACTTTTTATCGCCACTTTATGGGACGTCAAAAAACATAAAAATTTGAATTTAACTTCTTTTTGATAACTTTTACAGTTTCGTAGATATTCACGATAATCTGAACACTCATCATTTTTTCGATGGGGTGTTTTCACCCTTAGGTCCGTTTAATTGCAAAATCAAAAAATAGTTGCGTTATTAACATGACTTATAACGAGAAGCTGTTAATATTTATCAGGAATTAACTAAATATCTGAAAAGGCCTGCAGAGGATGACTCATAAGTTCTTCCCAGCATCCTATTTTTCTTCTTCTTGACTTCAAAGTTCAATGCACATGGAATGGTGCAAATGTATGATCATACAATTGGCAGAAAAATGGCTTTAGATCGCAGAACTTGAAGGCCTTTTTATGGAAAAGTAGAATCTATTCTGTGAACTTAAAACAAATGAACTTTGTGGCAAGGAATCTACTTTACAATGAAAATTAAAAACATTTTCTTCTGCATCCTAACCCTTTCCTTATTCACTTCTAACTCTCCCATTCTTACAGCAAGAAACTTTTAACATTTAACATGAACCACCACCTGGCAAACCTGCAAAATAGTACTGAGAGTAAATCATACATTTTTGCTACGTTTACAGCCCCCTATTTTTCCTTCTTCTTGAACAGTGTCTTAAGATCGTGGAACACACTGTGGTTCATAACGAAGTTTAATATCCTGCTGCACAAATTATTGTAGAACAAGTAAAGTATGCATAAATTCAACAAGAAATCATCACTAGACTGCGGAAGTTTATGCAAATGTATATTTTCATAGCAAAGGATTAACCAAGTGGGACTTTGATAAAAATATGTTTCGTCATGAGGGTGTTAAAAATATATTTTTTATTCTGCATATTTTGCATATCGCATATGTTTAATGTAACGTCCCAGCCCCATAAATGCGATCACGACTGTTAGTACTCGCCAGCGCCACCAGAGGTCTGATCTTCCTAACTCTTTCTCGCAAGTACCAAGTCCCAATCTCGTTCGTATATATACAAGTTCCATGATAATTCCTCTCGGTCCGGAATTTAATGAAAACATGTCGGTTAACATTTTTAGACGTTAAATTAAATTCTTTTCATTCATATGGGTGGTGTTAGATAACAGATTTTCATTTCTTTGAGATACTTGAAAATAAATTGGTTTGGAAACAAAGTTTTGTCGAAACACACTTCGGTGGTATGAATTTATTATATGACCCTTTGAAACTTGTAATTCCCTTAAAAATTAAATAACGGTAATTACACTAGCATATACAGAACTTGCTTAGAAATTATAGCTCGAGTTATATATAGTTTTAGAGCAGCTGCGATAATAGCGAGGTCGTAATTATCGTAATAAATATCATCATATTACCTACCTGCATAAACTTCCGCAGTCTACCCATCACTCACACTCTCTGCATTGTGCGTTTCATGGCTGCTAATCCACACGCGGAACAATTAGGAGAGCATTTAGCATCGAATAACTGGAGGACGGCGGTGGCTGGCGGAATCGGATTTATTTGGACTCGACAAGGATCAATCCGAATCCAGCGAATGCCTAGGCCATTGTCCAGTGGCGTGAATAGAGCCCGGACAATTAAAATAGCTAGCAGAGCCGCTATTCTTTAGGGCGAGGTGTTCGATGTGATTCCAATTTCTACACTCGACTGCAAATATTGGCGCCAACAACACCATGGCGCGTGCCGTGTTTCAGGTTTCACATCTGCCTCCTTTTGTACCGTTTCAATTAAAGCAGATGTAGGCACGCGATACGAGTGTGCACGTACGCCCCCGTGTTTTGCTTTCAGTTTTCCAACGACAATAGCCCTGCACAAACGTTCAGATATACTGCGAGCGTTCTGGAACACCAAAAGACGTCGATATTCGGTGCACTCCAATTTACGAACAAAGTTGGTCTGAACCATTTCCCTGTGGCGTCTTGGTAAACACGCAGGATCACTGTTAATTACGTATCTGTTCTTCAAGGGGTGGATCTGCCGCACAAAGTGAAGGGAAATGCGTCACACGAATGCGAGTGCCAGGTTTATTTTACCAAGCTACAGAGTTACGAAGTGTAAAAAAGAAAACGAGTGTTGCTGTGACGTTTATTGTTGTTGGAATTTCTCATTTACTGTTGGTGAAACAAAGTGTTGTAAAATAACAAACTGGTGCAATGATTAGATATATGAAATGCTGTTTCGCTCAAATGACAGGGGTGAAAAAATCTTGTGCCCATACGTATGCTTTTCTCTTATTTTGTATTTTACATTCACTCCTAAAGTAGTGGTTTGTAATTAGAGTATACCTCCTAAATATGAAATATGGTTGTAAATATACGATTCTGTTTGAATGATTTTACTTAGCTTCGATCTTCTGTTTGTTTGTTTATTTGTTTGTATCATATTTGGTTCAAATCTGGAAACTCAATTTTAACCCACTTCCAACTATCCAATAGAGTTGAAACTTTGCAGGCGTGCGTAGTTTGGATGACAATACAAAATTATGAAAAAAAAGTAAAAAATAAAAAAATGTATAAATCCACAAACACTAAAAACCAGAAAATAAAAAATATATAAAGAAATTTAAGTTAAACGATTTTAAAATGCACTAAAAACTACAAAATAATTATTTTCTTGTACTACAATTACGATGGTGATATGTCACTTTAAAGAAAATCGTGGGTTTGGATATTTCGTAACAGGATACGATTCAATTTAATACAGAATCAAGCCTCGAAATGAGCGGTGAATGAAAAGCGATGAAATATCCTGCCCCACGATTTTCTTTAAAGTGACATATCACCATCGTAATTGTAGTACAAGAAATGAATTATTTTGTAGTTTTTAGTGCATTTTAAAATCATTTAACTCAAATTTTTTATATATATTTTTTACTATACGTGCATTGCATGATGGTATAAAGCTAATAATAATACTAGCTAATAATAATGATAAGCTAATAATAAAGCTGAAAATACATACATCTAAATATGGGACAATGTTGAAAGCAGAATTTAAAAAATATTTCTGAATGTTTATGTATTGAAATTTAAGGTCGCTGTAAAGTCACTGCTTATGCAAAATAAATTCTTTTACGGAATAAAAATAGTCTTGTTCGAAGAAACAAATGAATTCAAAATGCGAGTTCCTAAAATATTTCATCTTTGGCTAATAACACTTGTGTATGCCATTTATATTTTTATACATATTCAGTTGTCGCGCTTTGTGCACCTCACCATATATAGCTTTTCTGTAGCGCTATAATGGGAAAAGACACTTCACGCCTACCTCTCGATAAATCCTTCTATTATTTTCCATGTTTGTTCATACCTCTCACCATCCGATAAAGCCGTTACATTTTTATATTTTCTTATTTACACAGGGTCTTGTTGTTTTTAGTAATATTTCCCGCACTCGTCCAATTCACTTCAATCTCAGAGTCCACGCTAGAGCGTAAATATTGAAGTTAGCCCAATAACACGTATTTTCAATTAAAATTCACGCCTGCTGGACAGTGAACACTGGTCAGACTGAGGACTGCTCTCTCTCTCTCTCTCTCTCTCTCTCTCTCTCTCTCTCTCTCTCTCTTTCTGCCTCTGGCATCGTCCATTTATTTTTTACATTCCAACAATCCTGTGTGTCTGAACTGTGAACCCCTCCCTTTCCATTTGAATCATTCGTGTTGTTTAATTACTTAAAATTTAAGATTCGGAAAGCTATCTTTTCCCTTTACGCTTGTAAAAGGGGCAGACTTGATAATGCGTGGAGTCAAATGAATCATTCATTTCAAAATCACTATGCCGCATTTCCTCCTATTCCGAAGTTACGTACTTGATAAATGCAGCATTTAGCAAGAGATCTCTGACCGATTGGCGGGCGCATAAGTTGGAGTGCACGAGGCTAAAAAGAGTTTGCAATTCAAACAGAAGGGAGTAGCACACCGTGGAGGATGAGGCCCGCATCCACAAACATCTTCACGATCGGCAGAGTATGACTTCCTGATCTTCCAGCAACTTTCACGGAGAAGAATCGCAGCGGGACGATGCATAAGTACTTCGAGACTTCTTCCGCATCGTCCCGGGAGGAGCATTAACGATCGGTAAGCCGATAAGAAGGCTTATAAAGCAGAAGAAGAAAATTTCGGTCGGCTCCTTTTGTCGGATTTTAGAACACCCTGGTCGCTTATCTATTAAAGGGGGCGGGGGTGCGCGAGGGTGGCCCATACGTGCTGAGAAACTAACGCTGCTGTAACTGGGTGTTTACAGTGTTTGCAGTATTCTCATGAGGGCGGTTTAACCCCCGTTTACGACGCTCTGCCGCAGAGAACGCGACTAGGGAGTTTGATGGCAGGCTTTTGGATTAATTCGTAGAAAAACGACGGTGTTTGATCGACGATAAGAAACGTAATCGGCGGTAAAATCTTAACGATCAACATTTTTTTCTTTTTTTGAAAACCTGCTCAGTGAGATCTAATTATTTGAATAGATAATGAGATTGTTGTGTGTGTATAAAGGAAGATGGTAGAATGGCCATTTTCCGCCTCACACGGAAATTGAAAAATTCTTGCAAGTCATTAAAGGCTACACTTCCGTTCATACGCCCGCTGTGCTTGCACAAAATTTTTGACACAGATTACCTACGTATTTTTTATCACTTTGATCACCTCATTTGGGCCAACATGTTCCACTCAGTTTCAAGAATTTGTTATGTAAATAGTTAATTTAACCATTTAATGCAACTCAATTTGTCGAAAATGTGTTTCGGTGCGGGGGCTTTCTAACAAGGGAACATCCCGGGCCCGGAAATTCAAAAAATTCTGGGACTTTGTGAATATGTAAGGAATTTCCTCCTGATTACAACGCAATTTTTGTTTGCTGTCCAAATTCACTCTAAGGGGGTGTAATTGACCCCTGAAAATCCGATTATTTTCTGATTTTGTGTTATAACTTGTGAACTAGTAAAATAATTTTTTCACCAAATAATGGATCTAATTAAAAGAAGAAACGTTTGTCATGAAACTTTCTTTCTATCTCTTACAGTTTGAAAGTTATAACACAAAATCGGAAAATATCCGAGTTTTCAGGGGTTAATTTCACCGACTTTGAGTGAATTTGGGCAGCAAACAAAAATTGCGTTGTAAGTTGTAATCAGGAGGAAAACACCTACATATTCACAAATTTTCAAAATTTTTGGATTTCCGGGTTCGAGATCTTCCCTTGTAAGTTTAATTCTGCGGATACACTAAGGCTGAAACGTTTACAGCGTGAATGGGATAAAATAAAAACGAAAACCATAAGAAAGTTAACAGATCGATAAAAGCAGTCACCAAGATGCACGATGGCTATATCGTCGAAAATCAAATTGAATTTTGTTATATTGCGTAATAATGAATATATGTATTCCATATAGTGTGCGATGTCACACTGACAATATTCATTAAAAACATTCAGTAATCTCGTAATGATTTATCAGGTTTACCTCATATTCGATAAGTGCCATTCGATAGAATCAAGAAAGCAGAATCATTTACTCGAAATGGGATCCGAGGGGATGGAAAAGTTATAAAAAATGGGTGGAAATACAAAGATTTGACGGTACCTAATTGAACTCATGTGAACGTTACGTTTCACCCTCCTGTTCTTCCGATAATTATCCATCTTCAAAGTAATTAGAAATAAAATCCGAAGGAAAATCAGCGGAAGGTTGGTATCGAGGAAAAACGAAGTATCATAAGATTGTTGCTATACGAAGTGACTCACACTACTACCGAAAATGTAAATAAAAGTAGTAAACATCTATGAAGGTACTAATCATTTTACGGTACACGTAATCACAGAAAGAACTTACAATTAGCTGCCAAACTAAAATACTTGAACCCTTCGCAAAGCAATAACTTTTTGAACCTATTTTGTATTATTAAGACCTAGTTTATTAAGACTTAAGCCTTTCCTTGGTGAGTCCCTAGTAGTCAATTAAGTCTCGCACTATCGTCCTGAAGCACCCTGTATTTACCTTTCACCATTCATTCGCCAGAGACCCAGTTCATCAGAGGCAATCCTGACGCCAATTCTGACCATTTTCAAGTGTGGCTGCAAAAGATTCAGCGGGAATTAATCACAGGACCCTAGTAGGAGGCGACTCTGTATCTCTTACAATTCGATTCGTAATCAACAGACGTTGAATGGAATTCCTTTGGAGCTCCTTTGTTCTACGAAACAATGATGACGTTCGGCGGAGCAGCAAAGAGAAAGAAGTGAAGGGAGACGATGAGAGAGAGAGGGAGAGAGAGGCGGGAGAAACTCTTTGGAAGGTTTGTGTCGGCAAGCAAAACCTTTCCTCGGATTAGTTGTTGAGAATCCTAGACCCGCGTCGAACTTAATGATATCAAGGAATGTTGGCGGCAGGTCGAAGAATAATGCCAGGAATGCTCGAGTCAACACTGCCCATAGTCAATCATGGTAAATGACTTAACATCGCTGCAACGACAAACACACTCCATGTCGCGACAATTTCTATTGATGCCCTGTGTTTTGCAAAGTGTAGTGTCTAACCTGGGGCCACTAAATTGCTGTATAAAGTGACATCTCTGAGAATGCTAACCACCAAATGTGTTCCCCATCACTGATTACAAGGCTGCACTTATTTGTTCATGTTAGTATTATTACACTTTTCAGGATCTTGAAGTATTGTGATACGGTAGCACATTTGTGTGTGTTCCTTCGAGCCAAGAACTTAAGGATGTATTTAACTTACTTACAATTAGCTACTATAATTTAGTACTTACCGAGGTGATTTTTCGATTAGTGTCTTGTTTTGTCTTTTATTAACAAAAGGATGAAAACTTTGGTTGAAATTCATATGCTCGACTTTGAGTAGCTGCCATTTTTCAAAAAATAAATTTTTTCAAAATCGACGCCGGGAAGGATTAGATTATAATCTTAAGAACATTCGTGCAAAATTTTATTCAAATCGGTGCCGTAATTTCTGAGATATTTTTGTAAATATGAAGAGGCTTTGGGAGCAGGGGCTGCTATGGCAGCATTTTTTAAAATACCAAATTTATTTTTTAAGACAATACAGCTTAATTTATACACAAGGTGTATATTTTGTTTTTTTAAATATGGTGTTTCTTTATATGAAAAAAAATCATAGATGTGACCCTATTTTCCAATCTGTCAAAAGTATGTAACCTCTTAAGGGGTCATTCTACTTTAAACCGCCGAAAAATTAAGCTATTTTTAAAGATATTTTCCTCAGTAAATGCAACATATAATGAAATAAATCTTTTTGATGTTTATTAAGCTACTCTTATATTATACAAAAAAAGATTAAAAAGAATTTTGTAATTTGTTTTAATTGTTTTTTTACAGTGTCAATATGGCACCTAAAAAAGAGAGGTATGTTTACGGCGTAGGTGATTTTCCGACTCAGGCTTATCCGAAAAAAATTTCCAATAGATTCTTAATCTGTATGAGAACCCCTAGCACAATTAACAATTCCTGTTGAAAAGTAAGAAAATAGCGCCGATTTTTAAAAAAATGTTTGACAAAACACCCAAAAGGATGTATTCTCGGGTGTTCCATGAGAAATATCTCGGATATTTCTCGACAAAAATTATTAATTGAGCTAGGGGCTTTTTTCGAATTTTTTGTTTCAGATGAGCCTGAGCCGGGAAATCACCTACGCCGTGAACATACCTCTTTTTTTAGGTGCCATATTGACACTGTAAAAAAATAATTATAACAAATTGCAAAAATTCTTTTTAATTTTGCTTGTATAATATAAGAGTAGCTTAATAAACAACAAAAAGATTTATTTCATTATATGTTGTATTTACTGAGAAAAAAATCTTTACAAATAGCTTAATTTTTCGGCCGATCAAAGTAGAATGACACCTTAAAGACCTGGGACATGTACAAATGTGCTTAAGAAACAGCAGCCCAAGTAACATGCAACGACGAAAACATATTGCGTTACACACTATTTGAGTGAATTCCAGATTAGACACTATACCTGTGTGAGGCAAAGTGTACAATCTAGTGGAATACGTTTAACAGTTACTTCGGAATAAACAATTTATCACGCGAGGTATACCCTTATAGCGGAGCTAACCGACGAAAGTATCCGAACGCGTCACGGTTACGATAATAAAATTACCGAACGAGCTTAAAAATTAACGAAGCGTCAAGGTGTCAACAGTTGCAGCTGAAATACAAAATCAGAGTCTATCGGCAACGCGACCTAGATTTCGAATCTAACCGCTGTAAAGTATACATGTGAATAAAGTGAGACATTTGGCTGTAAAATGAAATCGATTCAGTGAATCTTACACCCTTAATAAATCTGTGACGATTAATGCGACGCGTAACAACTCACTGTCCCCTGCAGATATATACTGACTAACCTGAGACCCACTCAAGAGCTGCGCAAAGTGATATCCCCGGGAGTGCAAACCACTAAATGTCGTCTCCCAGTACACAGGCCCCACTTATTCGGTCACATTCCTAGACACCTCGGGCCCTTCACGCACTAACGTTCACAAAGTGCATTGAATGCATTCCTGGCTTCTTGACGTATTGGCAAAATTGTCAAGGGTCCTACTGTCTTTGTACCTTGATACTGTTCCAACATCATCATTCTGCAAGGCACATACCTTTTAGGCCTTGGGGCATGTATGAATGTGACCGAATAATAAGTGATGAAGAACACATTCGGTGGTATGCAGCTGTTAGAAAATATGAGAAAATCGTGGTAAAAGAGTCGGATAATTTCGCTTCAAGATGGTTTTAAACTAGAATCATTCGAATATTTACGAGTGACTCGAAAGATGGAAGACTGTTCAGATATATTCTGAAAAGCTGAAAATTTATTTCCAAGTAACTCGAAGTCTTACGGGGGCTCGAATATTCCAGCCGTTTAAGTTTTTCAAGTAGTACCTAGCTTGCATTTTTTTCAAACAGTTCGTCGATTTCAAACTGCTCGGAAAATTCAAACGCTCGACTCGGCTCGACTGACCAATCATTATTCGACTCGAAATTCGAGTACTCGAATAAATCGCACACTCCTAGTTCCAGAGTAAATATTGTGTTGTTTATCATAGTAACATTGGATGACCAACTTTCTGAAGTATATACCTTACAAGTTTTTCAGAACGTGACATAATATTCAGGGGAGGACTTGTATAGTATAGGCTAAGTAGGCTGCAGATTTTGGGGGGTGGCAAATTTTGGAAGGAAGAAATTGAAAAGGGTTTAAACACAGAGGCTTGACATAACTTTAAAAACAATTCACTATTTTTCATGTCGATAAATAATTAGCAATAACTCATATGTGAGTTGTCACATTGAATTAATTTCAAAATTGTCACAACTCTTTTAAATTAAAATATCTGTTGATATTCCACAGAAAGGGCGTCAGACACTTGTTGGCCTAGAGGTGCCAAATCTCCAAATCCACAGCTGATAATATTTTTATATTTTATTACTCTAGGGGGAGAGGGTGGCGATCGCCCTGTTCCCTCCTCTGGATCCGCCACTGGTTCGAAACACCTTGAAATCGTTACCACACGCTCAAGGACTTCATTTTGAACGCGCGCCTGAGTCCTCCTGGACAAGCTACTCAACTGACGTTGCCCTCTACTACTTTTACGACATCACTCTAGCTTTGAAACTGGCAATTCCACCCCCTGGAAAATGCACATAATCAGTTCTTTTCTGCGTAAAACTTGTTGGAAACTCATCTGCCGGTCAAAATTATCCGTGTCTTATTTGACACCTATAAATATATATCACATATAGCTTTAACAAATTACTGTTACTACACATTTCACAGTCAATCAAATGTAGCGTTCCCACTGTGTAGATGACTTTTCTTTGAAGCAATGAAGCTCGATTACTGTTTTGACGTACTTGAAATTATCTGCCGATTGATTGAGGAACCGCTGACTGATAGATAATGCGCTAAACGTGTCAGAAGCTGACAGCTGCCTGAATCCTGTGCAACGGTTTAATCGGGACGTTCTGCTGACCTGTCGGAACACAGCAATCGATATTTTCTTCCTCTGTGGTAGAAAGTAATTGAAACGATTTCAAGGTAGCGTGCCTAACCGAATTCCGAGGGAAGGGTACGTAATAAGAAGAGATTTCGACCATTTCGCCATTTCTTTCGATGCTCGGCCCTGTCAGCCGCATTGTCCAACCGGGCAATTGGGCTTCGATTTCCCAGACGGCCGTCATTTCACGTCCCTTTCACTTAGACGCAACTCTCGAGAACAGATTTCTCTCGCTTCGGGACAAATCACCGCCACCAGAATGGCTGCTTTGAGTGAATAAACTGACCAATCGCGGCTAATGGAACGGCCCGAGTCCGCCGGTCGTTACGAATCTGAGGACGGTCGTTAGTTTTTCCCTCGAACCCTTGTGTGCCCCCTTTATCCTCCGAGACTTTAGAAATACGGCACGCTTTGTCTCTCACCCGCCTGCTTCCTACGGGAATTAAATTCTTGGTCAATTATATATTAAACCGCGCGAGTGTTCTGTGTCGGCGCGTTTGTTTGCACCTGCTTTCGCGAGCATCGCGTTTCATCTCGTCAGATTTGTCGTCCTTTTTTACAGGCACGCTGAAAATAAACTGTTTCCATTTCAATTTTCAGCGTGTTGAATGGTCAGAGACAAATAGTTCCTTTCGACATTTTATGCTTCGTTTAAAATTCAAAGGACATAATGAGGAGAAACGTATGCTCCCTTTTCAAGTCGTTCCACTTCGTTACCATTGACTTCGCGATTCCTAGTCTCTGTATGGTACTTTTTAATCATAGTATTCACGCACCAATGCAAATTCATAATATTTTCTGCAAACCGTATATTAGGGTGGGCCGAAAAAAATCAAATTTTCGAAACTCGAAACACACAAGAGTCCTTTCTGTATAAAATATTAATTATCTTTCTTTCATATTTTAATAATAAACTGAAAAATTTTCAATTTAAACATAAATTATAATGTATTTATAACATAGTGAGCTTTAACCCAAAAATAAAAATCGCTTTCTGAACAGCAAAATAACAATTTAAACCTTATTAACGTTATTAGTCAACCAGACCGGACCGATCATTTTGTCTTCAATAATCTATATCACCTTCAATTATTTATGTATAAACAAAAATATTATGTCGATAGATCATCTAATAAAAAAACTGTAAAATAGTCCCTTAACATTTATTTTATTGTAACTATATAGAGCGTGAAAACAAAATCTTTAAGAAAAAATAATTACTTATCTAGTCAATTTTTCGACAAACGCTGATAACTGTTAAAAAAACGTGCGATCGCGGGGTCGGATATAAATGCATGGCATAGTAAAAGTGACTATTTTCTACAGTAAATCTTTCCGCAGTGGAGCATATGTCGGTGTAAAGTTATTAACAATTAGGCAAGATCCCTTTCTCGTCCAGGTAACGTCGGTTCCGGGCGTGTTACAATTCGTTGAAAAGAATGATTGAAGCACTTGTTGACCTTAATTACACAGCAATCAAAGTACCGCCAACAAAGCCAGAACGTCACAGGGAAATGCATGGAGCGGCGGATTTTCGCCTGATTTCGATTCCTCCCTATTTAGGTCGATCGAGTGCTTTGACCAATCTTCGCGGCAAAGGAGCGCCCGTGGAGAAAAAAGAGCATGGTTGGCAAGCGGAAGAGAAGGAACCCGTAAATTAATACTCATTGATGCGACTCGGAAGAGAGGGGATGCTGGATGGTGTGGAGGCCGACTGTAGAGCGGCGTGGCATTAAAGTCCGTGACAAGGGAAAAAGTTGGATGGAACTTTCCCAGGAAGTTATTTGGAACAAGGTATTACCGTAGACAGTCGGCGAGGCTCTGCTTAGAAACAGATATCCCTCCCGAAGGAGTTTGAAATTTTCAAGCCAAGGAAAATCAGTTTCTTCCGCTTGTTCCGCGGCCGTATCACGCGAATGAATAAGTAACATCGATTCCACGATGGCTCTCGATTGCTTTCGAGTTCGATTGAGACGCGAGGCGAGCAGGTTTCGATACTTACGAGGGGAGTGCACGAGTTTCGGCACTTTCAGGTAATCGATTGTGGACGAAATATTGTGTATAGTTGGCGGGGCCATAACTTTGTCCATCTGGAATATCTTCGCCATTTTTAGAGATATGAAAAAACTTTATTTACAGAAATTGTATGGTACCGAGGGGACTATAACATGCTAGTATTAATCTTTTTGTGGGTGGTGGCTAGGGTGGCTCTTATTTTTGACATTTGAATTTTCTACTTTTAATTTTCTAATGTCTATATCTTCGATATTTTTGCGAATTTCGGTCCCTAATTTTCAGGAAACATTCATGACATATGGAGCACTGAAAAGAAGGAATTCTTTTTGATCTTTTTGGCATATCTCGGTATATGCTCCATCTAAAAAATAAAAATTACAATTTTTTTCTTCGCCTTCATAAATAAAAAGTGTTCGAGAAGGATTTAAACTTTCAAAATTTGAAAAATAATTTTTTTTTTAGTTTCTCGGACTTTTTTCGAAAACCGTTTGTCGCGCGAGAAAAAGTAATAGAACATAAAAGATGCTCCTTGCCTGGATCTACAACTTTTGTTTGACATATTTTTTTATGTAATCAATAACTTGGAGGATATTATATAAAATCTATTTGTAAGCTGTTAAATAATTATTTAAATGTTCAAGGGCCCAGGGGCACCTTGTCCCGTTATTCGATCGGGCTCAAATTTTACACACATTTTTTTTTATTGTTTTGAACTATTCTGTGGGGTGTCGCGAAGAAAATCTTGAAAAAAAATTGGCCAAGAGTAAATAAGAGTCACCCTAAGTAGTGGAGAATTTTCGGCGATTTCATGGTCACCTGCTTTTAAATGACATGGCTCATGATTTCGTATTCCTAGTAGAATAAGGGACGTTTAGACGATTTCGACCATCTATAGTACAACGTCATTCGACGTAAAAATAAAGATGTGAAGAAAAACTGTAAAATAAAGATATTTAAGTAAATTCTTTAGTGTCGTAACGATATCAAAAGCAAGCTTAAGATTTTCAAACCTGAAATCTTTTCAAGACTTTCGAGACTTTAAAACCTATTCGAGTCTCGTGTTCTTTGAGCTCGATATCCTCGTGAAATTTTGACTAGTACATCCTATGCGTTTAACAGGTTATTGTACATGGTATGCACTAACTAAATGCAAAACTTGAGCCTGATCTGTGACTCGAGGTTCACGCATTCCCCTTGTCAGTGTCTGAATTTCCTTCTTGTTTGCTGCGTCCACGGGAAGCCCTGTAATTTATCGCGAATTCCCACGATGCTTCGGTACGCATTCCGAGACGTTAAGCGTAAAAGATTCAGCACTCGAACGACGAGTAAATCGCCCGCGAAGTACACGCGGCTTTGCCAACAATAAAAATGAATTTCCGAGACAACGAAACCTTAAGGAGCGACCGGCCGGGGTAATAATATTTTTCCGCGCGTTTTCACATAAATGTCAAAGGGGTGGTATAAATCGTCGCGGTATCCTCGAGGAAAAACGGCGGTAGTTAATTTTCCTGCAGATGCCGAGGAATTCCACTATCGTAACTGCATTGCCGTGCTCCGCGCAGAAACAACGCTACGAAATTAATATCCGTTTACGCTATGAAATGCGGACCACTGAGTTGCGTCGCGAAATCTATTACTTCTTCGTCGTTTAAACACTACATAATCATTCTGTCAAATGAGAATCGTGGTCAAACTCGAAGATTACGTAGAAGTCGAGAACGTAGAATAATTTTTTATTTGAGTCTCCTTTGCGAGGAAATTAATTTTTATAATTGTAATATGGCACTTATGTACGGGATAAAATGATAAAATTGCACATATAATAGAGAAAAGGGCAGCTTGGTAGAGACAAGAAGTAATCAACTATATGTTTCACTGTATTTTTTTTCTCTTTTATCAGACGTATGTACACACAATAATAAGTAATGAAATACTTTTGAGGGATACGCTGTGCCACTTATTACAAGAAATTATTTAGTTAACTTGGTCTGACAGCTCTTGACTGCACTTCATAACGCCCCAAATGTATGACACATTCACCTGGCTCATTCGATTCTGTCCTTCCCACCACAAGTGGAGGGTAAAGAAGTGACCGAATTTCACATGGTTGGTGCTTGTTTCGTGAGCTCTTTTACAATATTTCGTGTATCAGCTCCAAGTACCCAGCAATATGAAAAAAATATTCGAGACAGAAGAAAACTTGAAGAAAGCACTCGACCTTATACGTAGACTAAATCTTTGTTGCCAAATACAAAATAACCGCGAAGTTGGTGCGAGCTTTAAAAAAAAAATATTTCGAGAAAGCTTTTGCAATATTTCGGGAGTTACTACCACGGGAACCACCATTCGGATATATAAATAAAGGCCCGAGGAATCCCACAGGACACTTATTGTTAGATTTCGACTTTCAGCATTATTACGTCACAAGTCTACGTTTTCTCCTCCGAAGTGTAAAGCGCATTTCATGTTTAAAATAAAGTTTGTTACGTGGTTGAAACACGAGTGTTTTCCTACATCGTAACAACTGTATATCAACAAAGCCTGCGCCACTCAAAGTGTTCTTAGTACATCAGTATTTATTCTCATTCAACCGTTGGTTTCTAACCCCCATATTAAGCATCAATTTAATTAAAGACCTTAGCGGGTCCAGCAATGGCGAATGAAATCCGCGCAGAACGCCTTGATATACATGGCGAGGATAACGTTATCGATAGTAATTAAACCGTGACCGGATAAAGTTGTCGAGCTGTCGCTTACAATCCCAAGAGAAATATCTTCCGCCTCTGTGCAGTTACATTTCCACCCGCGTTGTTTCCTGTCAATAAATGTCGTGCCTCGCATCGTTGCTCCACCGGCTCATCGACACCGTTTATTTCTGATTTTCCGTACGAGTTATGCGCATGATGATTCGTTGACACGCCTCGCATCGATTCGCGTTTATTTACGTGGACGTTGAATCGCGGCCAGAGCTATCGATAGGAATGGCCTTTTATGGTATCACATGTTGCCTTTTAGAGTGGTACAGCTAGTAATAATGTTTGATGGCTGCCGAATATAAATTTTTGTAAAGCCTGCAGTAGCCGAACACCTGTTATCCGAATGTTCTGTGCTTTGAGCGTTGCATGGTTCCATGTATTCCCTATCGTGTAGGTGTGGCTATGTAGGGATAGAGAAGCAATAGGAAAGAGAATATGGGACATTTTGAACGACAGTGGAACGGGGGGAAGCTGGATCAAGGGGCTGGGAAGGAGAAGGGAGGAGAGAAGAGTGGGGATAAGGGATGAGGGAGAACAGGTAAGGGAGAGTGGGGTAATTGCGAACACCTAAGCAAAAAAGCAAACAGAACGAAAACTATGTGAGAAATGAATTTGTTTATTATTTACAAACATAGTTAATACTATTCGAATATTTAAGTATTCGAATACTGATATATTCGAATAGTATGGTGTGAATTATAAATCAAGTTCTTTAGGTTCATTTTTTTACAAGCTTTTATTTAATTTCAGTTGTGAGTTCGTTAGTTTGTCAGGTTGAAATCTTGTAAGTCTTGTAATATATAATTCACACCATACTATATCGAATAGTATTCGAATACTTAAATATTCGAATAGTATTTGAATACTTAAATATTCGAAGTTTATTCGTAGCATTCGAATACTTGTAAAATATTCGAATATTAAATTATTCGAATAGTCCCAGCCCTAACTTGTACCACTATGTTTCAAAACGCTCTGCTCTTGTTAGTTGAGTGCTAAAAAGAAATGTTCTTATTTCTCAGTTAAGAATGAAGTTATAACTTAATTCACTATGAAAGTAAACAGATGGAGCTTTCATGACTTAAAAACTGTTATTAACTCAAATTATCAAAATTTGGACTTATACCACTATGATTCTCAGCCCTGCATATCCCTAGTAGCATTTATTTGCTGGCAGTTTGTTGGGCCAATGACGCGTTATCCGTTGGCCAACTGTTGAAGTGTCGCGCTATTTTTAAATGGGCCAGCGATTGTAACCAACGCAGGCCCAACTGAAGGTTTCTTTCCATAGGCCCAACTGGAGGTTTTTTCTATAAGCCCAACAGTTTCTTTCCAAAAGACGTCCAGAAGACGTCTTGAAGAACTTCAAAAGATGTCTTAAACACGTCTTTTTCAGACCTGGTTTAGGAAAAAAATTATTCGCGGTGAGGAGGAATCGAAGCCAAACTTTCCCGCTTACGAAGCAACCGCTGTTCGCACTTACCCAACACATTGCCTTGTAAACGCTTCTAATTTCTAGTTAGATAACTATATTAATTGTTTATAAAAACTGCGCAGTGACGCGAAATATTCTACAAAATATCATCATTCGACCTTCAGACTCATTCCTTAAAATTCCACATTCGTCTCAAGACAGACGTCCTCGTTACGTATTTATAAATAAGAAAAGAAAAATCACAACTTGGAATATAATAACAGGTTTTTGGATGTAGCAAATTTTCTGACATTTGTAAGACGACATTTAATCATCGTTGTAAATTTTTTGTTAATTAACCAACCATAGTAATTGTAGGCCCAACATTGAATATTCGTAGGCAAACTGTCGTAAGTTTTTGTTAATTAACCAACCATAATAATTGTAGGCCCAACATTGAATATTCGTTGGCAAATTGTCGTAAGTTTTTTGCCGTAGGCCCTGTGTTGGGAATTTGTAGGCAAAACGCTAACTATATCCCAACTAATTCCCAACTGTTGGCTACCGTTGGCCAACCAAAAATGCTACTAGGGATGTGTACATAATTTTGAAAAGAACAGTACGAAAAAATGAAATGAACTGATTTAAATAAAAAATTATACAAAGCGAGAAACATCTATATTATTCTTCATTGTTGGTATTGTTACTTGTGTTATTCTTTCTGAAATATATGTAGAATAATCATCATGAGGAAAGTGAGTGTTCCACGGTCACGTCTCTCCATGAATCCGGATGCTGGAAGTTTCATGGTATTTTTATGTAGTGTGTAAAGTGTGTTTGGTGTTGTCAATGTGTATATGCGTATGGGTGTAGCAGCAAGTGTGCCTGAAATTGCATAATCGCTACGTTCTTCTTAAGTGTGTACTGGAAGAGTCCTTCTTTGTTACTGCTACTGCACTGAGTTTTACAGAAGTTCGTGAAGCTTGAGCGCGTGTAAACCTTTTACAAAGCTGCTTTTTGACTGATGAAGGTTTTACTGTGAAATAAAGGAAGTTCTTTGTAGGAGGGGTCTACTGATTGGCAGGGGCTAGAGAGGGGGAGAAAAAGAGGAAAATCTGGTAACTTGGTACATGTAGAGCTCATTTGCGAAACGTCTTGGTATAGAGCAGAAAGTAAAATCTCACTAAGATCAAAAGTTAAATCTTTATTTTCATGTGGCAATACCTCCATGAGTGGGTATAGTACATATTTACTGAATATAAATGGTTACCTATATTATATAAATATAAATAAATGACACAAAATGTATTTAAACTGAATCAATATTAGTAATATTATTTTTTATTGCCGAAACTTCCTCTGCCACACTATTTTTAATCTTTCACTGAACTTGAATCAGTAAAGAACAAAAACTTTATAGGTTTTCCAAGTTTGACATCCGTGCCACGTATTTGTCATCCCTGGTCTAGATATAAAATAAACTAACAATGCGTGAAGGGGCCAAGCAAATAGTGTTTCTGAAGGCGAAAGACATGAGATCAATTAATAATTTTAAAATCGTTTGTTTAAATGATATACATATAATATATAAATCAGAGTGGAACTTGAGAATTTAGAAACCTTGAAACACTTTGCATCTGATGTTATTCTGATTTTGTACAAACGTTTAAACTTTAAATGGACTTATAAAACTTAAACGGATTCCACGATTGTGGGACTGCTGGCAAAAATTAATTATCCAAATAGGATGGGAAAGCTCGTTTACTGTACCATAATGGGAAATGCATCCCCTATTGTGAGTTGTGGTCAATAACATTTGGAAAACACTAATTTAGAAGAGGAATATATATCTCTTTGATCGTGTCATGACTTTAGTCCACTAGGAAGAAATAGTAGTCGCAAGATATGCAATATCGAGCACTTATCCGGGAACACTTTTCTAGGAAGCTTTAAATGGACCTTAAAGTTTATCACGCGGTCGCATACAGCGAGTCGAGGTTAAACGTTTTTAAAAACGCTGAGACTTAGTGCCTTTTCATGAATGACGTCAAACGGGCTGATGTCACCGTGATAAGAGATCTCCTTCAATCTACCGTCACGAGATACCTTTTTTTAAAACAGACTTTTCATTTCAGTTTAAAAAAATTTGCTCCTCTGCCTGACTCAGAATATATCTGCGTAATTTTTACGTGCAATAAGTATTTCTTTTAAAGGAATAGAATCAACGAGTACTTAAATTGTTTGGTCTGTGAAAATATTGTTATACTTACTGCTTTATTGTAAATATTATAATTCGATAATTTGGGTGAGCAACGTAAAATAATAAAAGATGGGAGTTGGAAGAGTAATGAAGTGCTATAAAGACACGAAGACAAGATTAATTTACAATTCTTATTAAGCATTGATAATTTATTAAACTATTAAATTGTTTAACCATTAAATATAACTTTCTGTGAAAAGCTACGAATAAAAACAAAACAGAAATATCACGACGAAAAGAGCGCCATCGATCGATGGGAGGACTGATGCTGAAAACGCAAGCGGAAGTTTAAAGCAATGTAAAAGATACTCGACATTCTCTTTGTGAATCAATTTACCAGAAACGATTGCTTTTTGTCAGATCTCTCAGAACGTTGCGCAGTAAGGTTGACTAATGCAGAATACTTGGGCTCGAAATTGTTAAGGAGAAAATACGAGACGAGAGAACATGGTACTGTATTTTTCACATTTCTCCGTTTCTTATCTAAGAAAGAATATTAAATAAGTTGCACCATTATCGCTATCATAACGCTAACGTGATTTTATAAGTATGGTGCAAAGGAATTTTTTAATAAAAATTCAGTGAAGTCTAAATACGAACAATTATTGAATTTTATGAGATTACACATAGAGAAATGAAAACTTGTCAGAATCCTACATACATGTATAATATTTGTCTGATTTCGTTACAAAGATCTTTTATTAAAAGTGTGAAATTATGTGGAAAAATTTCAAATCACTTTCACAAAGTAAAATGTGACATAAGTGAAGAATTTTAACTCGAACTGTTAACAAAATCAATTCTTGACATAATTTACATATTAAAAAACAGTTTAACAGTTTAATTAATTACAAATGCTTAATAAGAATTATAAATCTTCTTTCTTATTATTTTGCGTCTCACGGTTACTAAACAAAACACACCACCACACACGTCAACTTTTACTCACTCAAATTAACATTCAACGAATTATAATATTTACAATTTTCCTACACTAATAAAATCAAATTTTGCTTTTCATCGATGTAGCCATCGATGTAGCTTGTCTGATAACTGATTGTACCAATCCTGAAATTTGTTCTATTAGTTTTCTTATGACTTCCGTTGCTATTTCATTTCATTTATGCTGCAAATGTTTCAGCCGTAAATTAAAAAAAAAATTCAAAGAACTGGATTTGGAAAGTTCTCCACACTGAACTGCATGAAATCCACCATGTAGACGTGGTACACATTTCCGATAAATACAGCGCATTGCATGGCTAAATGAACAATTTACGGAACAAATGGTTAAAGCTGAGTACTAAAATGGGGTACTAAAAATAGTGAAAAAGATGTAATCTGGGTCAAATACCAGGTTTTGTACAGTAACAACAGGTGTTTTAATATTTGTGGATGGGAGTGTATGTTTACATCTCACTTAGACTTTTGTTATGAAAAGACAGCAATGAATTTTCGAGATAATAAAATCCTGATATGATATTCTCTATAAAAATGGTCTGTCTGCTGACGATGTGTTCGTAACCTAGTTTGAAGCGTATAATGTTGGGCGCGATCAGGGCGTATATTACCTACTTACTTATATGTGTCTGGTCATATACTGACCGTATCTACTAGCTGAGTTTATCCAGGAAGGAAACAGTTTACCGAAAGAGCTGAAAAGAAACTTTTCCTCGCCTATTACCTACTGTTTGCCTTGGCCATCTTGATATAATTCTGAGTATGCAAAGTCATTGTACTTATTAGGAATTTGATTAGAAATGTGGGTAAGAAAAACAACGAAATTTTGCTATAAAAATTAAAAAATGGGAAAACTTTGTATCTCGATTGCTTTTAGAAATTTTAGTTTGTGATACTTTTAAGTTCGTAATTCTTTGCAGGTGCACAGTTTTGACAATTATTTTGAAATGGAATTATCAAGATTAATAGTGTCTTTAGAAACAAGCACAGATTTAATAGTACCTACTTTTATTTAAGATTCTCGGGTTACACCTCCATTAGACTTTGCACAGGGACTGTAAAGTGTCTTTTTTCATGCGATACTGCAAATAACTTTATACTAACTTTATATTCTGAATTGTAATGGGAAAAGTACGTTGCTATCGTCAATACATTTTCAAAGCAATTATTAGAATGAAATTATTGACACATTCTACGTTCCACTTGTGGGTGCTCTAATTTTTATGTTATCTTCGTTCAGTTTTAACAGCCGAACAGGTTAATAATATAAAGCAGTAATGTAGAGCTCAGTAATTTTCATCGAACTTTACACCAAAGCTATTGAAAACAATAGTTCAACCCCTTTGCGTTCTTTTCAAACTTTATAATGAACACAGGAACTTGAGATAACAAAAAATGTATAGGTATGTGTTGGACAAGCTGTGCCAATATATTAAATCATAAAACCATTACCCTGCATGCTAACAACAAATCAATTTTTTATTATAACTTCTTGTTATTCATAAAAACTGAACAACAAATAGAACAATAATGAAGGCATCACTTTTTTCATAAACCTTAATAAACAGGTTAAAATTAATTCACACGTTTACGTAAGAAATCTAATTTATAACGTAAAATTGCTCGTCCATGATGGATTCCTCGAGAATATGATAAACCACGCTACCTTGAGGCACTTTACCGTTCGAGAGGTGATCATAGTGAAAAATATCCTTAGCTGAAAAAAAAGAGTCCAGCACGTCGTTCACGCCCCGTTCTTTTCTGTGCAGCCGACAAAGACCGCTTTCGCTAAGTTATAAATTGTATTAATGAAGGAACTATTAATTATGGGGACGATAATTAATATTAAAGCCGAGACTTGCTGACGTGGCCTCTTCATTTCCTCGTTTCCACGCGGAAAACCATCCTCGTGTAATGCACATGGACCCAGTACACCGTAGCAGCTAATATACTTGTATAAAGTTACTTTGCGAGTTAAAGTTCCACTTTTCTTTATGAGACTCTGGCGAATTCTGTATCATGTGGTTTGCTCTGTTTAATATTTGTTAAAGTGATTGTGTCTGATTCTGAGTCATTACAGAATCTTTGAGGATTTCTGTCGCTAGTATAGATATGTTTCCTAACATATAAAGTATTTAAATATCCTTTTACTACTATCATGATTTTATGGGACTGCAATAAGGAATCAGTGAATTGATATTTGTATAGGATGTGACAAGACAAAAACACAAGTAAAAATGAATAGGGCTAAGGAGGACGAGGATCAGAGGAAGATAATATAAATATAGACAGAAAATGCAGACTAAATTTTTTCTAAAAATTTACAGCATCAAGTTGAACTCTTAAAGATAAATCCTCGATTAATTTTTAAAATTGAGTGGTATATGTTTCAAAATTAACATGTAGGTAGGTGCCAATTGAATACATTGAGTGAATACACACTTACACCTAATTCAAATTACGAATTCTGTTTCCCTTAATAGCTTGTTCATTAAACATGATATTTAATGAAATCCAATCTTTCACAGAAGAGGCGTTATGATAAATACTATAGTTCAAATTTTCATCGCGAAAAAAAGAATTCAAAACAATTACCTACTTCGAAACGTTCATCAATTTTTCCATGCTATTAATCACCAGTACCTAACATCAAATCAAATCAAAAACGAAATTTGAATTCATTCTATCTTCGTATCAATAAAAAATATTATCATCCCATCAAATGAAAAACGCCATGTTTTATTTTATTCTACTTGCACGTCAAAAAAACATTCATTATCCATGCTATTAAAAATCGCGAAAAATCACCATTCAAATTATTTATTACTCAGCCAATGGCCTGGAATAAAAAGTGGCTCGCGATAAATTGACATATAGAAAAGAAGGAGCAAAAAAAATGAGAGGCAAAAAGGACGATTGCCGTGAGTAAAATGGACGTGACCTTCCGAAATGGCGCAACATTCGATTCAATTTAAATTGGCATTTACTGCAGCGCTGAAATAATGGCGCGGCTTTTTTTATTGGACAATTGAATGTTCATTAACGTATCAGGCGTCAGTCGGGGAGTTGCATTCGGCTGCACCTGCTGTCCAGTCGTCGTTTGTCCTCGATTATTTCGGTAACGAGTGGGAATAATAATATTAACGGCTATAGGGGTCGCGTTGCAACGACACCGTCGTCGATAATTCAAACGCTCGCGATCGGAGTATTTACGGAAGCACCGTTTCCGGTGCATTCTAACAACCCCCCA
The DNA here is from genome assembly GCA_029448645.1 of Andrena camellia. Taxonomy (NCBI): domain Eukaryota; kingdom Metazoa; phylum Arthropoda; class Insecta; order Hymenoptera; family Andrenidae; genus Andrena; species Andrena camellia. Next base: position 6,821,745 of record CM055682.1, on the reverse strand, counting down.
CCTCCTGGCGAAAATAAATTAAGACCAGACCTTTCGACGTTCCATCCACACAGAAGAATTTCCCTGCATTCTTCTTCCTCCTTTCGCAAGAATAACCTGGGAGGTTTTAAGGATCTCCTTTTTAATTTAAGAACACGCGAGAGAAGAATTTCAAACCAAGCTTGGAATCACTCTGGGAATTAATTGAAGCAGGTGTTGTCAAGTAAACGATGTTGAGCAACTCTTTCGTGTGATGGGATGTTGAAATTTATTGAAAAGGAGAACTGTAATCATCGTTGACAATATTGATACCTCTCTTTTTTCTGGGTAAGTTTTTGTTCATTGCTCTTATGTTTTGAGAATTTAACCCTGATATAGATGTTTAAGGAGAGAATAATAGAAGAATGGAGGAGGAATAGTAAAATGAATGATAAGAAAGAATACTTAAAGTTATATAAAGTCGATCAGAATTTCTCTTTCCCTTTTACCGGGATAAGTGACATCCTGTGAATATTTTTCCATGAATTTTATTTTCAATTATCAAATGAGAAGTATAAAATGTACAATTTTAATCTATTTGTTAGCTGTTCTTTAATTTCAATTGTACCTTGTAACTTTAAAAAGGAAATTAATTATTTGATTTAGTAGGTTTTTTAAAATGAATATTCATTAACTAAGAAGTTCGTGTGGTTTTGAATTTTCTCACTTAGAATCGTTTTCTGCCTAAAAATTCCACATTACTTCCAGATTTCTATTGATTTTGTTGAAGTTTCTGCATTGTTCACAACAACGTTAACGCTAAACCATGGTTATTTTACTTTTCTCGCCTTTCGAAATATATTTCACATTCATTTTCAGTTCTTAATTAAATCTTCCACATCGCTGAAATTTTTCCATTTTCTTGATCTTGGACCAAAGTTACCATTTTGCATAAAGACGCTATCAGCATTTGACCTAAAAGAATGCATTATTCAGCATAATTCACTAGTTTGCCTGCATCTTTGTCTTCCACACTTATGAACGAACTCTAAATCATCCAATGACTCAAAAGCAAAGACCAAATCAGGTCGATGTAAATTTCAAATCTTGAATTTGCAATTCATTACATTTTTCAAGAGAAATCATATAAAATTTCCATAAAGAATGTCCCTTCGTTTTTTTTTAAAAAAAAGAAAAAATTGAACTAAACATTTTATTAATCCTTATGAGTGTCGCTATCGTCCCTACCAAAACCAGGACAATATTTTCTAAACTTCCATTTTTTTGGTACCTAAAAGTTACAAAGACCGTAGGCAAAAGTGTATTTTCTTTAACCGACTGCCATTTTTTGTAATTTTATTTTAAATTTCTGATCGTTGTAGGGGCGATAGCGACACTCATAAGAATAAAAAAAACGATTGGTTTAATTTTTTCTGCCCAATAATAAAGCCCCCAGCCCTGAGACAAGTCAGCAAGGATGTTCATATGACGACAGCTTATAACTCTGAAAGTTGTAAACATTTTAAATCATACTTAATGATTTTAAACAGCCAAAAGATGAATAAAAGTGTATACAGAGCACCAATATTGTATCTTTTCTCGTCCCCTAGAAAAAAAATCATGAAATCAGCTGAAAAATCGCAGTCTAACAGCTTTCAATTTTCCAAAAAGGGGTGGCTAAATTCAGGCTTCCAAATGGAAACAGCATTATTTCCTCTTCCGTTGAAAAATGAATTAACTTCGCGATTCGAGGTTGGATAATAAATGGATGTTTAGGCAAGAACATTGTTCAGCAGAAGTTACCCGATCCGAAGCTGGCGGGGGAAATAATAAATGAGGTACCAGATCAGATGAACAGTTCTATTACGCTTGTTCATTCATTATTTCCGTTCCTTGTATTCACAGAATCAGGTCAGACAGGATTCGCGATTCGAGGCATGATGCATCGCCACCGTCGATAGGAATTGACGCGAGAAAAATTGCACGGAACCCAGAATATACAATCTTATTCCATTTCACGAGGAATCGCGGGAGGTCTACTTTCCCCCGCTCCGCGATGCTGAATTCTGATGCAGAACGTTTTGCGATGCTGCCGCTAGATAAATAATTAAATAACATTGACCGTTACTCTGACAGCTTTCGAATTTTTCTTCAGTTTCTCCTGCAATTTCGGAGCGCAGAACATTACACAAATCACGTGGATTAATTCCTGATCTGGACTGTCCAATAATTGAATATTAACTGTATATGGAAAGTTTTATAACAGCATTCTCTTGGAAAATATATTTGTTCGTTTGTTTCTAAGTCGAATGGACTATAAACGAATGTATCCTACATTTTCTGTTTCAGAGATTGTCTTGGTCCTAGAAGGGGAAATCCGTATGACTTACTGGCTGTCTCACAGTTAATCAAATCGTAATCAAGCAAGTTGATGTTTAATTTACGCAGAAGTCAATCTCACAGTCGTATTTCTTCCACTTTTATAAATCGTAGACAGCATTAAATTCCTACGTGTTTGGTTCTAAGTATTACACGTCGTTACTATCCCAGTTTCATAGTGGAAATTAAGGTAATTGGGTCTACGATCTTCACACTGCTCTAAGTAGTAACCCTTTGCACTCTAAGTATCCCTGGGGGCATCAAAGTTTAAGGGGCTAGGGTGGGTACATCTAGGGGGCCAAAAAATACTCCTCAAAACTGTTAAGATATTTTTCTAATCAATCTATATTTCAGCTAAATTTCTTTTGAATTAGTTTTTCATTTTCAACAGACTGTATTTAAATTTAAAAGTCATACAAGCTGCATTAAGACAATACTGAAAAACAACATTAATGCAGATATTTCTATGAAATGGGTACTACGAGATAGGCTTCTGTGGTATCAAATGTAAATGCCGTACCGCTTAATTAAAGTAATTGATTATTAGATAATCAGAAGTGCAGTATAATGACGGCTACAATTATACAATTAATTCTTGAATGAGATCTGTACTTACAGCAACCGACACAACACGGTTGCGTATAGTTCATCATATCTTCGTCGTTTTGAAGAATTATAACATGAAATTTTGTACGAATATTTAATAAACATCAAATAAAAGCATTCAAGAAACCCCAGTTTTTTAACATCAGCTGAATGTGTGTAATCATTTTTAAATACAGAATTTCAACATTTTAAATACATTGGAGACGTTCCTGCTCGAAAAATGGTCCAATTAAAAGATTAACATAACGTTACGTACTGATGCTATTAAATTTTGTGAAAGGGGAACAATTTTTGGTTCGTAGAAATGATTTTGAAATCATTATACTACATTTTCCCCTATTTCAAAGTTCTATGTATATTTTAATGAGTGCAGCATTGAGTGAAAGATCTCTGATCGATACTAATTTCAAGTGTAAAGGGTTAATAAAGATATAAGGTACTGAAAATTTGATAATTCGATTTTCTGTCAATATTAACACCCTTCGTCGTTAATAATTTGTCGATAAGGTCGTGATAAATTCTCTCCAACAATTTCAAATATTTCCTAATTGAAAGCAAACAGAATAATTCATATAATGTGGTTACGAAATTCCCTTTGTGTATCCAATGTTTAATTGAGACAGTAACTAGAAAATTTCTGCAAAATGAGTCAACGAAATGCATTCTACACTTTGACAAGTAATTTTTACTTGGAAATGTTCAACTGTGAAGAACGAGAAACCTGAAATTATTCTAATATATTTGCTGTCCTCGCTTGAAATATTTTTGCAATCGCGATCGTGTCAGCGTGAAAAAGTAGAGAAATATAAATCGCGGCTCATAAAGGTTCGAACGGAACCGAATCGAATATTCGAGTTCGCTCGCGAAATAAGCAAACCGTATTGCGATTTCAATAATTGACCGACACAACAGTTGAAAGTCTAAACTTCTAGACGAACGGGTGTTATTTCAAGAATTATATTAATTCCAGGGAGATATTACAAATTAAGGGCTTGCTAACGTTATAAAGAGATTCTCTGAACGATAAGTACTATATAAAAGTTAATAAATACAGATTCTTAAGAAATAATCGTCCATCAGATATTTAGTTACTTGAGAAAAAATTTGAGTGACATTGAGATACCAATTAAAGAAAGAGAATATTTTTTAAGTGTACATTTCAATAGGCACAAGAAGAAATTTTAAATCGAGTGAGGGACTAGGAAGAATCATGGAAAACCTACATTTAAGAAAAGCTGTAAGAAAAATGAATTTATTATTATTTAAAATAACTGTGACCATTCAGCGTGAATCTTGAAGTAAGTACCAATTCTAAAACTAATTCTTAAAAAGACGAATTCGTTTCTAGATTCCCAGTTGTTGGCAGATTAAATTGCACAAAATATTGATCAATCTACAGAACGTATAATGGTATTAAAGATTCTGGCTTGTGGATTAAAAGCGTGAATACCTAGAAAGTTTGCAGATTCATATTTATTAGAACGCTTTTGTTTCTTTGTTTCGTGAATTCCATTAACCGATCCAAGGACTTAATTCTGTAACACCTTGTACAATCGAAACGGGTCCTCGATCAATATCATATAAATGCTTTTGTCTTATCCGAGAGTACAGTTGCCAATTTATCGAATGGGTTTGTTATTCTGCACCAAATATTATGTTACACGACCGTGTATGGAATACTCAATGTGTTAGAAAAATCAAATCAGAATTTATAGCTTTCAGAGGAATCGATTGCCAGTTTGATAAGTTAACTTTCTGACCTATACTACGAAGCATTTTTTATTCATTTTAGTAAATATCGCGTACCCTCTAAATCTCCTTCGTTTTCTTTCTAACATTAGTTAAAAGAGAAAAGTTAATTTCAGAGAACATAAGATATTTTTAATCTTATACAAAATTCTATAATAAATATATAAAGTTCCAAATGCATTTAGAAGACTGTTGCTTCGAATGAAAAATTAATATGACATAGATATAATATAAAATAAATAATATTCCAATGAAGCATTTATAACAATCGACGAGTTTCATTATCAAGGTAATTTAGAGAATACAATCTCATTTTGTACCAAAGCCAAATAAACTATTTCAAAATGATGTTAGATTTAGAGAATATAAACTGATTTTATATCAAAACCGAATAAACTATTTCAAAATGAACTGTTATACAAACTAACTGTCCCAAGTGAAATAATGTAAAATCCTCAGTTTTAAATACGACACACAATATCTCAAAGTACAATGATTATTAGACTGGGGATGTTTATGCAACTATACATTTTTATAGAAAAGGACTAAACAAGTCAAACTTTGATAGAAATATGTTCCGTCATAAGAGGGCTTTCAAAATATATTTTTTATTTTAAAAAATGTTAGGTTTATTTATTTCTAGCATATACAGAACTTATTTAGCTCGAGTATAGTAGTGGCCATGATGTAGAGTATTCGATTTTCTTACAATAGGGATATCGTAATTATCGTAACAAATGTCATACTTGCATAAACTTCCGCAGTCCAATAATTATCAACTAATATACTCATTTTACACCTTAATATCTGCCTTCGTCCGTGATTGTTTTCTGTCCACGCCAGTAATTCTTTACATGCAGTCAGAATGAAAAGCACGTATATGGCTCGCACGAACTACCCTTTTCATCTCAATAGCCTTAATTTCGTACGAGCACGCCTCTTCTTTTGACTTTTATTACGAACTTAAAACTATTTCAAACTCGCTGAACCTTCGCCAGAAAAAGTGTTTTTGTGCCTCAATAACGGCAATACAGTAACAAGGCTCAGTGATGTAATTGACGTTCCATTGTTAATAAACCGCGCAGAACTTAATTTCCCTTCCACTAGAACGAAATGCATGGAATTTTCCTCGATGTAACAATCACGAAATCTTGAGAGACAAGAGGGAGGGAGAGGGTGCAGAGGGGGAGATATTTATTACCTCTTCAGATATCGCAATATTAAAACTTTATCGTTGCCCAAGTAACGTTATATACTTTATGACGACTTACAACGATTGCGCGTAATTTTTACGACGGAATAAGCATTTTACGAGGCATCCTGCTTATTGCAAATTGTAATACACTCCTGGGGTTGGAGAATCGCGGCGGAGCCAAGAGCGATTGCGTGAAAAAAGCAATGCAGGCGGGGCGGCTAAAATAAAGAGGAATGAAGAAGAATAACTCCGGCTCCATCCCTCCTCTTTTCCCGGCCCTTAGATCCTCGTAACGTTCTACTAGGAAAACAAACGAATCGTGCGCCGAGTGATGTATTGCGGTCACCTTTCGTTGAGACATGGAATGTAATTTTAAAGGGGAGAAATTAAAGTCTAAGCGGCGAGTCTCTCCTTGAATGCCAAGGTGAGAAATTAAAAAGGTTCAGTGGTGAAGGAGGTTTCGAGATTGATTCTCTTCCTTTATAAGGAAATAATTATTTCTTTGGAAGTTTTATCTGGAAATGAAGATTCGTGCAACTGGTTCAGTCGTAAAATTAATCCTCCCCACTTCGGGTATGCCTCTCAAGCGCACCAAAGTTCCAATCAAATTTACGCACCGATATTATGGAAGTTTGTAACAGTGGCAGAGTTCGTAACTCGTAGAATTAAACGAATGATTGATTTTTAAATTGCTATACGTTTGAGCAAAATATCTCTGATTGGATTACTTGCGAATAAATTGCAGTGCAAGGGGTTAATGTCCAGGGAAAAAATCGAATTATTTTTGCTTAATTCCTCTGTTTGCAAAATCATATAATTGAGGAATTGGTGATAGATCAATGGCGTATCTTTTGCACGGCAACTACAATAGAAGAAAAACATTCCGCAGCGTGGAAGAGTTGATGGTTTTCTTAAGCAATTATCCTGAATCAGATGACTCTAACTACTTAGATCTTAATTTTCTTTTTTTTTGTCTGATCTCTTATTTATTTTTATTTTGAGTTATTAATGAAGAATGAATTATTAAAAAGTCAACAATATTTTTTTAGTTTTTGAGTGCCAATAATTGATACATGCTGTGACAATAAATGTACTAAGGTACTTTTATGCCTATTTTTCTGTTTCGTTGAATATTTTTAAAATAAAAGGCTTAATAGGCACTCAAGATGTTTTATTTAAATGAGAAATTCATAATCATCGATAATAACTGAAAATTAAGACCATATAAATATTTCACAAAAAATAGAGATATTCCAATTGGGATTTCCGCTCTGGGTGCCAATCATTGTACAGTCTACCCTATGCATGAAATCTATCTTGGGAAATTTTACCTGAAAATGGGTATCATTCATTTCCAGAAAATCTCCTGAATGAAATTGATTTATCGATCACACTTCGCTTTCCCCTGACTGCAGACATTATTGGAATTAAAATCGCAGAATTCATTTGGATTTCCGTTAAGACTGCTGAATCTATAAGACAAAAAGAAGTAAAGAAGAACGTCTTATAATAGGAATTAGTTAGCTCCTTAACGATCAAATTAAGTAGTATGGATGAAAAGCTACCCAAATTTCTTTCAGCCGTCTGAGCAGATCGTTACAAGATCTCATTTCTTAAAATATTTAAAGTTTGTGAAAATATGTATACTAAAGAGAAGAAGAGTATTAATCCATTGGAAATACAAACTTTACTTACAGACCCTTGTAACACCGTGGATGGCAGTTGGTTTTATTTGTATTTCAAACAGAACGCAATTTTACGTAGGTGATCGTTAATTAGTTACAACATTTTTCAACCCTCCAGATTAATAAGCTCTACAAACTTTCTATCGCCACCAATGACAGGGAACGACTCGGTCCCCCATATTTGGAACCACGTCGCTCGTGGCCAGTCAGTTTCCTCCTCGAACTTCCAGAAACACTTGCAAAGCTTTCTAAACGTCAGAACGAGTTTTGTTAGGCGAGCGAAATCGACGATAACGTTTACTTAACGATCTAATTTTATTTTGACTGTAAAAATTTATATTAATTAATTTAAATAGCTTAATTTAAAGAGCGTAATATTAAAAATATTAAGGTAATATTTCATATTTTTATATAAACTTATAAACATGTTTTATGAACTTTCGCTACGTAAAAGAGTGAAATCGTTCCTTTTATGCTTTTATTAGTAATTTTAATCTACAAATTACCGCTCCACCTGTTCAGCAAAGATTGCTGCACCGAGGCGGGAAGCGTTTGTTGTTAATTTTCGTATCGGGAAGGCAAGTGTGTTGCAGGTAGCTCCGTCGATTCCCATGGCCGCTATAACGGATACCGTTTACTCTGTGCTCTAACGCACTCCAGCGTGGAAGGGTTGAAAGTGCACGCGGGGGTGCAAATGAAGTACGACGGGGAGGCACGGACAGGGGCTTCCTAATTGCCCGCGCGACTCCGTCGACTTGCTAATTTCCATTCGCTCGCACATTTGCAGAAAGAGGCGCGATAGGCTACCTCCGGTGTCGGGGATGTCGAGAGTGGGAGAGAGACGATGCTGGATGCTGAACGAGGTGACAAACACAGAGAGAGAGAGAGGACGGAATTGTGGAAGGAGCGACGCGGAAACAGGCATCGCGGCGTGCAAGGAGGAGGAAAAGGAGGAAAATAGAATAGAATAGGGGAGGAGCTGGAATAAAAGGGGATATAGAGAAAACACAGTGGGAGAAAATGTGGAAAGGAGAATATGCAAATACAGTATCACACCGTGCAATGAAGAAGAAGGTGGGAGATAAAGTGGAAGACGAGAAACTGAAATAACGGAGGGGTTGCGAGGAGGAGAAAATGAGGAAGGTTTGCAGGGAAACAGAAAGAGGAAGTGAATGCGAAATCAGGGCGTGGCAGGGACGAGAAGATAGGAAGAAATATAAAGTGGATGAAAGTGTGGAGGGAAGAATGTAATAACAGAGGGGCAAAATATATGAGGGGAAGAATAATATGGAATGGTCCAGCCGGAGGGGAGAAACTGGGAGAGTGGAGGTGTGAGTGTGAAGGTTAATAGGTCAGAAGAACGAGGAAGAGAATGTAAAAGAAAAGAAAGTAAGAATGTGGAAGAGGAAAGAGTCAAAAGAGCTTTGAATGGAAACTCGAAGAAGATAAACCTTGTACCATCAACATTTTGGATTCAATTGGTCAAAAATTCAATACTTGCAAAATTACCACTTAAAAAATTTGCCATGAGGTCAAATATGATTTTTTATCTGAAATATAAGTTTGAAAATCAGCAACCCTTTAAATATTTCCTTCAAACATTCGTCAGTCTTTAAATAATTTACAGAAAGCCTTATAAATTTGTAATAGAAATAAAACTTTCTCTCTCACTAGCAGCCATTTTATCTTGGCAGCTATGTTTCCTCCTACAAGAAAATGAATGCAGTGACAAATGGAACGAAACAAGAAAAAACGGATGTATGGAAATCGTGAAATTCAACGAGGTTCCGAAAATAGCGCGACACCCACTTTGCCGTGAAAATTTGACCAAGTTTCAAACCACCATATCGATTTACCGACAACAGCTGAACTTGTTTCACATATGGAAATTGCAGAGTGGATACATTCAAACATTCCACGCTGTTGGAAAATTTCAGCGTGATTTCTCGACAAAAAGCTGAACGAAAGTTTCTGAACAGCTTTTATGCTTTTGAATTGCTTCAAGCAAAATGTTGAATGATACAGTACCTGCGGTCCATTAATTGCAATTTGAAGGTACTTTCCACACTTCACTTCTATCAGAGGAAAATAGGAAGGTACTCCCTTCTTCTCACTTTTTACCGTCCAAACGAGAAATAATGTATTATTTGTACAAAACCGTGAACCGATAATTTAATTACCATACTACACACGTTATTACAGTTACGGTTACGATCTTCTAAAAACTGAGGTTTATGATTTGAATACCGCTATGGTTAACACATTCTGTACTATCATGGAATAGGTGCCTTTTAGTAGAACCTTAGAAATGATTAAAAAAAAATTAGAATGCAATGTTCTCTGAATCTATAAACCTACTTAGACAGGAATTTTCAGTACATGAGATTCGTAACATCTACCACAGAAATTTGCTAAATCTAGCTAAACAAATATCCCAGTATCTAAAGCTTGTATTGAAAGGTGAAACTTAATACTGTAGTAATTATTATGTAAGTGCCAAAAAAGTAGAAAATAATTTTTTTAGTGGAAACGGATGTGAATTCTATGCGGAATACAATGGTAAAAATAATAAGTGCTAGAATAATTTATTTTAGCTGCTAGGGCTATCGCAAGATAGAGCTAAAATGGCAGGCCCAACTTCGCTGTAGTGAGAAACGATTGTTTCCCTTATACACGATACATGTAACTGCCAAAATGAACAGACATGCGTTTTTTGTTTCTATTGAAAATTTTAACTACTGCCACGTACATCCTTTACCATTTCATCTCCTCATTTCATCTAAAGATTGAACTCTTACTATTACGTAAGCATATAAACTAAAAGAAAGTAACCAGGTCAACTTGATATTCCACATTCAGAAATATCTTTCACTTCATATTTCCATTTCACTAGACTTCTGCACAGTTAAAGCCTTTTCACACGTGTCAGTTTTGCAATTCACCACAGGCATTTCACACGCATTCACACCACAGAGACACCATTGCCCAAACTTTATCCAAGAACTGAAAAAGAAGAAATACCAGTTACAAGCCACAAACATAAAACGTGGGATCAAAACAGTTCTGGAACTCTCGTTTTTAAACAAAATTCTGTTAGAACTTATATGTTTCGTTTAAGAAAATATCTGTTCCTGTGGAATTTTTATTGAAAAAAATGTTACCCTTAGGAACTTCTTTAAAAAGTGTTCTCATGGAACAGATATTTTAGAACCTATATAATATAAGTTCCATGAAAACCAGTTATATTAGAACATTTATTAAAAAATTTTCCATAAGATAAAGAAAAGTACTAAACTATTAGGTACTAGTTTTATTTGACAATATAATATCATATTCTTCGTGTTTATTTAATAAAAGCTATGAAAATCATAACATAAGTAATTAATAGTTTCATAAGAAATGTTGAAAAGAAAAGAGAACTTATCAAGAATAATACAATAATAATAATAAATAACATTTTTTATAATTTACATGAACCAAAATACATAAAAATTCTATAATAACAGCGTAGAAATTATCTACGTAGGTAAATATTACAAATAAATAACACATTCAGAATATCAATTTAATTGTAATAATAATTTATGATTCATTGAATAGTATTCAGTATTTGTTACAACGATTGATAACTTTTTTAATATTGATCAACAAAATATCTGTTCCCGTTATAGAAATTTTTTTATGTTTATAATTTTTTATATTGTACATATATTATAAGTTCCATTCCAACTGAAACTTTTATTATATCGATACTCATGTGGTCTTATAATGTGAGAACATTTTTCAAAAAAATTCCACGGTCCATGTTTTAAATAGAACCTATCGAAAAGTTTCAGAACTTTTTCGAACCCTGCATAAAACTGTCTCGCGTGGAAACGTCCTTAGGTTCGCTCGAGTTGTATGACGCGAGGCGCGACGCCTCTAGTCGCTCGATAAACGACCAATGGACCATAGATCGACCAATAATTGCATACTCTCTCTGGATAAACAGGGATTAACAATTTCGGTTGAACAATTCGTGCGCGCAACGGTCAACTGATATCGGTCGAATTTAATTACACGTGAAATACAGGCTCGTTAGTTTTGAATCAATCTCTCTCTTATAATAAACGCTGAGTTTCTAATTAACGAGACCAATAATGAACAGACATTCACTGATTTTCAATATTCCCGCTCAGCGCCCCGCCGCGCCTCGTCATCGCCGCGCGTTATTCGATCCGACGTTTCTTCCCCGCTCTGCAGCCGATTTAATAGCACCATTTTTATCGCTGATTTCATAGTTGCAACGTTGCCCCGTGCGCGACCATAATTATTTGCAAATATCGTTCTGGCGCGCAAGTCTATTCGGCAAACACTGCTCCGTGGATGAAAGTAAAAAAGCTACGTTTAATCTCGATCCCACATGATCGAACGATCCAGGTGGGGGGTGAAATTTCGCGAGAAGTATTTATTTACTCGTTAAATGTTTGAAAGGTTTTAAATACAAATGTGCACAGGGTAGGCAAATATGCGGAAATATTTTGGCTGCAAGAGTGCGCGATTTCTTTTCTGGAAGAAATCAAGCGTAGGTACTCTTCACTTGTCAAAATTAAAGTATTGTAAGGTTTTCGTTATTCAGAGCTTCGTTATCGGAGTGTCTTACTGTCCGAAGGATTTATTATTCTAACAGAGAATGTTTTTATAAAATGTCCCCTCTGTTATTGAGATTTCGTTGATAACTGTCAGAATTAATGAATGAAGAATTTATTTATTTAAATTGAACGGAAATTGATTTAGCTTGTTGTAAAAAACTTCATATGATCCGGACGGTGCACGTTTATTATGTGCAATAATAATTATTATGTACATTGTGTTATTAAGCTTTTACTTCCTAAGATAAAGTGGTCAACTGCTGGGACATGATTTCCAGCATTTCTCAGAGAAATTTGTGACCAAATTCAATGTTCAAGGTATCTATTTAATTGTGATGGTATTTGCTGGCTATTAATCCATATTTTGAGAGATTTTCTAGCAGGTTGATGTTTGCAGAAGGTCCACAGAACAAAGAGCAACATTTATAACTGCTAAGTATATCTTTTTTGGGTCAACAGTGAAATTAACTGAAAGCGTTTTCAGCTCGAAATCTACCTTTTATTTAACCACCACGCTAAAACGAGGAGTCAAAAGCTTAGACGATAGAAAGTTTCTCTAATTGTAAGACATCTGCAAAGATTATCCAACACTTTCTCTGCTTCGAATTTTCATCTCCACAATTGACAATATTGAAGAACAAATATCGAATCCAATAAAATATTACCGTAAGGATCTTACGAATTCTTTAAACTGAAATTCAATGTTTACCTTAGCACGATGCTCTCTTTCGATGAAATACAAAATCCAGCTGTCTCCTTTCCTCCAAAATTCCAGACTGATGACTCTTGTACAATAAAATTTCACTTCATCACGATGTTTCCTAATGTCGTAATTAAATACGATTGTTGGCTGCGGCCAATACCTCGAGGTCTGTCAAATATTTCCGTCACGTCGATGAGGGATCGTTATCGGCCGACGGAAACGTAACTATTGATTGAACCATCATTTATCATGTTTTCCTCCTCTATAAAAGGCACAAAGATCGCGTATACGTGTTTGGAATATCATATTTAGTTATCCCGCTCGGGAAGAAACGATTTATCACGTTTGATCCCTTTTCATTGTCCAGCTCTTTATGTACCGTGAAATAAGCTGCTTCCTTTAATACGTACGTTCAACCGAAGAATGCAAGAAGCCACCGTTTTGTGCGTTTCCACCTCTGACATAACAGATTTTCGGGTCACTTAACTCGTAGACGCGATATTAAGCCTTTTCTTTAGAATAGTATTACGAAACTATAGAAACTAAAAAGCTAAGGAACCAAACAATGCACCTTTTTAATACGACATTCCTTTTTATCTTGACACTTCAAATTTTCTAATATTACTTTTCTAATATTCTTTTTTAGGAAATACTAAGATAAGTTATAGGTAGCCTATTGATCAGAAAGGCTACGAGTATTTTATAGTTAATTGCTTTTGCAAACATGATAAAATGTTTACGGAAGGACTTTGAGGGCTCAAGTTTGAATAAATTAACACGCTGACCTATGATTTCATTATAAATCATTTTCCACCTGCACTGTTTTTATTTTATTTTGTATCTCTACGAAATACACATGGAAACACACGACGTGCTTGCTAAAGCGCATCATTTGGAGACAAGAGGTATGTAATTTATACCAAAAATGGAATAAAAAGGGGGTTTAATAAGATACGTTCACCATCCCGTAAATGCACCACTATTTTTACTCCGCTCTTGTTTAAGCGCATTTCTGTCTAGGCGTTAATTATCACGTCATACGGAGGAAAACACGTAGATCCTTTTAAAAGCGTAGTAAACCCCGTGTAATTAACGCAGACTAGGATAGTGCCTGAAAATTTTTAACTTAATTACCCACGTAACAGAACAATACATGTAAGATTTAATCTTTAATCGAGGCAAATATTTCGGCCTTCCCGAATGTTCGGATTTCCCCTTTTTTAAATTTACGCTCTAAACGCGTTTTGTTTAGCTGGCCACGTTTCACATACGAATAAAACACGCCTATTTATTCGGTGAAAAAGGGGATTGGGGAACGTCCTGCAAATACCGAACACAACAATTGCAAGAATATTTACATTCTGCGTGATGCAACGTACAACTTTGCATGAAACAATAAAAAGCATCGTCCTTTGCCAGCGACTACTCCGATTCATCGTCACCACAAACTATTCGCCAGCCCGGGCGCCATCGAAACCGAGCCCCGCAATGCAGCAAAAAATAAAACTGATCTCTTCACAAGAAACGCCCCATAAAACCTGCAGCAATAATCCTGCAATCCTCCAGGAATTTTCTATAAATTTTGAAAATCTGGTCGTTCGCGAAATTGTCTCTTCGAAACTGAACTGCACATTTGGCCCGATTGTCCATTAATCGGCTCGTTTAATTTGTGCACGTTTGAAAAACAAAGGAAATGTATTTTCCTTAAATGTGTCGGAATGAAAATGATATTTTTAATGATTCAGAAAATATGGAAATATTGGTAAAAGTGAAGTTGGAGCGAGCAAAAGTTCTTTCAGTATTTGAAATTTAGTTTTACTTCATTTTTATGGAATATGAGAGATTAAGTATAATAATATTACCGTTTTATTTCAAGATACGTTCAGGTTGGTGTTTCTTGAAATTAGAAAAATTCTGTCTAAGATGGCTGTGTGTGTAAGTGTGCATCACAATTACGCTACGAAGAAAAACTGTGTATACGTAGAACTGAATAAAATAGCATAATTTTTCTGTTATTGGAAATTTTATTAGTGAGGTATAATATCAGTGAATTTGTATTAAAAATGCCACCCTTTGGAATTTGTATTCTTTGGGCCTGATTTTAGTCACTTTAGGAATTTTCTACACACAAATCGTTTTGAAATAGGAATAAATTATAAGTAAAGAGTTAGTCAGTGTAATAATTTTATTTCTCATTGAAAATATTTGTTCGTCCTTCCCGAAAATTTAAAATAGGTACGTACAAGTTTATTTTAAATTAAAATGTATCATCTATCGTGTAATATAATTTAAATCTTCTATCTTCCAACTGCATCCATTTTCAATGATTGTGCTAATTTATACTTAAAAAGCTCTGAATGATAAATCGAGTTCTTTTTAAACTTATACTCCATGTTCGTTTACAGTACTAAAAACACAACAATGTGCATGATAACCTCGCATTTAATCAGTAGTTCAAGAAATTTGGATGTGACTTAATTCAATGAATTAAGACCCTTCTTCAATCAATTATTTCCTCCGACTTACAGAAACCACAAACACAGAATTCCCACATCTGGACCAATAACAGACAGAATAATTACAAGACTTTTTTTAAACGAAGAAACGTAAACACTACGCGGCGCATCGCTATCAATCCCAATCACGATTGTACCATTTGGAGACACAATGGAAAGCTAGGGAAGAAATAATATAAACATGGCCCGGGGTTGTAATATGGACCAGGTGCTTATTTCTCTGTTAAATGCTGCGATAAATCGGGAACTGAAATAAACACAACAATTAGTATCCTCTAACATCACCAGGCGGAACTGGTGTGATTGGAATGTTTACTTTAGCTAAAAAGTGCAAGTGTCTGTTTTTGTAAATGCAAAAAGTTTTTCATGATAAAATTAATTAATTTTTTCTCATACTTATGTTAGTTATAGAGGCATAATTAATCATAAGGTTGAGCTTCAAAATGCTATATTTAGTCATTTGGAAATATCTTTCGCACGCCGAGATTTTTACGTTATTCTGAAAAAAGCCCGGAGGTGGAAAGATGGACTGCGCTGGTCCATATTAAAACCTCTCTTACTTCATCGAGTTTTATTCTTTCCTATTTTGTTTCTAAGGGTTCCACTATGTGACAGTGATGTTTTTATTGATCATTTTTGTTAAAATTTCTAAGAAATTTTTGTTAAGTGTACAATTTACATTAAATGTCATTAATAAACCATAATTTTTTGTTAAAAAATAGTTCATACAATTATTTATTTTCTATTGTTCCTCATTCTCAAACGTTTTTGATTTTCTTTCTATTTTCAATTTTTTTAATTTTTGGGTGCCAAAAAAGATTTTGAAATTCTACATGTAAATACTAAAAACACGAAAAAAGAAAATATTTTAGTGTTAAAATACAAAATGTGCAAAAAATCAACTATTTCTTACATCTCATTCACCTTTTCAGATTTGGTCCATATTACCACCCCAATTTCTGAAACCATGTCTCTAACAAAATGTTGTAGAAATGGCATATAGTTTCAAAATACCTAGTTGAATTTTCATGCTAAGAAGCAATTAATACATTATCTCAAATCTATGAGCTACCATTCCCACTTTTTGTTTATGCAAATTTAGTTGCACTTTTCAGTTGCCAATATTTTCAGCTTCTCCTCTAGTTTCCATCAAAATATTTCCAGAAACCTTCACCTTTTCACATACTTCTACACTGACTCCCCACCCCGTGGATGGACATCTCCACCCCTTCGGAAAGATGCTTCCACCAAGAACAGAGGTTGTTCGAGAAAAATGTCACTGCGCGCCTTTATATTCTTCTCACTTAAGGCTTCGCGTATGCACAATGATTCTGTGCGAACAGTCTATCGGATGTCTCTTCGCAGATGGGAAACGGGACGCCCATAACCCTACGTTCCATCGTAGGCCTGGATCCCCGACTAATCACGCAGATGGGGCACCGAGACACTCCCGCTGAAGACGCGGAAGTTCGTTGTGCGGTCGCCTGGTGATTCCCCGAATGGTATTGATGTTGCTGCGTAATTAACATTGCACGTGGCGCAGCACTGCTCTGCCACAAACTTCGTGGCCTTCCTCTGTGCGCTGGATGTAACAGACGCACCCGGCCATTCACCTAGCAGGCGAGGACGCACACCAGTGGACACCGATACTTTCGCGCAACATAAATAACTGTTGCTTTTCTTTCACTAGCCGTTGAAAGGTTGCGCACAGTAGAATGCCTACAAAAGGGAGAGGCTATACAGCTTTTCTCCGAATAAACTATTAACCCTCCTCCCCACGGGGGAGGATCTTCCGGTAGGTTTTTGCTGTGCAAACAATGTTCACCGAACGATCAGAGTGTAACGAGAAAAGGAAACGAGTTTTTGAGCATAATTGTGTGGTTGATTAGCTACGTTCGCAGAAGCTTTAATTCTTCAGGCGAAATGAAATGGCGGCCTTTGAAACGGCAAATATAGATTTTTACGTGTAACTGCTTGGTTAGCGAAATTAAAGCGTTTCTGAAAAACTGGGGCGTAGTACAGTGCTGGAGATATTGATTGCGATATACGAATAAAGTTAACCCTGGGTACCTTTATTCGCGTGATGAATAATTTTTTTAACTTCTATTAGTATTCGAAATTCTTATTTAAATAAAAAATTTGCACTTCTCTGATTACCTATATCTCTGTTGTTATTAGTATCTACTTGGAAAATATTATTGCAAAAATTTGTAGTTCACTATCTTAGCCAAAATAGGTTGGACATGAATCATTTTATCACTAAATGTGCAATGAATATTCCCAGTACTGTATTTAACGTAGAATACAAACTGGAAACTAGGAGTTAATTACTTCTAGTGATCAAGTTTGTGGTCACCTAAAAGTACATGCACCTACCTATTGAAATATTTCTAATTACAGTTTTATTAAAAAGTGATAAAAATATCGTAGGTATAGCGTGCTGCTCAACCGATGCAAATCAAACAAAACAACTGAATGAATTGATGAAGCATAATAGCGCAGGTGGTTCGTTGCAAAAGAAAAAGTTAACATTTTTCTCTGCATGACTTCCGTTTTTAACCGACTTCAAAAAGGAGGAGGTTATAGATTCGATCCGTATGTATGTTTTTTTTTATGTTTGTCCCCCCATAAATCCTCAGCATATGGACCGATTTTGATAATCTTTTTTTTTTTATTCGAAAGAGGGTCCCATCCTACGCTGAATTCACTATTGGCCCAATATTTTTACCAGTTCTGTTTAATAATAAAGACTATTGTCAGCTAATTATTATTATTTTATGTACGTACGCGCATTATCTCCTCAGCATGTTGTATCAATATATATATAAAACTAAAAAGTTAACAATAAAAAAATTAAAAAAAAAATTAAAACCGACTTCAAAAAAAATAAAATTGTACTAAAAAGTAAAAAATAATTGATTCCGTTATTCAATCTACGACTCTCATATTTTTTAAGTCGGTGCCTCATCATTTGCACTGTGTAAATCTGGCGCAGACTTAACAAATATGAGAGCCGTAGATTAAATAAGGTAATAAATTATTTTTCACTTTTTAGTGCAATTTTATTTTTTTGAAGTCGGTTTTAATTTTTTTTTATAATATTTGCACTTCAATCGACGTTTGGGAACATATCTTTCAGCCTGAGTATTACTAGACGTGTTTTAATCTATATTAAAAGACTGCTAACCGGTAAGTAAATATTACAAAAATTCGAGTAATCAAGGTAAAAGCATACAGTACATTTTATCAAATTCCCAATGATCAAACATGGAAAATCGTAATATTTTAACAGGATATGAAATACTTTGATGCGAGATTGAAGGTAAGAAATATTATCTAATAAAATTTTAAGTGATCACAGAAAATTAGTGGATTAATCGAATTACTTAAAAGGAATTTTTCTTTGATGAATTTTACATCATAGCGTAGCGATTTACTGTATTTATTTACTGTAGTTATAAATTATGAGATAGGTTATTTATAAACGTGTCAATATTTTTACCAGAAATGTAACAAAAGGTCATAGATAGCCAAGGAAAATAAAAAGAACTTCGATTGAAAAGACTTCTAATATATTTTTACATTTGAATTATCAAAAGCCATTAGGCTTTGGTTCAAGTAATACATTTTAGGGATTAGTTAAAGTTTTAGCACGTGCTCCCGTTTCCATGCTTGACATCCCAACCGTGAATCGAATATTGTAAACAATTCTATAGCGACTTTATGGACGAAGATACCGACATGACATCCTTAGGATGTTATCTAGCATTAAGAAAGCAGATCTCGACTTACAGGAAATGTAAACCCGCGCGGTGGTTGGTCTACCCTTATTAGGACTTAACGGGTTTCCCTCTGAGGCTCTTGACACCTTTTCTTCGATTCTGCTTTCCCAGGTTGCTACGACGTTGCTAAGGGACGCTTCTAAAGAGCCACGTCCATTCGACTCGTATTTCCATCATTCTGCTGACGATAATGACCGCGATGCCAATGCAACGACTTTCATTCAATGAGAAAAGGACGCTCAATTACGCGTAGAATCATTAGGTCGAAGAAAATCTTTGGAAAATCATTCTTTTATGACCCTGTTTCAAAAGTTCGAAGGCAAGTGGCTCCATTATAGGCTGCAGAAGAATATAATTCGTTGGCTTGTTAGTAAAACTGACCGAGTTCATCATTTCGTCCTAAAATCCTTGAGGATAAATGGAAACAATTTAGTTTTTTTACAACAGTAGATTAATCAAAACATGGGGAAGAACTTATGTATTTTGCATTCAAGAGTCCTTGTAGAAAACACTGTATGTGCCAAAAATCAAATTTTATAGATACTATAGTAGGAATTACCATTGGCAAGTAGAATACTTTTCGATAAAATTTTGTTTTTAATTTTGGCACATACAGCGCTTTCTACCAGGACTCTTCAATTAAGAAATGTGTACCTGTCAGTTTTACCAACAAGCCAGCAAATTGTTCAAAGCAAGTACTTTTATAAACGCACACAGAAAGGATGATATATAGATTATCGAATATTAAGATATCCTTTAGTTTTCCAATTAAATTGATTTGTGAAAACGACATGAAATCTTATAACAAAATTTTGTTCAGGATTCAGCAATAGTCGTATGCATTCAGCCCTTGTATTTCGAAAATTTGTATTATAATTTAGAGTGCAAGGTAATTAAATTATATATATCTAACTGAAATATAACGAAACAGCAAAATGTTTCAAATATTGCTACAATATTGAAATTATTAATTTGTTACCGTGTCACATAAAGATTCGCAAATGTTGTCAACTAGACAACCGTGGATCATTGTCAATAAAGAGTTGCTGTCAATTTCTTGTGAGTAAATTTCGTTTTCCTTTCCGCGAATTCTTTCTTTTATTACTACCAAGTATGGCGCGCCGATACTGTAAGAAGACGCGTTATAATATCATGGTACAGTACAAATACTAACTTAACTCCTAATTATCAATAAACGGAATAAACATTTGCCTGAACATTCTTTGTGTCACCGCAAACTTGTTCGAATCACAATGAGCCACAGCGAACGCAGCAATTCCTCGATGATTCGCAGTAGTATAGATCCACCATACATCATACTACGAACAAAATTTATAATTCGGGTACCCATTCATCTACCAGTACATTCGCGATCGTATTTTTCTCATTCATTACAGAATTATAACCACATTTAAGACCAAAATCATTCATTCATGCCCAAATAAATGTGTAGAATTAAGCACCAAGCCGAATGCGATGAAACACGATTTATTAGGTAATTAGTATCCTTTTGACCTGTATTTCGATGATCAGCGAAATAGCCTGTTAGGTATCTGACGTTTGAATAAAATTATTGGCACAGGCACAGTTTGTCGCATTTGAAGCGTATTTCATTAAATACTGGCTATTCGGATCATTCACTTTTTACGCTTTAATGACGACAGAGATACTATCACGAAGCGAATTGTGATTAAAAAGCTTTCTGTAGCTTAATCGTGGAAAGCAGTTTGGATTTTGGAAAACACGGTCACGTGAGAGTGAAGTGAAAGCGAGAAATATGTTATCGTGGAAAACATGTTACAAATATGTTACCGTGGTTTTGTCGAATATTTTAACCAAGAGACTTTGATATTAGGCGTTGTCTTCTTCTCTTATATTGTGACATAATATTTAATTGGAGTATTGAAAATATTGTATTCCTCTCCGTGCTTTAAATGTGGCATATCTGTTCTGAATACACGTGTAGGCACGTTAGCACAACCATTTAAAAAATTACAAATTAAACTATAGCATTATAGAAAGATTCCCTTCTGTATGGCCCTGTTCTAATAATTTCCAATAGCAATCAATTGAAATAAAGTGTATTTTATTATATTTGAAGTGGTCAGCTGTACGAATCAAACCGCATACAAACACAACTCAATTGAGTAAATAACAAAAACGATGAAACTCTGCGCTACAATAAACTCTGGAACCGGTCTGGGTCGAAGTTTCCGCCCCGCGAGTTTTCGCCAGTTAAATAGAAATGAAAATACAGAGTTAGAGATAGCGAAGAAGAAAGATAGTAACAACTCGAGAACGGAAAGACAGAGAAACACAGAGAAAATGTAGAGGAGAGAAAGCTATCACCAACCTCGCAAGGGCCTGGTCGTCAAATGTTCCCGACGATGACCAGGCTGTGGCGAGCCCTTCCTTTTAAATATTAAATTCATAATATAGAAACTAGCAGCTGAAAAATTTCCGAGGCCTCATAATGATTTTGCGCCTAGGGCCTCCAAAAGTATAAATGTGGCCGAATAAATTGCGGACTTGCATTTCTTACTGAATTTCGATCTGGGTTCGTGCTATCGCCGTTATTAATGAGAGCAACTCTTCTGGGGCAGCGTTAATTCGCAGATGAAGCGGGCATGTCCGGCTGCCTAGCCTCCGTCAAAGTTAACGATCGCTTTAGTGTAATGCGGATCGAGAAACGGATACGGCCTAAGCCGGGCGCATTAAACTTTAAGCCGAGCTTTCCACGGTGACTTGACTATCGATAGAAATACGCTCCGCGTCAGAGTCGTTCCTTTAAGGCGAATTTAGAAATCGACTCCCGAGAAATGCGATTCCCGCGGGAGTTCCTCGCTGCCCGAACGCCGGCAGAAAAAGAGAAAGAAATCGTGACGGTTCTTCCTTTATCAACGGGAGAACGCGCCCGACCCACTTTCCATCCAAGAAACTTTCGTCGAACATTATCCACTTCGCTTTATACAGGGCTGACTCTTAATTGCGATTGTTCACACTCAGGTGGGCGAATTCGAATAAGGAAAGGAATATAATGATATAAAGGTACATACATCAACGCCCAAATGTTACGGCACACTTGACATATTTGCGTTCTGTGTTCGAATACAGACTGTGGAATGTACAGGACGTATAAAAGGTGATGGCCACCGATTTTGGTATCATTAGAGCGTTTTTATTTGATTCTAGTTGAATGTAACAGTTTGACTTTGGGACTGCTCTTTTCATGGAGAAGGTGAACAAATGTTACGTAAATTAATAATGGCGATATGGAAACTATCTAAAATGAAATATTTCATGATAGATAACACTCGTTTTAAATAAACTGTATATGACTTATCATAATTCTTATTGATATTTTATTATGAATACAAGACTAGGGATACTTTTGTACTAATAAGTGTACCAAAACTTTTAAGCGATAGTGTATGCTGTCGAGGGTTATAACAAATTAAAAGTGATGGATATATTGTACACTACTTACTTAGGTGGATGTTTTGATATATAATATGTTGACAACTTATGAATTTTTTCATTACAAAAATAACAGTGAACCATGGTTTGTAAATAAAGGCTTCTTACGAAAGATTATTGTTACTATCAATCGTTGTAGATCAGAGCACTGTAATCTCGCCTCGTCGTTACAACGCGTACCTACGTATTATTAACCCTTCGTTGACACACGTCTTTTTCCGATCAACTTTGACCCATACTTGGGTGGCTCACACCTAGAGCAATTTTTGAACGACTGCCATTCTCATCTAAAGAATCCAATCGTAATTAAAAAAAATAATGGGTCAATTTCAAGGTCTCTAGAATGTATTCCAGGAGTTTTTTTATTGAAATTTTATCACAGTTTTTGTAAAAAAATCTAGATTATCATATGACGAGAAAAAACGAAGATAGTCTTAAAAAAATTGTAACTTTTACAAATTTCAATATTAAAAGCTAAAAATCTATCGAGTTGTTGTTCAGATATAATATTTTGAGAAAGAAAAATAGTTTGTAAGTGGGCTTTGGGAAAAAGGTATTTATTTTACATATAAAAAGTATAGACTACAGACCGTCAAAATCAGCTTATGGGTGGCTCACAACCAGAGTGTCAACGAAGGGTTAACGAAGCAAAATTCAATTATAATTATGAAAAACAGGATTTAAATTACATAGCTTGGCAATGCTCTCTGTTGGATACTCAAAGAATAGAATTAATTAAAGAATTAAATAAATGTAAACTGCGTCTGGCACTAGATATAACATTACATCTTAGTCAACCGAATATCGAAGCTTGTAAACATGTATACCACTTCCCTAAAAAACGTAATCTAAAAATATAAGCACACATAACCAATGTCGCTGAAAATATCATGTACTTTGTATTACTGAACAAAGTTAAGGCAACAATGGTTTATTAAAAAATATGTAAAAATCCATTTAATTTTCTATTAAAAGTTTCTTTAAACTCAAATAAAAAAAAATTATGAATTTCAGTATCTAAACAATTACAGTAGTACTTACAAACTTCCCTTCGTAATAACTACTACAAGTAAAACAACGGTGTTTCAAAAGTAATTTATAATTATTGCACCAACTCTGTGATTTCCATCGAATGCTTCAAGAGACACGATGTACTGCAAGTGACGAGGGTCGATGAATTAACGTCGTTATTGTAAATATAGGGTGATAGGGTGACTAGAAGATTAGATACATGTCTGACAGAATGAAAGGACTCTGACGAAGTCGTTAACAATGCCACTTCCCGAAAGGAAGTACCAGGTCGCATGTTGCGGGGAAAAAGGTGGAAGGGACCGTTGAAGGTTGGGGAAGTTGGAAAATCGTGGCTGGAAGCGGTTGGAAAATGGTACGATGCAGTCGACGAGAGAAATAAAGGAAGTACAGTAAACTGTATGACGCGCAATATTTGGTCGTTTATCATTTCGTACAGTTTCAACTAAATTAACGCCCTGGCCACTTTAGCACTTTCCAGGGAAATTTCAAACGTTACTAACTTTCGATCTGAATCGTGCGAATTTAGGGGACGAGTTTAACCCTTTTGTATGCAATTAAGCAAAATGGACCTTTTCATCGGTAAGTTGAATACTATTACGTAAAGATGCCGATAAGATTAAACATTTCTGTTGCCACAATGCTGTTAATTTAATTAAATTTCAAGTTCATTAAATCAACGTTCATTAACACATTAATGAAAAGAACATACCTTAAGTGCTATTGACTTTAAAACTCAACAATGGAAATTTTAAAAAGAGGCGGTCATAAATCGCTGACACTTTTGCATGTATCGCGTGAATCACTTTATTCGGTGTGGCTTAGGTTAGGATAGTATCACAAATATTTAAGTTTCAATTATTAGGGGGTAATTGCATTTTATATATGTATTTAACGTTAATTGAATCTTGTAAATTTAGAGCTTGTGTAGATTTATTTAGTATTTAATTTCATTAAACATATTTAAATTTCAATTATTGGAGAGTAATCAAATTTTATAAATGTATTTAAGGTTAATTGAATTTTGTAAATTTGAAGGTTTTGTAGATTTATTTAGTATTTAACGAAAAGATAGGAGGTGCACAGAATTTGAACATTTCTGTTTATTATGATTACATTACGAGGAAAAGTTATTGATGTGAAAAAGGAATTGAATAACTGACATATCTTTGCTATTTAAACTAAACTTTCCAACTCCAACACTGTAACAAAGTTCTGTAATTCGCTATTCTATCGAATAAGACTATCAAAATTTGGACACTCCATTAAAACAACAAAAAGCAAAATTGACCTTCACATCTCCTCTACGCCTCTACCTTTAAAGAAACTATTGCCACCATGTTATGTCTTTCGTGAACCCATACAACTTTTGCAAATAATATATTCGCTTATTACATACTTGAAATAATGGAAATAGTTGAGGTGGACAAAGCTGGTGGGACACCCTGTATATTCTTTCTATTACGGTCCTCGGATCTTTTTGACCAAACCGCGTTTTTATTTCTTTACTACTTTGTGCGAGTCTTTTTTGACCCACTTGTGGCCTCGCTTCTTAAAAACTCTTCCAATTCCAAAAAATCGATAAAGAAGTTATTACTAGTAGGTGTATTCCTTGCTCCTTGGCATCATGTTAAGCGAACACGTGAAGCGAAGACCGTACCACAGTTAATATGCCTAAAAGGGGACACCTTCCCCTCAGACAGTTCATAGCTCCCAACACAATGTGTTTACCTCAATTAAATAAACTCACTCCGTGACATTTCGCTCATCATCATCAAAAACCTCCCCCCAAAATTTGCACCGTCCTAGACGCGGGGCAACAGTGGAACTTAAGGCGTTCCTGATCGCGAGAAAGCCAGGACAAGGCTGGAGCTGGTGATGACGCTTCCTGTTAGGAAGCACTCGGTTACGAATTGCGGAAAAGGGGGCAAAGAGGACAGCGGCAACGGTGGAAAGCGGTGCCGCGCACATACCTGGAAAAAGAGGATACGGAGAGTTGGCGCAGCTCGAGAAACGACGGGGGCCGCGAGGGGGGTGTGCAAGGACTTTGAAGGGAAATAAAGAGAGGAAATGGAATGGCGGGGAAAGCGGCGGCAGGCTAGGCGAGATCACGAGCGTGGTCCAGCTTTGTCCTTGATCGCGACAGTCTATTGAAAATTCACAGTGAAAATTTCAAACCCTGCCGGAGGACGATGAAACGCCCCGCCGACGATTCGCTACCCCCCCTCCCCTCCCGCCGCCCCCCAGCATCACCATCAACCTTTGTTCCGGTTGCTTTGAAATTAACGGCCATCCGCCGCTCTATTCGATTGCACTGACACGCTAATCGAATAAGACTGTGTTTCAAGTGGGAACCAACCGAATCGAGTTTTCACGGATATTATTACCGTCGCGTTGCCGGCTTTTTATGACAGCGAACGCTGACTCTTTTACAGTCTGATGTCGGAGGCTGGGAATGCAAGTCCGAGATGGCACTGATCCTACCTGAGCACGCATCTGATTCCATCGGGAAGGAGAAGCACTGTGCTGGTTTGAAATGGAAGGTGAACTTTATAATTTTTTATTTAAAAATGCATTTTTTGAAAAGTAATTTGAAATATTAATTACGTGTGATGCTATTGGACGTCAACAATAAGTGGATCCGAAGGGAAAATTGTCTTTGTTTATTTGTCGAGATTGCTTGGAGTGTAATGAATAGGTAAATGAGGCATTGAGAACAAAAACGGACTAACCCACAATGAAAAAAAATTAATCTTTCATGTATTATATGATTAGTGCAGCTTATTGGAATACATTACTGATAGTAACTCAATTTCGCAAAAAATACGGGTCAGTCGGTTTTTGTTCACAATCTGGGGAAGCTGACTTCAACTTTTTGCTACCCGTGGCGCCACCAGCACACGTACCACATATCTTTGGTGTTTTAAATAAATAAATAGAATGTAAGAATGTGATAAAAAGATTTGGCTTTCCAAATAGTTAAGGGTATTTATCATTGTTAATGTCGGGATATTTGAGTTAGAATTTATGTCTTTATGAACACTTACATACGTGTGAAGTAATCAAGTAGTTAGGTTAGGGCATATCATCATCAATAATAAGCACAGTTGGGCATTAGTCGAATAAATTTTTATTCGGCCAAGTTTTTATTTGAATGGTCTCGAGTAAAAATTTCGAATAAAATGATGTTATTCGAGAATAACGAATAAATTTTTATTCCACTAAAATTTTATTCAACTAAATTTTTATTCCACTAAAGTTTTATTCGACTAAAATTTTATTCCACTAAAATTTTATTCGACTAAACTTTTATTCGTTATTCGTTATTCGTTATTCGTTATTCGAAGGACTTCGGTGGGGAAGAAGCGTGGGTCGGAACCCGAGTCTCGCGTTCCACTTGCCTTATGGTAACCCTCAGTCCGACCCGGGGCTCGAGTTCCGACCTACGCTTATTCCTAATGCTTATTCGCCACGGAGATCCTCCGAATAATGAATAACGAGTAACGAATAAAAATTTAGTCGAATAAAAATGGATTCGTTATTTTTGAATAACAACCCTTCGTGGTCACACGGGGTGTATTTTGCCCCAAGAATAATTTTCGAGTTAAAATGTCGCGCCTTTACGACTTCCAAAGGGAATTTATCGCAAGAACAAAAATAAAATAAAATTAAAAAATCGCTTTTTTCCCACAGCCGTGGAAAATCGCTCATTTTCGACTACGAATTTTATCATATCAAAATTTACATTTCTAGAAAAAGGCTATTACACCATGATTGTATAAATATTACGAATGTACAATTATCACTGAAAAGTTAAAAGATTCAAAAATACGAAAATGGTAACTCAATAAATGACACTGGGGTATAGTGAACCCCGTGTGACCAACTTGTGATTATAAGAAGGTGTGACCACGAAGGGTTAATTTTATTCGAAATTTTTATTCGAGATCATTCCAATAAAAATTTATTCGTTATTTTCGAATAACTTAATTTTATTCGAGATCATTCGAATAAAAATTTACTCGAATACAAATTTTCGAATAACTTAATTTTATTCGAAATTTTTATTCGAAGGTTATTCGAATAAAAATTTAGTCGAATATTGCCCAACTCTGATAATAAGTAAGGAAGAAGGTGCTTTAGTTGAA
This sequence comes from Andrena camellia, assembly GCA_029448645.1. Classification (NCBI taxonomy): domain Eukaryota; kingdom Metazoa; phylum Arthropoda; class Insecta; order Hymenoptera; family Andrenidae; genus Andrena; species Andrena camellia. The sequence continues at coordinate 6,793,887 of CM055682.1, read as the reverse complement.
AAATTGTTATTATTATCATAAAAGACTAACCTAAAATTGAAACGCACCATGTAAAAGTACCATGAAAAAAATTTAAAACTGATACATCATAATTCACGTTTTTGTAATAAATCTTTAAATTGGATAACAGTGAAATGTTCATAATTTTCACCTTATGTTGTGATTTTAATTTTAAAATCAGCAATAAAGGTAACTTTGATAACAATAGTTCCTTCATGTATGTACTACGAATGGTGACCTTAAATCTCTCTGTACACATCTTTGGAAATCCCGTCTCGATGCTTTTCACCACTAAACATAGAAGATTTACGAGTGACTAGCTGGCGTTTTAATTACTCAGACGTCATTTTAACCATCTTTGCGTATTCCGCCGTTTCGCGTTGCTCGTCATCGTCGGTGTTCTATTAACGCCCAGTTTTATAAAGTTTCATTTTGTCGAGGCGGGTGCAAGGAGCTAAACGATTGCTTCGGGAGCGCTCCCGCCCGCGCCGTGGTGGCATTGCTCACCTTTTGTTTTGCCGTCAGACAGCGATTCTTTGACGCCCTGGCGAATTAATTAACGACGCACTGAGAGATAGCGAGGATAATTTCGCTCCCGACGTTTCCGTTGAATATAACAGCCACGGGATCACGCGTAGCAAACGTTTCGTTTTGTTCTAATTTTAATGATCTAGACTTTAATTAGAACCAAACTTTTCTATGCCAGGCACTTCTATGAGCTTCAAAATGTATTATTGAAAGGAACGGCGAATTTTCTGCTTGAAATTTTCAATAACTGGTCACACTTATCGTCGGTGAAATGCAAAGCCGGGGAAGAATAGAACATGTGAAAATGTAAACTGATCACCCAATATGTAGTTATTCAATCGACAATTTTATTTTTTAATTCGATTGTACAATGTGCGATACATACACAGTGTCCCGTTTTAGTGTGTAAGAAAATATATTTTGAGAAAGTATGCTGAATTGAAAGCATAAAGGAGAGATTAGAAATTTTAGCATTACTTTGCGTTTCTTTGAAGGGAGTTTGTATCTTTTTAGAGCATACTGGAAGCTTCATAATTTGCGATGGTACTCTTCTGTATAAAATTAAAGTATTTTGTCAAGAATTATCGGGGATGATAACAAGACTTTCTTTCGTATCTAAGAATCCTCAAAACCGAATTTAATTTAAGAATTTTTTAATGTTTATCTGAATAATTATTTGCATCTCTTCAAATGAAATTGCGTGTTTGTAAACGATTCCAACATTACACCATTGCCAAGTCATAGAAACAGTTAGTACAGGCAGAAAATATCAAAGAAATAATATTTCCACTATAATCAGAAAAATCATTAACAATAAACGTTTACTTTCACATATCAATTTCTTTTAAATCGCGCCAGCAAAATTTCATGACTTTCAAAGAAGGCAAACAGGGGACGATAATGAATAAATTTGCTTCCTTCCTTATCTATTAATAATCGACGACTTTACGACCGAGTTCTTCCTGCGCCACGGAAATTTGAATACATGGAAAACAAATATTTCCACGTCACTTCGATTCACTGTTCGGTCGATTGTACGGGGATTGTTCGATATAAAAATTCAATACTACGCTTCGGTTGCGATAAATTTTGGACGACGTACTTCATGCATTCATTCAGCTTCCACCATGAGGAATGTCTGCGCTCTCGAGCTCGTCGAAATTATGCACTGCTATAAATTTTCTGACCCAACGACGATGGCAGTCAATGGAAAGGGATCCGCGAAAATTGTACGAGGTTGGTGCAAAATGTAAGTCATATGTATCAAAGAACATTGAAGAGTAAGTTATATGGTGTCTATGTAATTTTTTATTTCGAAGTAGTCCCTAATAATTTCAATACACTGTCTCTAGCTGGAAATGAGTTTTTCAATATGTAGGGTAAAGGCAGGTAATATGGAACATCTGATTTCAAAAGCTTGTCAAAAGTAGGGGAATTTGTTTTTTTTAATAAAACTGACATGAGGGGGCGAAGGAACTAATGCATAATCATATTTACTTAGTCAAATGTAAAAAGATCCAATTGTTTTGCAATTATAATAAAAAAACTGAAAAGAGTGAAAATCGGCGGTTCGAAAAATGGGTCCTAATATGGAACACCTAGGATATTTGTAAAGAAAACTCAAAAATATTTACTTTTTTTACTAAAAATGAAGATTTATTAAGTAAAAAATACAAATAAATAAATACACATCATTTTTGGAATTTATTCCTGCTTTCTGCGTTTCCTACACGTTGGGCACGTGAATAATACGTCGGAAGTCCCACATTCTTCGTGTGCCCACCGAATGCAGCGAATACATTGGGCCTATTGTCATTATTTTTATAATTACCATCACAAAATAAGCATTCCGCATCATCGTCGTCATCGTCATTATCAACTTCATCTATGTTACTCGGTGTGTTCCATATTACGTACGCACATGTTCCGACAAGAAATTAAGAATTATACTAAGAAGAAAGTAACTTAATTGGTAAACTTTTGTTGAATAATCAAGAACACACATATTTAATGATAAATTATAACAAACTAATACTTTGTAACATACCTTCACTACAATATTTAACTGTTTGATGCACTTTTCAGAAACTTTTACACCGCACGAAAAATATAAACGTTTCTCTTTCAATGATGGATGCCCGACTGATGCTCAATTGTCAGTATCATCGTCTATTGTGTCTAGGGATCTACTTAGTATACACGATTGCCTGAAGAGTTCGTTATTTCTTTATCGAAATTTTACGAAGTTCCATATTACGTGCCGTTCCACGTTTTTATAATATGAACACCCATCGAGCTGATTAAAGACATGAAAGTGAAACGGCTAAGGATCAAAAGGATACAATGGATGCTGAAGTGACTCAACTTTAAACCGTAAAATTTACTACATACACATCAAATAGAAGAAACACATAATTTCCAAATTTGCTCTATTACAACATTTTCTGATCATTCATTTACTCATTACGAGATAGTCGAACCTATCAGCCTAAATTTAAATACTTTCTTCGATAGTACAATTTCTTCTTTTGAGACAGAGTCACAGGAAATATTTAATCACTGATATAATTCTGTACTGTACAGGGTGTTTCACTACGGACGGTCATCCTTTTAGGGACTGGTTCTACAGGCCAAAATAAAGCGAAAATATAAAATAAATATTTTTGATACCGTGTTTCGGTTTACAAAAAATCGAAGTAAGAAGTAATAGAAGTAATTTTCTCAAAACTAAGCGCGATACCAAAAAATGTTATTTTATACTTTTGTCTTATTTTGGCCTGTAGAATCAGCCCCTAAAAAGATGACCATCAGCAATCGAACACTCTGTATATTAACTAGTATCGGCCTTGCCACCGAAATGTATTATCGTTGTATAAAAGGGTCCTCCCGTCAAAGAGATTCCTCGTTTAACAGTTTGATTAGAATTGCACCAATACCAGGACGCGTATTTATGAAAGCAAATGTCAACCGGGAGTAAAGGGATGGAGAAATTAGACGCCTCCCCATTTCGTTTTTGATGAGGGAGCACGGGAGATGCACGCACGTGTTTCAATATGTGCAATTTACTACTGTCTCATACATATTCCTGGAACGCGGGACAATATTGCATGGCGTACATTTTTTTTCGCAGTCCGCCGTACCGGAAATACCCGGGTCATGAATAGGACGCGCCGATATATGAGAGGCTTCCAATATCGTGTCGGGGCGTTCCTCGTTACGATTGCGCGCGGTTTGTCTTTAATTACAAAGATTACCTGCGCATCGAACAATGAAACAATCCGCGCACGGCCCTGCAAAGCCAGCCCCCTCCCCCTCCCGTCGTGGTAAGCGTTTAATCGCCGTTAATTAACAAAAATCCGCAACGAGGGAGCCTTTGTCCCGGAAAAAGCCAGTTCATTTTGTTAAATTACCCTTTATGCGTCGCAACAGAATGCGCGTGTATTGTGATCCTACCTTTCTTTGATCGTTCGCTTAAAGGGATCGGCGAAACTGGCGCAGCGATAAATTTAATGCTTTAATTAAAAACGATTTGATTTTCGCCGAATTTCGTGCCGCTCAAATCGGACGTACGAAGCTCCAACGAGCTAGAAATAATTATGTCATTGATAATTGCTTTTGAACGACTAGCGCAGCTTGAGGGATTATAAGAGGGTAATTTAATAATCATCCGGAATGTATTTATAAAATTAATTAAAGCACTACGAGGTATATGTTACTGTATTATTTTTCAGTGTAGTCCCCTCGATTTTCAATACACTTGGTCCATCGATAGACAAGCTTTGTCATGCTCTGTGAATAAAATTTTTTTGGTTGAGAGATGAACCATGTGTCACGTCCCAGCCCCACCATTGGATCGCGACTGTTAGTGCTCGCTAGCGCCACCAGAGGTCTAATCTTCCGAACTCCTTTCTCGCAAGTCCTAAGTTTCTGTCCCGTTCGTATATATACAAGTTCCAAGTTTATTCATATCGGTCCCCATGCATTCAGGGTAGGATCCGTCAACACCAAATCCATAACATACCCACTCCGACACCCCACACTCCTTAAATATTTGCACTAAAAATCAAAATATCGAACAAAGATTCAAGTAGCAACCTTTTAAAAGCAAACAAAAATTATTAGTGGCTAGAGTGTCCAGTCTTAAGACGCGAGTAAAGCTATATATAACCGCCAGTTGTGTCAAATACCCTCACGAGCGCTATATAAGCGTTTAATTGTGTATTATATATTGTAAATATTATTCCTAATCCCCACCTTAGCATATTAAGATTCCCACTGTTAGTCAAATAAGTTAGTATAACCTAAAATTAATCTGGACTTAAATATTTAAACTTAAAGTAACAAAGCACAGATATAGCAATGTAAATTATCCTTCAGCTTATTTATTAACACCACCCCAGAGAAGTGCCCTTTTCCTCCCTAACCTTCTTAAGCCTAGTTAAATCAATTCGGGCACATAAATTAAACAAAAATAAATATCATAAGAGTTTATGTAAAAGTTGCAATCAAGCAAAGTAAATTGCAAATACCTCTCGATGAGGACACCCAAAAAAGCGATTTAAGTCTCTAAGAGAGTCACCATACCACCACGGCCATTAGATTTATATAAATAATAAGGAAATGTATGTTTTTTTCTGGTTTTATAACAATGTAGGTATCAATAATTGTAGCTATAATAAAAACGTTTTTGGAAAAAAGAAGGGGTAGGGTCCGTCGGCTGTAACACTGCTGTTTAATCTGCCTGACGGTCCCAAGACGCCACAACGTACTTCTCTTCTTTTCCTCCTCGATCCTTAAAAACGCCAATCCACCTGCCCCGCACTGTATACTCCATTACGCGTAACCGGCCTTAAGCCTCGTTCACATTAATCAAATTGTATTTCAAGGCAAGTAAAGTTAAAAGAATTCTCTACTTCACTTTGAAGCTTGAATGAAAGAAACTTGAAAGGATATCTCAATTCAAGTAAATAACAGATTCACATTGGTAATGTAATTAATTTCAAGTTATTGAAATTCAAGCGACTAATATGAACGAGGCTTTAGGTTACGTCAGAGGCGACGGGGCGCGCAGTTCTTTTCTCATCGAGGAACGGGGGCACCGGTTCCGGACGTAACACCAAGTATGCACCACCTTCCTTCAGTTGCTCATCGGTGGAAAATCTTCGGCCTTGCAAGGCTGTTTTGAGTCGCCCAGACAGGTGATAATCCGAAGCGGCAAGGTCAGGACAATTATTATGATTATTACGTCTGTATTACTCACAGTAAATAAATCGGTGAAAGTGGCTAACTAGGGTAAAGACAAGGCTGCAGTGGCAATACTATTAAGTGAATGTTGCAACTTCTGAAAATGCAGTTTTTCGAGAGTTTCAATAGTTGCTGCAGCAGAATGGGGACATAAACCTTCGGACCACAAAAACCGAGTGAGTTTGGATTTGAATTGTCTATTGTACCAGCTTGCTCGTTCTACATTCCTATGGTACTCAGCAATAATCGATCAATCAAGAGACACGGTAGTGTCTCGCGCCAAATATATACATATAGGTATATGCGCAGCGCGAGACACAGAGTGTCTATATTACGCCGTGACCCGCTATCAAAAACCCTGAGATTATAGAATCTCAATAACGGCTGATCCGATTAGATTTTGAATTGTCTTAATGGATAGCTTGGGTTTGATTTATATAAGGAAAGTGTCTTCGTTTTGTTCCTACGTGCCTTATGAGCTGAGATATTTATTATGTAAAGTTGCAATTTGCCGAATTTTATGTTCTTAAGGGCCCCATACACGTTGAGATCTGCATCGCTACATGTATCGATACAGATCGCGATACATGTATCTTGAGATTTGTGTCAGGTATCAAACAGCACATACACGTTGAAACGGAATCATGAGACATCTGTTCAGTTCAAAACGCGGTGCTGAAATCTTGCCTCCACCACCGGTGTGTATAGCAATTGCTGTAGCATTAACAGAATCCTTAAAGAGAAAAAGGCGGCAGAGAAGGGTATGGGCAAAGCAATGGCTATGTGAGAGAAAGAAGTATACTGTTATAAAATTACTTCAGGAATTAAGAACGAATGACGAAAGTGACTTCAAAAACTATTTGCGAATGAATGACACACTTTTTAACAATCTTTTGGAAACAGTAAAATGTTCTATGGTATCTGGGTGCTTTCGTCTCCCGTTTTTCGATTTCCGTGAAATTTCCTGGTAACATTCTTAAGTGCTAAACTTCTGAAAGTGTCCGTCTATAAAAAAAAAAGTAAACCTTGGTAGCGCGATACAAGAGACAACAACATACACGCTGAAACATGCAGAGATTCGTATCAGTTGCAGGCTCGAGATATCGGCGTTTCAGGCGATGATACCAGCTGATACTGATACATCGATACTGAGACAGTCAAATACACGTTGAGATTTGTATCGCGATACTGATACTTGCAACATGTAGCGATACAGATCTCAACGTGTATGGGCTCCTTTAAGGAATTGGTGTTGCTAAACTGAATAAATATGTATAAATCGCATTAAAATCTTTTTCTTTCCTTCTTGTCTCAGTGGTGTCTTGTTTTATTTATTAACCTAGACAATTAACATTTTTTCGGAGAGCAGCGCCAAGTATTTTGAATAAAATATTTATTCCTATTAAAATATTTATTTGTATAAAATTATATCTGCTTAATATTATTTAATACATTTTTTCTTTGTATAAATAGCCATTGTGATAATTGGCGCAATTTTTGTATATCATTACTTTTGTAAAGTTAAATATAGCACATTAATAAATTTATATTAATTTACGTAAATGTTTTTAAATGGGATCCTTTTTGATGGGATTATATACTTGGCGCTCCTTTTTGTACCTTTTTTTTTTAAAAAAGGTAATTTTGTGGGGATTTAAAATTACATGAACACTGTTTAAATCACCTCGCATTAAATAATATTTCATTTCTTTCCCCTATGGATTTAAAAACATTTCTTTCAATACCTTCCTTCATACTACTAAATTTGTATCAATTTCACATTTTATTATTCATGGTAATACAATTTCTTTTAGTGTCTTACTCCATAGCAGTAGTAGCAGAGGTATCTTAACACCCATTCCCTATTTTCCAATGTAGAACACCCAGCAGTAAATTCCGCCCGTGAAAGAAATCTTTTCCCGCCGCGGCAAGATTTCCATACGAGATTGAAACGGTAGTTGTAATACTATAATCGTGATACTTCGCGGAGGGAGAACGACTTCGGATACAGCGTAGCTTTCGCGTGACACCGGTGCGCATACAAACAAGCGCATTTACAAATGTGCAGAAGACAGCGTCAGTTGTAAGGGGCACACAAGATATTCCGTCGAGTACGAACAGTCATTTGGCTGTGACTAGATGCACGCGTTTGCATGCATGCATTCATCCAATCCTACGCTCCGCGAGCAATGCACAAATAGGAATGCTCAAGTATATTTCAGCTGCCTGAAAGTGGGCATAATTATGACTGAGTAGCGATATGTGTGGCAAAGGCAGCCAATAGAACTGCAAAACCAATAATTAATATATCGCGGCAGTAGAGCGGTTTAACGACATAACGGTGAACAGGACAATTATTGCGGAAATTGCAACATAATTAGAACATAATAACATTGGTCATAGATTTGGCAGCAGTAATCAGCACAGCACAGCTGACAAATTTTCGAAAAAAATCTGTTCAAAATTTTGCCTTTCCCAGACCCTGGATATAATATGCATTCAACTTACTATACGTAGCAACTCAACTGTACTCCATAGGTATACTAATTCCAAATATCTGTACACATTTTTAGTAATATTTAATTCGCGCATACATTAGTTACTTAAATTAAGCTCGCCCTTAATTGTAAATCTAATACACTTAAATTTGTTTTTACACGGATTTATCACGGATAATTTGTTTTGATCTAATACGGTCCGACAAATTTGCTGTTTTAAAAATCTTCATTTAACCCTTTAGCGCCGGACGTATGATATATGATACATCCTCGGTGTGAGGGAATTTTCCCTTTGAAAGTGGAACAAATTCGCTATTTGCACCAGATTAGTAGATGTTTAGAATCGTTTTACTCATTGAAGAAAGATGGATCTACTCGAACTCTATTCATTTGTTTCATGCATTATATCGGCTGAAAAAAATATAAAAATTCAGACCATTTTTGACGATAAAGAAAGGGGATATTTTTCCTTAAACGGGATCTAGGTGCCGGCGCCAAAGGGTTAATCTTAATTCTAAGAAAAAAATATTTTTATTTCTTTTCCTAGGATATGCTCTTCACGAATATAAAATTCTTAGAATTTGCATTTAAATGCAAATTTGAACGTATGTCAGTCTTCTATTTCGACTTTATCTCATAAGTTTCGGAGTCAGAAAAAATTGAGTTCGAGGTTTGACGATTTGTTTGTATAATTGCGGTCTGGATACAATGCTCCATTTATTCATATGCACGATATGAATATCTTTACACGGATTTTTCGAAAACATATCCATCGTGTAAGAGCAGAATTAAGTTTCGAAACACAACGTTACACTCGATTTCCTTCCAAATTTTCAAGTAGTTCCTCCTATGCAACTCATGCGATACTATACGTGGCATGAACTAACAGTATACAAAATTTTAACCAAATGAGTGCCTCCAACCTCGAGCCTCGTGCACTCTCCTTGTTAAATAAGAGGAGGCTATCCTGTCGTCCCTTTAAAACTGCCTTCTATCAAGAGGGACAAGAGTCTATTAATCGAAGAGGAATGTTCGTCGAGCATAGAAGCTCCATTAATGAAAAAGATGGAAGACTCGAAGAGCAGAGGCACGTACCTACTGCGCAAAGATGTTCCTCGAACGAGGTTCGTGTGACGGAATAATTCGTGTTCTTTGATCGGTGTAATTCGCTTCACGCACGAGAGCCTCTTTCGCATGGGAAGGCCACGGAGGAGCTCAGAGCTATCGCACCCTCGCGGATTATTAACCACGTTCTTTTACGGCCGCAGTGAAACCATGCCTGCAAAATGACGTTTCAGCTCGTCTTCCGCAAAGATTGACTTTTCTATCCTTATCAGTAGACGGGTGCTTCATCTACATTACGGCTTGCGAGAACGCTATTGGGGGTGGAATTTTAATCGCTTTAAGGTGCACCGAGGAATTGGAAATTTCAGGGCTATGCTAATCTTATAACCTTTTTCATTCGAGGAGTCCATTCCAGCAGTTGGAAATAATCACTTTGTCTATTGTCTCTTTATCGTCTCTATGGCCAAATTAAGCTCTTCAACAGGTACTCTTGAACGATTTATTATCGCGAATTCTTTGGAATTTTGGGCAGGAAGGAGTGAACGTAAGTAGGGCAAGTGCATTTAAGGGGGGATTGCGCCTTGTTGGGCCGAAAAATAAGGGAATTCTTTGCGAATTTTTTGTACAAAAACGGTTCGGCAAATTAATTTGAGGTTTGGCAAGCTTTTTTATTGTAGCTTGAACTATTGCTCTGAATTTTTGTGTCACAGTGAAAAAAAAAACATGGCAGATACAGAGAGAGCGTTGAAAAATAATCGAGTGGCCCTAGCGTTGACGAAAAATACTGTAAAGGTTATCCGAAACACAAAAAGGAAAAAAGATTCTTAAACTATATGAATGCGGCTATGGGTGGTAGTAGATTTATTGCCGTATCTGTTACCGTTCCTTTTTTATTTAAAGAAGTTTTCCAGATTTTGAGGCAAAAACTTTCTCAGACTCGAATCAGGGCACTTCATCTTCTTCAAAAGTCTGCCATTTTAACATTTTTTTATTTTTCTTAATGCATCTACTAGGTACCACCCATAGCCACATTCGTATAGTTTAAGAATTTATTGAATCCTGATAATTTTAAAATGAAAGTTTAACAATTCTACGAATGCTTGAATATTTACTGAGAATATCTAATTAATGGCTTGCTTAAGGAATTTTATCAGTTCCAGCATTTATTTAACGGAAACAGTTTTTTGTGTCTTGGGTAGCGTCCACTCAATACTGCACTTACCCCATATTTTATTTTCTAGATATCTTTGTAGGTAAGAGAATGGATATATTAGAAGAAAGATTATTGCATTGTATTCATTTCTTCAATATCCTAGCTTAATGCTTATATTTCACTTGCAAGGAAAGAAGAAGAAATGCATGAGTTTACTTAATAAAGAGACACTGTCTTGTCTTGCAAGCTCTTTTTTAACATTCAATATTTCCCTCTATGTATTTTTCTTATGAGAAAATGAGAATAAGAAATGCATATTTTTTTCGAATTATGTGACATATATGATAATATTGTACAATGCTAAAAATTTTAATCCAGTGCATGATGTAACGTGTCGCTACTAAGTACATACTTAATCGGTTCAATTCACTAACACACCGCTAATGTAATTACGTGACACTTCTATCGTCTTAATGCGGAGCAACGATATTCGTAAGAACATTGGTGATAGAACCAATTAGGGCAAATTCTGATTAATCGAATGTATACTTCGTAATGTTAATCATATCCAAGGCATCGTGGTTGGTTCTCAGTCCCCATTAAGCCCCTACGAAATGCATTAAAAATTTACCCCAGCCACCTTTGTGAAAGATATGTTTCACACGAGCTCGAGCTAGGGGATTTTGAAGGTGACTGCTCGTGTTTCACCATTTAATCACCGTAAGTGATATCTACCATAAAACTTGTTGACCATCGCTATGCTTATCCGTGGGATTTGTCCTTGCTACCGCTTCCTGCTTTCTGTTCCTCTCTTTCCTCCTGTTCGGAGGGTAGAATAACTTCCCTCGATCCCTGAACTCTTGGAGCTTTTCCAATTATCGGCTGAATCATTGGAATCGCGCATTTGCATTCAGCTCGTCCCCTTCAGAACTTGTTTCAATGCTAATACGTCACCATTTACCTTCTTCGCCCTATGTACTTAATTCATACAAGGTATTTTTTTAAGAGTATGTATATAACAGGATCGGTATTGATTCCCAGTTAAATGCAAGGCGACAGTTCGAGGGTCCATTGGTTTATCACTGAAACTTCAATTTTAGTAGCCTGTATGAAAATGGAGCACCTCTTTTAGAATGTATTTTTATGAAACGAATCAGCGATGAAATTCAATGCATCTAGCATGTGCAAAAAGAAGTGAAGCTTTCTTTCGTGGCTTGTTTTTGTTTCAATGAGGAATGAAGTTAGACAAGTGTTATGCAATTGGTCCACTTTTCGTGGAACGTTTTTGGTAAGGCCTGTGTAGGCTTCAAGTGGCCTTTAAAAGTGCACGTTAAATATTTAATGAGCGGCGAATTGTACTTTATTCGATTGAGGTTATTATACGATTCTTTTTATAGATATGTTCGGGAGGGAAATAATTTTACCGACAGGGGTTTGTAAAATTGGATTGTAGAGAAATTTATTTTTTATCCTGAGCGCTATAAGTGGCTCGCCAGTTAAGCATCAATGTTAATTCATTATTTAGTGATTTACTGCTCATTCATTTAATTTAAAATCCTTAATATAATATTGTATTACTAACTCAAATTACACACCAATCCAATGCGATTAATCTGTTAAGTGGGTCATTTCTTGACAAGAAACATCCCGTTTATATACTTGAAAGAGTATTAATTCGTTTTGACGAGAGCAAATGCTTCACATATTTTCTCACTTCATAAGAGTGTACTAATTATTGAATTCTCACGAAGACTTCAAAACAGATCATTTATATTATTTAGATTTATCTCTGCCTCATATTTTTCCATTTCTCCCGGAGTAACAAAGTCGATTATTATTATTAATAATATCAGATAACAAGTGAACTCTTGTTACACAGTTAACAAGTTAACTTTAAAATTACTCACAATCAGCTGACTTGTTCTCTTCCTAACCGAAGAATTTTTGATAATATCGAGAACTCTACCTTTTTCCATTTTTCCCACCACAAAGAATTCCCAGAAAAGATTCAAATCTAAGGATTTTTCTACAGAACATACTATTTGAGCATTTCAGATATAATGCATTTACTTTTCAAAGATAGTACCAGTTTAAGAAAGAAAGAAAGTCTGTGAATCTGTTCCAACAACTAATCACCACATAATACACTCCCTTTTCTTAGACAACTTGTTCCACCTCAAAACCTATTTGAAAACATTAAAAGCATTAAGCAATCGTCTCGCTATACAGAAACATCAGATCCTGGAGAGATCTTCTACAACTCCTCAACCAGCGAGCAATTTTATAAGATTGTTCGCGCAACGTCTGCTTTAAACGTGGCCGAAAACTTCCTTTAAAATATTCCTATGCACACAGGCGGATAAAATCATTCGCCGTGTATAATTCTCTGTACCTTTTGCTCGCCCATTTATCGCTGGCGCCGCTTCACGCTGAACTTATCTGTTCCGGTCGCCGCTTAAGGGGGTAGGTTACCCTCGATAGCCCTAAAACAGGCCTTTTTTCAAACGCAAATTGCAAAGTGATAAATAACTGCAGAGAGAAAGTTTTTATCTAGTTTTAATCGTTATTCTATGAGCTTTAATACAAAAAAAGAAAAGTCGAAATATCTCTATGTACATAAAAGTTGTGAGTAAAAACGTGTACGCGGTGCACCGTTTGATGGTGAACATAAAATCTCGAAAACCGTTCTAACAATTTGGATGAAAATTTAATGAGAGATACAGAAAACCATTTCCCACAATGTATCAGGAGCAGATTTTCGAAAAAAAATAATACAATTTTTATGTTGAAAAATACGATTTTATCGATTTCTTGTATGAAAAATATTTTTTATCTTTTTTTTAAGAATTTATCTGTAAAATCTGCTCCCGACACATCGTAGGGAATGGTTTTCTGCATCTCTCATTAAATTTTCATCCAAATCGTTGGAGCGGTTTTCGAGATTTTATGTTCATCATTAAACGTTACATTGCGTAAGCACCTGTACGTTTTTACTCACAACTTTTATGCACATAGAGATATTTAGACTTTTATATTTTTATAAAGTTCATAGAATAACGATTAAAACTAGAAAAAAACGTTCTCTCTACTGTTATTTATTACTTTGCAATTTGCGTTTGAAAAAAGGCCTGTTTTAGGGCTATCGAGGGTAACCTACCCCCTTAAGGGGCGCATCGATTTTGACGCAGCGTCTACCTTGTTTCCTCGATCGCCTCGTAAACTCGAGTTTCACCGTTTCACATCCGCCACGCGTTCTATGCTCGCGGACTCGAGATGGATGCTGTTCATATGATTGATACTTCGCGAGGCGTCTCGTTTATCGCCAGGACTCCGTCGAATGAAAACGGAGCCAACGACTCGTGAAGATTTTGTTATTCGTTGCCGCGACTTTCACAAACTTCCGCGACTCCTTCGAGGCTCTCTCCAATGGCAGCCTCCTGCTTGTGCACACGAAACTTGCGCGTATTTCGATGAGCGACGGAGAAGACGTACTTTTTCTTTGCTTACGTGCTTTCACCCTTTGCACTCGAAGCTTCTTTCAACCCCCTATAACGCCATGTAACTTTGAGCCGCTTTGAGGAAATATACTGTACTACTTACGTTCTATATTGCAGATGATAATGTGCAAATGTTGCACTTTCAATTATTGTAATAGGGAAATCATAAACTTTTATATTAGAGTTGAATGTTTATTGAATAAAATTGGGATACACTTGTTAATTTATAAACGATATTTTATAATGAAAATGCGAATAAATCTACGGACAACCAAGTCAAAATCTACCACGATTCTGCCATGGACTTTCGAATTTCCTCAAACTTTCTATTACCCAAGGGTGGATTTTGAGATTGGCGCCCCTAGACCAACAAGCGTCTGCCGCCATTTTCGCGAAATGTCCTAAAATATTTTAATTTAAAAGAGTTGAGACAATTTTAAAATTAATTCAATATGACAACTCACATCTTAGCTATTGCTAATTTGCTAAATGAGTTAATCTTTTCGAATTTCTTTTGCCTGAAATTTCGTAGACTTTCGTTCAAGCGTGTTCGAGTATTCGTAGCGAGAACGGGATGAGTAAAATCGAATCATGGAGAAGAAGAATACGCGGAGGGAGGGGGACGATAATGTTGTGGGAAAATCGCGAAACAAATTTCGCGTTATATATTCCCGCGAGAGCGGGGAAGCTATGAAATGACGCATTGCCGGAGCTCTTCTTGGAAAAAGCCAGTCGATCAGGAATCCCGCGATCTTTTCCTCCACTTCGCGGAAAATGTCTGGAATTTATCGCGCCGTGTGCTTCCCCGAACGAGCACTCCACCGTGCAGAGAGATTCGAAACATTTTTTTTCTCCCGCTGCACGGGAATATATACGGAGCACACTTATCATCAATATTAAATAAATATTAAATTTCCATTGAAGAAGTCGTCCTCCTTTGTAATTACTAAAAAATTAAAAACTTAATTCAACAATTATTATTATCTTTCATTCTAAATTCGGGAAACACTAATTAACATATACCTACCTTTAAGTGGAAAAAAATTTGGTGTGATTTCTACCTATATCTTGTTCCACAAAAAATTCCTATATCTGAGTCTCCTTTTCCCAGCTTCCAAGTAAATGTAATTAATTTTCGTTTACATAATTACTTGCTTATTAATAGCGTGTGATATTAAGAATGTTATAGTTTAATATTTCTAAAATTCAGAGGGATATGGAATTTCTATTTCCTAGGTGTTGTTTAGTTTAAAGGCTGTGTTATAATGCATTTAGAACACTGGCAACCAGAAACCACGTTACATATTAACTTATTTCATTCAATACAGTTGCTTTCAATTAGGTCCATAAAAATTGTAATAAAGGGATCAATTTACTGTTTTGAATACTCCATAAGGTATCCGATGTCAACATTTCAAAAAGGTAAAATAAAATGCAAAATTGTTAATCTCACATGCATGTGCCGTCGGTTTGTTACGAGAAATCGAAATGTCACAAATATATAACGCGTGGTCACGCACGTGGAAACGAGGGAATGTATGTTTTTTTCATCGTAGCATATGTTTCCACCAGCAAAATCATCATACACACTTGGAAAATAGTGGGAAAGAATTTCCAAACAGGTATCTCTTTCGCTAATGCTGCTTGAGAAGCGTTCCTACCAAGGCCAGCAAGTAGAACAGCCCAGTATGTGGTCAGACACAAGTTAGTAATTTTACACTTCGTTTCAAATTGGACCATTTGTTGTATTGTTTCATACATACCACTTGGCGTGTCTATTAGTCGCATGCTAATTACTAAATAGACCATTTTAATATCGAACATAACGTTGCAAATTTATTATTTCGTAAATTTATAACTTTCCATTCCCAACAAGTGAAGTCGCCTCACTTTTTACTTATTCCTTTTCATTACAATTTCGATTATTTACGATCATTTTATTTATTATAAAACAGACTACGAACGTAGGTATTTAAAAGTATAAATTATCCCCGCAGAAACGTTAATTAATATTTTAATTTTAGTTATTGGGCTAACAGTTAAGTTTTGATTAAGTGTCAGTATTATGTATTTCGTTCAATTTAGCCAAACAAAAGCCTCCAATTCGAAATGGACAACCAAGAAGCACTGATAATTTGTTACTGGCAAGATTTAGAAGGATGACGAATTCCCTCGAACCAATCACAACCTCTCGTCGAACATGAAAGACACAAATAACAAATTATGCGTCCCCCTTCAGGAATAAAAAGCGGACCCTCTCGAATCCGAATGGAATTCCATACATATGTATATTTCCCGTGTGAATCTTCAAGAACTGCGTTCCAATGCTTTCCCTATCGAGCGAATCATCTCCAATAATAACGAGTTCCTCTTTATATATAGGTGTACTCTGTTACCCTTATATATATTCGCATAAATTGTACCGCTTGCTTCAGAGCAATACAACGAAAGGGGCTTGGGAAATTTTGAATATAAATCGTACAATCATTGTAAAATAAAGCCTAAGATATAGGGTGTGATTTAACAAGTGAGAAACATTTCAGGGGTTCCTGGATTCCAAAACACCCAAAACAGGTACTCTCAACATTGTGTTTTACAAAATTTTTTTAGTCAAAATAGCACATTTAATATGGTTTAATAATACAGGGTGTCTGATAAAACGTGGTGTAATCGAGCTGGTGATAAATCCTCGCGAAACAGTAAGTGAAAAATATACAACAATTTTGTTTACTTACAATTAGCTGCATAGTTTCTGAGAAAAATGACTTCGAGCAATAAACTAAGATGGAGCAACAAAGATTTTAGTCATTATATATTCAAGCTCGATTTTCACGAAAAGAAAGCTTTACTAAAAAAAAATGGGGTTCAACAATTTCGACTAATTTCCGTCCAAAATTCATT
Organism: Andrena camellia; assembly: GCA_029448645.1. Lineage (NCBI taxonomy): Eukaryota > Metazoa > Arthropoda > Insecta > Hymenoptera > Andrenidae > Andrena > Andrena camellia. Next base: position 6,777,001 of record CM055682.1, on the reverse strand, counting down.
TCATCAGCAGCTGTACCATATTTACTATTGAATTCTACAAATTCATAGTCAGGTGCAAATTTTATTTTCCCCTTTTGACTTACTTTCCTACAAAAACTCATCTGTTTCCTGATTGTACCACAATTTCGACCGCACCCTGTATATTTCCTTATACACCCCACTCCGTGTTGACTTGTTATAACGATAAACAACGCTCCCTACACATGGACAAACACTTATGAGCACTACACATATAGTGTGTAATACGTACGGCTGATTAATATTGGAAGCGTCGTTCGGCTGCACGTCAAAACAAGCAAATTTAATTACAAAATAGCGGTATCCCGAGCCAAGATGTGCGGCCGTTTTGCCTCATTGCTTTCGATCGATCTTCCTGCTAATTACGAAATTGTAAATTCAGGATATTGATGCAAACATCCACACTCAAACCGTAACATACAAAGCTACGACGTGGCTTTATAGGGAAACTAATTTCGTATGCGTGTCGTGTGTATCCGTGGATTGCGATATAGAACGCGAGATTGTACTTCGGTACTGAAATCGCGGAATATAAAACTTGACGATGTCGTTCCCCCCTCCGGCCCCTTGAAAATTTCGATCCATAGACGCCTGACGATCTGCATCTCCTCCTAAAGTGAGCATATACCGCGGCGAGCCGCGGTGTTTCGACTTTCCTCGGGAACCAACTTTCGATAACAAACAGTTTTTATTGGGCGGTTGGACACAGCGTGATGGAACGAGATTCGGAGTTGTTAGTCTGTAAACTCATTATAAAGTACCGGCATCAGGATACAGTCGTTTATTGTTTCTATTAAAGGAGAATAAGGGCTGACATGAGATACTTTGCGATGAAATTTTCGATGGGCAACGAAGAAGTTTAGGAATACTAAAAAGGAAGAGATTCAGAGGATAAAGTATTTGGGAATTTAAGAAAATTAAGAGGAGGAGACCTAAAGTATACGGTGCTGAGAAATTTAGAAAAAATCAAGAAGGTAGAGGACTAAAGGATAAACTACTTAGAAGTTTAAAAAAATTGAGGAAGATATGTAAAGTATAAAGTACTGAGAAATTTAGAAAAACTAAAAAGAATGAGGGGTACAGAATAAATTACTCAATTAATTAGAAATTTAAAGAAATCAAGAAGTCGGAGGTGTACAAAATGTACTTAGAAGTTCAGCAAAACCAAGAACGAAGAAAACTAAAGAATAAAGTACTCTGAAGTTTAACAAAATGAAGAACGAAGAGATCTAAAGTATAAAGTACTGAGAAATTTAGAAAACCAAGAAAGATGAGGGTTAGACAATAAATGACTCAGAAATTTAGAAAAGCTAAGGAGGAAGAGGCCAAAAAAATAAATTAATTAGAAATTTAAAGAAATCAAGAAGCCGAGGTGTAAAAAATGTACTTAGAAGTTCAGAAAAAACCAAGAACGAAGAGGACTAAAGAATAAAGTAGGTACTCAGAAGTTTAAAAAAAAACTCAGGTGGAGAGAGGTCTAAAAAATAAAGCACTCAGAAATGTAAGGGACTGAAGAATAAAAAAGTATAAAGAAAAAGTTTAAAATTTTAAATTTCAGAAAATCCAAGGTGGAAGCTGTCTGAAAAATAAAAAATTCAGAACTTTAAAAATATTAAGAAGGAAGACATCTAAAGAATGTGTAAGTGAATGTAAATTTATTTGAAAATAATTTTTCAAATTGGATTTCAAATACTCCTGGCAATGGCCAAAATCATGAATAGTTGCTGATCAATTTTTTCCAACCACTCACTTGTCTCTTAAAACGTTGATAGAAGTCGAATGTGTTGGAATGGTGAGCAGGATGTACTGAAATCGACCGTCGAATAACAAACGTCGCAAATAAATAAACACGTAACAAATATATGTAGTACAGTGGTCTATCAAAGGATTGCACTTCGAAAGCGTTTCCAACATTCTCTTTGTGAAAACTCGTTGCAGAATTACCAAATATAGTCTCTAAAATAAACGATCACGTTTCGTTCGAACGATTTCACTCTGATTGACAGCTGAATATTTGCTTTCATCCTTTCTTATTGGTAGATTGACCTAAGGTAGAAGTCGTTGTATTCCAAATTTCAATCTCATTTTGGGGAAACTGTGCTTTGATAGGAAGGCCAATGACAAATACACGACGATTCCACATTAAGGAATTTTCTACAGAAGGCAAAGTTTTTTATTTTCCTTGGAAATCCTTAGAAATTAATTTTCACAGTCTCAGAAAAGATTAAGTACGAGTCGAGCCGAGGTAAATAATATGATGCCAAGAACTCAAAATTATGACACTAATTAATCAGAAAATAATTTTTTGAAGGTCCCAAACTATTGTAACCCTTGAGTTTTGAATTTGCAAGAAGGCAACCTTCGTTCAAAACAGATGCTGGATATCTTCAACTGTTGGATATTATTTATTATCCATTTGTAGGCAGAGGAACTCGAAATTTAAATAAATACTTGAACAATTTCAATGTGATTCTTGTTCCCCATTCCGACTGATGCCCTACTAATCCACAAGCTCATCAAGCTTATTTAATGTTCTGTTCTTAAGACGGAACGTTTATCACTAATGTTTTTATGGAAGATTCTTATCCTGAGGTTATTGTGTAGCAGATGTGAACACCCGCTGCCGGATATTACTGCGCTTGTCAGAAACAATTACTGTCTAGGTTTATGTACCTGGCAGCCCCAGGAAGTCTCAGGTCTTACAATAGCTGACCCCGTCCTGAGTGCTGAGAAGTCTTTCTCAAGCAGACTGACCAAATACGACACTCAATTAAGTCGAAACAGACGTACACGAATTTTTCCAACGGAGGATATAAGGTGAATGTCCCAATTTCTACTCATTTAAGAAGTTACTCGTCAAAAAGAAGGTGTAAAAAATTTGTTTGTTTGTTAATCGAGGTTCATATTAATGTGAACTAGAATTGCCAATTCTTACTTTGAAGTCGATTTAACATGTAAAATATGTTAACATATATGGTGGGTGGATACTTTCGTAGGTAACTGTTCGTTCATAGCATTAGAAATCCCAGTAATGTATGCCAACAAAATTGAATAAGGACCTTAGTGTTGCTTACAAATCAATCCCCTTAACACTAGAACTACCAAACCAGTCACAATGACTGGTTTAAAATTTGGTAATAAATTTACTATTTTTAAGTATGAAAAAAGTGTATTTCTAAGTAGTATAAAAATGCATAATATTATGTATATATTTATTAACAATATAAAAATTCAAAAAATAAGAATAAAGATTTATTTTCCTTGCACAACGTATTTTATAAATAACTAGCCACTTTGACTAATTATCGATAGCTCTAGTGTTCTACGAGGTACAGATTTCCGGTTTGTCTAAAATCTTGCATTTAACCAAATAGTCCATGCTACATACAACAATGCACGAATGTACAGAGCACGTTGCTCAAAATATCGTGAGAAAATAAATGTCTAAGCTGTGCCATTTCCAAATCCTACATTAAATATGTACGCAGGTACCACATTAATTTAAATACTTAATCATAGAAATAACAAAAATAACTAAAATATAAACACAAATTTGAAGTTAATATATAAATTCCAGTCAATGTGCAAGCTGATTGCGGCTTCCTGTTCAAGCATGACTGCATATAAGTAACGAGGGTCAAGAATAGACAAAACTTCGAACCGAATTTTCATCGAAATTTATAATCTCTGCGCCCCGTGAATTTAACACATCATTACACATACTGTTCGCCACGTATACACAAAATTTCAACAAGATCTGTGATCTAATCTTGGCGAATCCCCTTCGCTGAATGTCTACAGTGAGATACAATTCCCAAAAGGGTCTTTAAGTCGGTCTCTATCGCCGATCTTGAATGGTCGGCAATCTTTTCACCGCGCTGAAATCCCCGGTAGCTTGTTACAAAAGCATCCTGCTCGCGAAAGAAATAAAGCACCGTGTTCCCTTTCGAGTGATTAAAAGATCCACGGAGGACAGCAGTTCCATCTCTATATCGCTCCTCGCCATGCCCTGTCGCCATTACACGATTGCTGGTCCGGCGTCTCGGCCGGCGATCAAAGTTCTTTGAACCTTTAAGCATCCCAGCGAACTACAATCTCGTTTATAGTCGCCTCGATAAGACGCCATTGGCCTGTGCAGCTACACACGGCCGCCGTGATATGCGGAACGTAATGGATTAGATGTGTAATTTGATTCCTGTTATGAAACAGTCCAAGAAAATAGTACGACTAGCGTCGTAACACTTTAGACAGCGTGCAGGGCGCGCAGGTTCAAGGATAGGAGACTATCCCTTTTAATAGGCACTGTTGCCATTGTGTGTCTGGGCTGGTTGAGAAAAATAGGAAGATGCTGTTCGGCATTGAAACTATTATTTGAGAATATTAATACGATTTTGGGTACATGTTTCATTTAACTGGACGTTGAGATGAAAGAGGGGGAAAAGAAAGTGGAGTTGTGAGAAACTTACAAGGGACGTTCGGCAACCCGGAAATTCAGAAAATTATGGAGCTCGGTGTGCAAGTGGAGTAGTTCATCCGTAACGACAGAAACAAAAGTTGCATCTTTTTTCATATCTACAAAAATGCATAAAAATACTTTTCTATTTAAGGATTGATGGTGGGGGTAATTTGAAAAATATGGATTTTTCGAAAATTATTTTTATGCGGTTTTGTAGATATAAAAAAAGATGCAACTTTTGTTTAAACTTCATTTTGATATCTCTCACCGTTCTCATGATATTTCACGGAAAAGAAAATTCTGCATTTCTTTCAAGGGGTGATTTCACCCCCAACAATTGCAGAAATCGTGAACTGGAAGCTGCAAATGCACCCTTTGAAGAAAAATCGCATAATTCTAAACAGCTTCTTTTTTGGCGCTCAAAAATGTTACAAGAAGATATCCAAAATAGAACATAGCAATATAATAAGTACACAGTATTGCTACTAATGTACTAAGAAACTTGACGACATGTTTCCCATTCGCCATTTTGTAGCTGAAGGGTCTTGGTTTGTTAGCTTTTAATAGGAATATAGAACATTCTGTACAGAGAGATAACGTTCTGCTACTCAGAGTTTAGAATTTTCGGATCGTCTGCCTTCAGTAGCAAACAGACGTTCTCAAAGTACAAGACAGAAATTAGCGCAAACGTTTCCTGAGGCTTGTGCGTTTAACAGAGATTTTGAGCCTGTACTAAAGCCACGTCTTTGCCAGAGTTCTAAATACCACTGAAAACAGAACAGGTGATGTAACACCTAGTCATCAGTTACCGAATGGGTTATAAGTTATTCATTACTAACAACACAGAAGTAAGCAACTAGTTATCACTTAAAAGCTTTAAAATTCAAAGTTACTTAGACTTGGATGGTTTTAAAATGCAACAAAGTCACAAAGTACACTACACATCTGTTTCTAGATAAATATTCAAGGTGTACAAGCTGAGGAGTTACAAGTTGTGTTCTCGAGGTCATTAAACCTTGGACGGAGGATAATTCGGCAGTCGACTATATGTTGTCACATTTCAAACTACCCTTTTATATTAAATTGTAATTCTCTTATTAACCGAAACCCTTCTTTTGTAGAAGAACTGGTGCTAATACGAAGTAACTTAAGGGGTTATACACCCTTCACAGGTCGGAAAGTAGAGTCATTTTTATGATTTTTTTCATATAAAGAAACGTCACATTTAAAAATCAAGATATACATCTTGCTGTGTATAAATTAAGCTGTATTCTCTTCAAACAGAAATTTGATATTTTAAGAAATGGTGCTATAGCAGGCCCTTCTCCCAAGGCCTCTTCGTAGTTACAGTATTTGTGGTACCAAAAATATTTAAGAGATTATTGGACCAATTTGAATAAAATTTTGCACAAATATTCTTCAGACTATAATCTAGTACACAACCAGGTGTATATTTTGATTTTTAATTATAACGTTTTTTTGTATGAAAAAAAAATCATAAAAATGACCCTACTTTCCGACCTGGCAAGGGTATGTAACCCCTTAGGTAATCTGATACACGCGGCAGAGATGGGCATTGTCTAAATAAAAAAATCATTTAAATAACAAATCGAATAAAACATACTTTATCTTTATCCGTTACACGAAGTTCGAATAACCCCAAAGTATCTTATTCGAAGCGCCACGGATGAACCAGTTTATTCGACGGGAATTCAGTCGACGAGGCAAATACACTTTTCTTATTCGAAGGCCTTTCACTTTGAGCATCGAATAACTTTTTCTACTTTAGCTGTATCTTTATTCGAAGACTTCTAATAATTTCGGCAGGCGTCTGGGTCGTTGAAGGACTGATGCGAGCGAGGTAGTGGTCCTCTGCTACAGTCGCTCCACCACGTGTCACCAATTTTACAAAAATTAAAGTTCTTTATTTTTCGTCGTATCGATCTGAAAGTAACATTATTGGATTCCTGTCATTCTCCCGATTAAAACGACAAACTATCATACAAATCGGACAATTTTTAACGAAGTAGGTTTTAAATTTTGCAAACCAATTTTTCGTGTAACTTCGTTAATATTATAGTCTGAATTATGTCGAGTTTGGTACCATTTTCATGAGGAAAACACTAAAACACAAGGAGTCGATTCATGCTTCGAATAAAGATACTGCGGGCTTATCTTTATTCGACGAAAATCGAATAAAATTTTTCTCGAATTTGAAATTTTTGTTTAGATAATTTTATGCCTCTCTGTGACATGCGGGGGATCTGCTGGGGGCCTCATCCATATTTTGTCATTCAGACGATTTAAACAGCACCCAACGCTAGTCCCTCCAAGGGCGATCTCGTGGCTCTCGCGTGTACAGTGCCTTGTAAAGGTATAAAGTCATGTTGTGAAAGTAACCGGGAGGAACGTCAGTAGGACCTTTGAGTCTCTTGTCGACGAGTAAAGACCCGGGGGAGGTTTCAGCACACTTTTTGGAACCTGTGCTTTAACTGCAGTCCCGTGATAAATGACGAATGCACCACGCCAAACATTTAGTACTTTGCACCTTTAAGAACATCCATTTAATGTCTGGACACACATATCAGCTCCGTGACGGTCCAGTGCCGTCAGTGTAAACGGTTTCTTCGTTACTCTAGTACTCCCTCATCATAAATCTCCCTCAGTTACTGACACCGAAACAAAGAGACCATTGACGCCTACAGCACTGACCCGTCACGGAACTGATACGTGTGTTCAGACCTTAACACGCCACTTCAGCGTGTCTCAGATTAGTCAGTATATCTCTGCCAGCCGCGATATCGTTATTCAGAGTTAGCAGCCCTCTTCCCACTTCCCGTTCCAACCGCTTATACTTCTCATAGCACAGTCGAAGCGATCCCAGACCACTTCCAGTCAGCTCAAAGGTCGAAACCCCCCTAAAGAAACTTTACGCGCCATTCGCATTCCTTTGCCCGCCACTATCCCCTGCTTGAATACGCGCCAACGGGCCAGAGAGCACAATTTCGAGGGTTTATTTGCTTCCGAATTTTGTAATCGTACCTCGTGATCACTATCCCCACTGGCGCGCAACGCCACCGGGAGAACCGCTCGCGAAATTTGCAGCGTGGTAATGACCGGTCCGCTGTTAACTCGCGGGGAACACCAGTCGATGTACACGTAAGGGTGCAACTTAGGTCGATAAACCCCGATGAGTGCAACCGGTGCCGCTTTACGGTGAGAATCAGAGGGGCCAGCGGAAATTTTCCATTGGCTGTTTAGCGGCAAACACCCAATGGCAGCCTCGTAAACCAGCGCGTAACCAATAGCAATTTCAACGAGCCGCCCTTGGCTGCCCATAAAAACGAGGCTTTAAGCGAGGCCTCAGTTCCCATCCCCTCGCCGCGCGTCGGCCTAGGGAATGCTCGCTGCCCTCGGCAAACCTGATTTTCTATAAAATCGTGATCAAGGGTCGATGATATTCCGGGAAGGGAGCAGGGCCACTCTAATGAAAGCAAATTGCGAGCTGAGAAGGAAGAAGCAATATCGCCAACATACTTCCTTGCGCGAGCACCTCTCTCTCTCTCTCTCTCTCTCTCTCTCTCTCTCTCTCCCCTCCCTCTCGCCCATCCCCCTCTACTCCTTCCCCTGAATTGTTGCCACGTGATGGAAATTTGCTTAAGGGCAGAAGCGTTATTGGTTCGATTAATGAAATTTATGGAGCGAGGTGTGCTAAAAGAAGCTTTGGATTTCGTTGCATCGTGAAATTGGCAAATCGATGGCGATGATATGAAATTGTGAAGCTGAAGGGGGTCGTTATTTTTAATTTAGGTGTATAATAACCTGAAACTTTTTTCTTTTTTGATTTTATGTTTTCATTTATGTTCCGTTGCGATTTATGTTTCATTGGTGGAGTCTGTTTAGTGTTTAATCGAGACACCTTTCGAGTTTAAACGATAACGATTTCATCAGAGTAATCGACAACTGAGATTTAAGTTCGAGCGTTAGCGAGTCGTCTAGTTTACGATTCAAAGTTCAAACACTGGGTGTACAGAAGTTTGCTCGTCCAAGTGTTACGGAGACTCCGAGAGGCTAATGAGGACATTCTAATAATAAACAGTACGCAAATTCTGGTTTATACAATTTTTAACGGCGACGATATGCTGATTATTCATTTGTAATTCTTACAATTATAAGTTTGTGAGTATAGGTGAGGGTGTGAAATTTTTAGAAACTGTGTTCACGACTGCTGCATAACACAGGAATGAATGAATAAAAAATTAGATTTCTTTTTGAGCATTAAAGAGTTAAGAGGTGTGGTAAGAGCCCTTAGACGGTCATAATCAGCAAAATAAGCGGAACGAACATTTCAATTCTTAAATAGACGACAATCAGACACAAATATCATTCTCTTTCATTCAAGAGGCCTTATAAAGGTCAATTAGTCCTGTTTTAAGCAATTAGTCCCTCGTTCCTTCTTCAAGCTGTGCTAAATTAATTGCTTTACCTTCAAGAAGCCGGAAAATTCAAGAAGTTTCTTCAACAGTTTTCCCTCTGAAGAAGTGCCCTGTGTTTCACGCGAATATAATATAAAATTCTATAAAAACTTTACATCAGACTCTATGGCCAAACCTATTTCGCCTGAAATATGTATTTTTCACTCACACCATCATAATATATTATTACCATCAATCACACCTGTACGAATATTCATATTAAGAGGCTACGAGTATTAAACCTCGAGGGATCAATAACAAACTGGTTTCATAATCTCGGAAGGTCTCCGTCCCAAGTACTTCACCTAACATCAGAAGATTCTTACATTTAACTCAAACCTGAGCAACGGATGCCGCATAAAAGAGCACGAAGTTTCAGGGACTCGATTATATCATGAACAAGCAGATGTGGCGTCTCAAAAGAGTAGCAGCTATCGATTTTGGTGCATAGAGATAACGCGGGACACCAGATGGTATGTAGCTATGATTTGACGCAATCTTTGAGATTGTACAACGTCACATGGGCTTCGGAAGAAAAGAGGTGACTCAGAAGGTGCCGGCCATCGCGCTCTCCAATTAATTAAACGCGGCATCGTGTTGAAACTTCGGGCGGAAAGCCACGTTAACACGGGCAAGGAAAAAGGTTTGCTTATTAACGCGGACGATGCAAATAGTGGAGCAGTTTCCAGGGACGTGTCACGAATGCGCCGCGGCGTCCATGAAACTTTAAGGTATGACGAACTTCCCCTTGAATCTCTAATGGAACTACCGCCTTGGAAATAATCGCAAGAAACGCCGGTAGCTTCCACGTCAGGCGGCAAAGATAACGAGAGTGGTGGCTGCAGCGTGGAAGTCGCGACTACTGGGAAGACACTCGCCGTTTATGTTCTGCACTGGGAAACGGCCTGAACCTTCCAGGCACCCTCCCCTCCACGGCCCTCCAGGGGCAAATAACAGATGAAACACTATCACAACGTCCTGGACGATCTCACTTACGTATGATTAATTTTAACTATGCAACACGCGGATGCACCCTCGGCAGTGATTCTGTGAACAGACCTTGAGACTCCCCCGTCGAATGCCACCCCTCCTCTTGACCCTATTTTCGAAAGTCTTGGGCAACTGCTGGAGGTTTGTTGGAGGAGAAAGTGATTTCTGGCGAATTTTAGTGGCTGTTAGGATGTTTTCGGCGAATTTTTGCGACAGTTAGGCAATTTTTGTGATCGTTAGGCCATTGGTGGTGAATTTTTGTAACTGTGCGGCAATTATTAGGACATTCTGACGACAGTGCAAGTGGTCCTGAATTTTTATGACTACTCAGAAAGTACCTATTGATAAGAAGATTATAATACTGATTAATAAGTTATTTTTGGACAATTTTTGCGACTACTAGGAAAGGACTTTTGCGATTAATAAGCGATTTTTTGCGATTGTTACGCAATTGTTAGCGAATTTTTGCGACTGTTACACAAGTGTTAATGAATTTTGGGACTATTAGGCAATTGCAGCTAAATTTCGGGGCAATTCTTGACAATTTTTTATGACTATTTCGCAACAGCCGGCGAATTTTATCAACTAACTGTCAATTCCTGCTGAATTTCGACGAATCGAACGTTATTCCTTTATTGTTAAATAATTGTGTTCCATTTTGGGATTTCACTAATTGGAAATTTGATATTAAACGTTAAATCGTGAAAGCTAAATAACCCGTGACATTAACACGTGTTCAGGACCTTAATTAGTTATACAATATTTACTTTGCTAGTTTAGTGACAATTAATTAAGTACTGTCGCAAATGAAATGATTCCTCTTTAAAAATTCGCGATACTGTTATGCGCTGTTATTCCGTATTTTATTTTTATAATGAGTCGCTAACAACTTAGAAACATTATGCAAAGTTATAATACACCTACATCTATAGTAACTTGAAGATTTAAAATCCTCAAATTGACAACATTCCAAGTCAAACCAATTTTCTAACACAACGAAATTAACTGCTAAAGTTCACATTGCACAATAGTGAGCTTCTCATAATTTTAAAACCAAACACTCGGAAACAATACTACCACTGAAGAATGGTTCGAAGTTATTACCGATACTAACTACCCCAACAAGTCACGGTAACCATCCAATCACAAAACCAACTCACAAACAATTATCCTTTATCGACTGTACCCTTAAGATTTTATTATACACCGTACATTAAAACACCAGCCACGCTATACGTTCATTTCGAATACTTCAGTTTAATCACACATACATAGCAAGTTCTAATAAAAGGACAACAAAAACGAATCGAGTGATGCAACCACCTGTACCACGTCTAGTTTAACATCTTCCGTCGAACAAGAATCTCTGGCCGTCCGATAGAATGCCGAAAAAGTTCCTGATACGAAACCAGCGAGATCAGCCAGAAACCAAACCTATGGGGATGATACGAAATAATGAACAATCGAGTAAATAGAGAGACAGAGGAGGCAGCGAAGTAGCATCTTCTCCAGTGCACTCTGCTACGGAAAATTCATCCAGCGAGGGTTGCAACGGGCGTCAAAGGTACGGGGAAAGGGAGTGGGGGCCGGGGGAACTCCCATTCGGTACGTCACGCACAAGAACAGAAAGAAAATATACGAGGAAACGTATTACGTATGAACGAGGCGAGCTGGTCCTAGGGAGAAATAATTCAGGAAGGTGGGCCGTTGCTGGCGCTCTCGCTAACCAGTTCTCAAAAGTCGCTTCATCTTTTCAAGAAGCCCCGCTTTTTAATAAATAGTAAAAATGCTCCGTGAGTGCGACGTCACGGCCGAGGAACATTATCCCATTAAACTTCTGAAGAAGATTTGATGTCGACCGGATGCGGGTAATGGATGAATTTCTCGAGTACTGGAAATTTTGCCTTCCCAAGGAAACGTCGTCTAATTGTTGAGGGTGAAATTCAGAATTTAATGAACCGCGGACAGTTTTACTTTCGTTCGGATTTGGACATTCCTCTTGTGGCGTTTCGAAGGGAATTTTCGAATTTTTGAATTTTTGAATTTTCGAATCCTCGAATTTTCGAATCTTTGAATTTTCGAATCTTTGAATTTTCGAATTTTCGAATCTTTGAATTTTCGAATTTTCGAATCTTTGAATCTTTGAATCTTTGAATTTTTGAATCTTTGAATCTTTGAATCCTTGAATCTTCGAATCTTTGAATCTTTGAATCTTTGAATCTTTGAATTTCTGAATATTCGAGTTTACGAGTTTTCGAATATTTGAATTCCCGAATTGTGAAATTTTGGCGCAAAGCGTGTTGATCAAATATAAACGAATACTCAGGATGAGGCTAAAAGGTACAAACAGACATGAACTGATTCCTCGTGCAAAAGTAAGTTCAACTCATCGTCAGTTCCGAACCACGTGTACCTCAACGAATCACATAGGTAACAATTGCGAAAATGCCTGTCCTTTTTAAGGTAAGCACGTAACACAGCGAAAAACTCATAAATCTAACAGATACAGCAGCAATCAACGTCTTCCAAATTAACTTCAACCGTTTCGACAACCATTTTTATTTCATATATGCTAGCCTGGCATACAGATTGAAGCAATCGTTTCATTCCATTTTTTTTTATCTTATCACATTGAGTCTCGCTTTTCACAAAAAAGTTTGCTCTGACCGCCGGCCTAATATAATGACGAAAACAACTGACTGCCGCCAGCATATTATAATGACCCGATGACCGCTGGCTCAGTGAACTCACGTTTACGTGACTCCGGCTGTCAAAGTGTCAAAAGTAGTTTCCGAATTGCTATTCAATTATTATTGACACCTGTAGTCTTCCTTTTCCTGAGATTTAACTGCTGATCTTGATGATTCAAACGTTTTCTTGGTAACAAAAAACGTGCCAATAATATAGCCAATTACCTACAAAATGTAATAGTACGAAATGTTCAAATATAATTAAACAATTTCGAAGCGAGAAATTGAACATAAAGTTACTAGGATCCGATCAGTTGAACCACATAAAAACGACAATAATAGCCTTTATTTCTGTATTACAGTGACAAAATTAGACATAAACTAAGAAAAAAGAAATAGCAATTTGATAAAGCAAGCTATAAATAATCTACTACATTGCGCTGTATTTTTTTTTTCTCATTCATCAAATGCACGATACATACACGTAACACGTGATCAAATACTTTTCCACTGATACTGATGATTTTCAAATACTTTTGAGTGGTAGTATATACCTATGTGATGATCTCTCACGAGAAACCAGTGTCACAACAATTTCACGCCCTGGTAGCGAACTATGTTAATCGACTGACAGGTCATACGCAATTGGCGATTCGTTTGCGCAAAGATAGTTATAACGAGCGCATGAAATACGACGAGAGGACGAACGAAGAGATAAGCGTTCCAGCTTCAGACACAGCTTCCTAGTGCAATTAAATCCGCGTTCAGAAATCGCGTCGAAATAAACAAGCTAGAAGGCAGACTAATGGAAAGAGGAAGGGAGCGCGCTTGGATTTCCGCTTTGAGTAGAATATTATTCGCTTCCGTCCCGTAATGAATACTCGAGGTGTTGTGCGCCGTTGACGTCCAGGTAAGGAACGGGGGGCGCTATTGGACTTTTCAAGTAGATCTGAAGTTGACAAGATAAGGATAATGAATGAGGCAACAGGACTCGGGGGATGTGAGAATTGCGGGAAGTATAGTGAATGCATAAGTTGACTAATAAATAATTAAGTGAGGCTTCCATGAAAACCAATTGTGACAGCTATTGCTTTTCTAATTTTCATCCTAATATCAGTGGAAAATTAAACCACCCACTTGGATAAATTAATAAGCAATTTTAGTTTAGGTGGAAGAAATGTTTTGTTGAATTTACTGGAACGCATATTATTTAGTGTATTTCGGTAATACAGCCCATTTGTTATTTTATTTCATTTGCCACATCTATGTGCATAAACTTCTCAAGCTCGAGAGACCTGTTGCTGAAGGCTTCATCTCTCCCTGGATGCTGGTAAATCCATTTAATATTTAACCGAAAATGTCACTTACATTTTTAAACATTGCAACGTGGTTTCTGACACTATTTTCTGGTTTCAAATTGTGATATCTATATTTAAAGTTTTACCAAAAAGTGTTGGAAAGATTGTACGGTTTAAATCTTCCACTTCGTTTGGTATTCCTTATTTACTTCAAACGAGTTTTCAATTTCTACGCTTCATTCGAAACAATCTACATTCAATGTCAACTAAATCACCTTAGAATTCAACGAAATTGTTTAAACTTTGATGGTGAATAGAAGAAATAATTCAGATATCAAAGCCTTTAAATGGTTAATCAAATACGATAGTAAATCTGTCGAAGAATTATCAGGGTACAAGAATGGCTATAATTCAGAAATACCTACACTAAAATATGTTCCAACAATTATGAAAACTTCTATCACTTTTCGGTGGTGAATCCACTTCTGGACTCTCACTTAAAAAAATACACGCCGTCCAGTTCCAAATAAGTAAGAAACAAAGCCAACCAATGCCCTAACAATGAACATTGTTCGCTTTATAGAACCAAAGTTTTTATTATAAATAAAAATATATTACATAATCATCTAACCCTCTGTAGCCAAAATTTGTAGGACATTGGTAGACATTGAAGATTGAATATAAATTATCAGTTTAATCTCAGTTTCATTTCGTAAACATTTTATTGCAAAATAAAGGTACGTGATTCCTACGTTACAATATTTGAAAATGCAACTTTTGTGAATTAGCCATTGCAATATATAAAACACAGATGACATACGTTACCTCAAAGTTACATGGCGTTACAAAAGGTTAATGAAAGTATTTTTCTCGGTCATCCATGAACATTTGCCACTTTCCCGTGAAAAGTACAAGTAGCTGTCGTAAGAAAAGACATTTCCGTGCACCCAACATCACCAAACAGTGAGCCAACGAATTTCTGCTCTGACCAAATACAATTCAAAGTTGTCTGGAAGCTCCTCCCGCTTCTTAATTCCAAAGCATCCACACTTCAGGAAGCAACGACCAACATCACCAAACAGTGAGCCAACGAATTTCTGCTCTGGCCAAATACAATTGAAAGTTGCCTGGAAGCTCCTCCTGCTTCTTAATTCCAAAGCATCCACACTCCAGGAAGTAACGACCAAGCTCTCCCATCATGTACCCAGTAGACTAGATCCTACACCTGATATGAAATTTCACGACGGCGCGCTGCAATGGCCAGAATTCCTCTTGCTGCTCCATCAAAGCTTTCTTTCCATGGGGAGATCTGCATCCGAGTTACCCCGGGATACGGACAAAAGGATTCCGCGATCGTTTCTATACATCGGCGTCCATAAAGCGACGCTATAGGGGGCTCGATTGTCTATTCTCAGGGAGAACCTTTCGCGACTAACGTCCCATCCGCCTCGGGGATTTTATTATTGCGGTTTCGTGCGTCGAAGATCGGATGCCCCCTCAGCCTGGCCCCGTTCAAAAGAAAAACTTATTCTAATCACGTGCTCCGAAAGAAGGGGGAGGGGGGGGGGGTGTGCCGTGCCAGCAGCATTAAGTATGCAGTTTATGGCTGGCGAGGATACCTACGCCTCGAGTGGAAGCAAGACGTCCTCCTTAATGAGTGGAGGAAGAATAAATCGCCCGAGTGGTTGACGAGGCGAAATAGCGTGCAGAAACAGATTCGTTAATATTAATGGAAAAAGAGGAGGGTGACGGGTTCGAGGCTGTTTAATTATTGCCAGGGCAAGGGAGGCAGATGGTATCGCAGTTTTCGGGAGCAGCCACGGCTAAAGGCGCAATCATCGAGAATGAATTAAAGCTGAATTGGTTACCGACGATGGGACGAAGACAATTTTCAAACGACAAGGATGCTCCCGCTCGCGATTCGTTTATTCGCGATTAGCGAGCCCCGAGGACAGACGCCGGTTATCGAGAGATTCATTACAAATTGAAATCGATTCGAGTGGAAGTTTACGGGTAGCTGGCCGGCTCGATGGGGAACACTGTAAGACAATATTTGTGCAATAAGGACCATCCAGGCACCGACCTGGCGCAGCGATTCACAAACGAGCGGACTTTGCTTATGCTATGCTAGAGTCCTTCGCACGGTTTGGCGATGCTCCTGCAGGGACAACTGTTGCAAGTAGTTTACGATTGAACGATGCTGTAATTGAGTTCGGTAACTCAGAGTTCTGCAGGGGCGTATTCTTTTTTATTGAGACTGGTGTAAATTTGTTGAATTTTAAAATTGTTAGAGTTGTATCTTTCTGTTGTGTGTGATAAAGGGTTGTAGGCTCTGAAACACCCGTTTAAACCTCATCCTAAACTATTTCAGTTTTAAATTTATAGTTATATCTGAGCAGAAAAAAATTATGTTTAATATTTTTAGAGACATTTGTCAAAATGAAGTAAATTTTGTAGAAGGGATGTTGGAGAATCCTTAATTACAAGAAGGAGTATAGGAGTATTAATATTGACGAAATAACGAACAATATATTGACTAATATTGAATTGTATTATTATTAATATTACATGTATTAGTTATCTTTATTTTAATAAAGTAGAAGAGGTGAAGAAGTTCGTTGAAAATTGTTGCAACTGAAATTTTCCTGTTTTAATATGATTTTACATTTGAAATTCGGTAATTTTTTTGTAAAATATTTTTCGATGCGACAGCAGTTTGAGATGAACTATAGAACAACTACTTTGGTCAGCGAATTTTGAAGACATCCTCGCCTTTAAACCTTTTATTAACGAAAACAAAAGCGTAGGTGCCTAATATTCTATAATATTCCACAACTTTATGGCAAGTCTAATAAGAAGAATTCACATTCGTGGAAGACCGAAGTTCATCTCAAACTGTTTGTAGAAACGAAAATGTTCTACAAAAAGAAATTACTGAATTTCAAATGTAAAATCATATTAAAACAGGAAAATTTCATTTGCAACAATTTCCAACAAATTTCTTCTCCTCTATTCTATTAAAATAAGGAGAACTAATACATGTAATATAAATAATAGCACAATTTAATTTTAGTCAATTCCTTTTCACCAAATACCTTTTATTCACATTCATAAATTATTGAGAATTATTACACGTTCACAATCCGCCAATGCTTATACTTCATATCAAAGTATGACTTGCACTATCAGAAAAATGAATATGAAGCTGCTTACAGTTCAACAATGACTAAATCTTTTAGTCACATTCCTACTAAATTTCCACTGTTGCAATAATCTTCTCACGTAAAGTCCATCCATCAATTAAGGCCGAAACCAGGGAAGGCTGATATTAAAAGTTGCCCGCGAACTAATTTCTGCCAGGGCACGCGCGAGTTTCTTTAAAAGGGCAGCCAGAAGGGGAAAAGGAAGCTGTCACTTCCAGGGTGTTGGTCCCCACGAGGGAGACCAAACAACTCCGGTCAGAAAAGTATCCGCGACACGCGGCAACTTCCCTTGGAGGAAACTTCGGCTGGTCCGCAAAGCGTCGGTGGGAAGCACAAAGGAACTCCAGTTCGGAAGTAAGAAACCGACTTTAAATCAGAATGCTGACGACAGCCACGTCATGACTCCATAAGTCGTGAAATTGGCGCACGGGTTACTGTACCATGTACTGTTACAAATACTTATAATATATAATATTTGAAGGAGCGTCTTTTAACACGCCACGGTGGGAAGTCAGATTCTTGGTATGACTACAAAAGTGATGAGAAAAGTAGATTGCGATATTCATTTACAGAAAAATAGTAGCTGAATTATATTCTTCATAATTATAATTTTTTTTATTATTTCTTATTATTTTTATTTCGACAGTGAAAGGAGAAATACCTTCTTCCTATTAATGAAAGTTTCTCTTCCATGAAATATCAGGAGCCATCAGTGACACAGGACGTGTTAACCTGGCCCAGATATTTTGTTTACAAAATGCTTTGTTAATAGAGCCACCTGCTGCCGATTTATTGCTTTTCTGTACGAAATATATTATAAATAAAATGCTGCTTATAGAAATAAATTTTGGATATGAAGGGAGCATATTGGCTGTAGATTGACGAGAGAAAATCGTTTTGAAGCGATCTTACAATTATTAGTATAGTATTGTCCAGGGAACGAGTCAGATTTATAAAAAAATATGTAATATGTGTTTTTAAATTAAAGGTTAGCAACAAATAAATTTAAGAATATATCGAAGTTACAGGAATAGCGTATTTTTTATCTAAAAATTAATTTCGAATTTGATTCTTTGAAAAATATTAAAAGCTTATAATTAAATGATAATAGTCCACAAATATTGTACAATTAAGAACGATGAGACACTAGCTGATTTTAGAAGTTGTGCACAAATTAAATTAAAAGAATACGTATCACCTGAAATATGTAATATTGCTCCAGAATGACAGTATTGGATAGTAAATTTTTTTAATATCGTCAGAAATTTAGCTAGGTATCTATGTTATGTTCAATTATTATCGAATTTATGCAAGAAATGCAGACTTTCGAGATTTGATTTTGTGGACCCATTTTTGGTACACTGTGTACGTTAAATAAAATAATGAAGCATTATGTTGAATTGAGTGATAAGTACGTAGGAACGATTTCACGATAATAGTCCTTCCCTTTATATTAGACACATGGGGGTGCCATTATACTTTCCCAGAATCTACTACAACCGATCAATTGGGCATCAGATGCTGGTATTCCAGCATTTATTGAATCTTCCTTTATCTTGGTCATCTTTCTACTATTCTGCCCCAACCAATTGAGCCACTTCCGTGTTCGCACTTTTTCTTCCCCCCTAATCCTAACGTCGGAATAACTGGCACTTACTGCAATTTACACTCTCGGGAATGGAGAGATTGCCACCCTTTCCACCGTCACCTAATGTGCCCTAATATATGTTCCACATAAGTGAAAGTACGAGATAAAAGAATTTCACAAATCTGTACAACACAGTTTTCGAAACCCGAAGATAAATTTCTTCTTCTCTGGGAAGCTGTAATTTTATTTTTGTTTTGTGAAAGAAATGTTTAAAAACGGAATAAGTATGTTTACCATTATTTGTAATGAATTAAGTTGTAGTTTTAAAATTAAATAAATGTTCCAATCTATTATCACTATAGGTTGACCTCATTATTAATTTCTCCACGAAACATTTCGAATGCAATTCTTATCGACGTCGCTGCAATCGATCGAATGCTCCGATACTGTCAGATGTCACGCGAGCGCGACGAAGAAAAAGTTTCAGAGATAAAACAACACAAAATTTCCCAGAAGGTGACACATTGGTTCGATGAAATTGGAAATGTACTCCTGGGATATTTTAAGAAACCACCGTAGGAACGATGCTTTTCCTTGAGCTTTCGTGTCAGTTGGAAAGTGCACAAGATTCGAGTCACCAATTTGGTTAAAATTGTGCAGACAGTTAGTTCATGTCGTGTAAATTAACGCATTAAATGCACAGAGTGTACTAATCAATATTTTGTGACAAAATCGAGATCAGAGTTTTTTTCGAAAGCTTGTATATAAATCTACGCGTCAGAAATTTATTGAAGTATCTAATCGCAGGAAATAATGAAAACTATGTAAAAGTGTATACAGTTACCCTGTATGTAACATATTTTACACATAAATCGAGTTCAAAGGAAGAATTTCTAATTCTAATTCACATTAAAAGTATTATTATCTGTGAATGTAGGAAAGATGGTGCAGAAAAATATTTCCCTAAATTATATATTTAATTTATACAAACTTAATTATAATAAGTTAACATTCTTCTAATATTCCTGAATTTTTTTATAAGCTTCAATCTATTATGCATAGATTCAATTAATTTTCTGTGAAATTCGGGTTCATCTTTTGCCAATCTTTTAGCATTTTTTTGTTAGATAGTACTAACTAAAAATATATTAATCAAGGTTTATACCAATGCAAATTATAATGGGAAATTCTGAATTTAACTGTACTTAAATAAGTAAAATATGTTAAACGTAAGTGGTGAGTAGATACTTTCGTGAGTACATAATATATGGAGTCGCGTTTCCACTGCACCATTTTCTCGCAAATTTTTTAATACCGCGTGTTTGACACATTATTTATTATACGTATTAAGCAAACTATATTATTAAGCATTATATGCCAAATTTGAAACACAACGGTTATCTCGTGTATTTTGTTTGTTAGAAAGGAACGTAAATTTAAATGGGGCTAATTATGCAGAAAGTTAGCAACCCTCAATGATCTGAAACTGAATAAAATTTTGAGATTTTAATGGTTAAGAAAAAGTAGCTTTATTTGTATTGAGTATACTTTATTTCTTATTGTTGTTTTACAATGCTTTTTAATGATTCATTTAATAGTGAGTACCTACTATAATTAATATTATTTTAAATTAATAGCCCGTCCCGTAAAACAAATAAATTTCATTCTGAGAGTTGGTAGCTCTCTGCATAACTAGACCCAGATGTCTTTATAGGTCAATAATTTCATTCACTCGATCCAGACAGCGTGAATCTTCTAGAACACTTTTGAAGGAATCAGTTGGCCGCTATGATAATGGCTCTTAGAAAAATCCCACTAGAATCTGTCGCACTCAAGAAGCCGACTTCCCACGGACGAAACAGCTGTTAATGTTTGCGAAGTTCTTCCGTCGGGCTACGATGCTGGAATTCCAAGTTTTAGTACCATTGCAACTTTGTGAAGTTGCAACCAGTCTTAAAGAAGGTTTCGTCTTGGCGTCGATCGTGGGAGTTTTAAATATCTATCCGTGCCACAATGAACAACCCAAATTCCTTAAAAGTTCCAATTGTTCGAAATCTCCCTTTCCTTGATGTGCAGAATAAAAAATAAGTTTACAATATTCCTTTGTACCGTGCAGTGTGCTTCGTAATATCTTAATAATCCTCTGTGGTCCGAATATTAGGTCACTTTACAGAAGTTACGTTAATTCTCGTTAAAATATAATGTATGGCATTATGATAGATATTCAGTTGCTCGGAAAGATCGTAGCGAAATTGCAGGAAAATGTAAAGGCAATGTTTTTGCATAGAATTAGCATTTTGCTCAATAATGTATGCACGGCTTGCAAGAATTTCGTAATAAATAATCCCCTTCGAATCCCACCAGAGTGAAACCTTCTTCGGTTGCAATCCCTCACCTGTCAAAAACTAGAGAAACTTGTCGCAATGTTTTTGCAAATTGCACAGCCATTTCAGAACCATGGATTGTATTAAATATTTAATAATACTCAAAGAAATACAGAAAGGAAACTCTTAATCATATAATAAAATGGAATAAATTTTTACAAATATCGACCCTCGCCAATTGTGAAATTATCATAAGCTTGATCTTCCGTATCAATTTCGAAAGGGAATATTCCTAACATATAAGGAAAAAAATCCCAAACAAAAGTTGCTGCTTTTGTAATGCAGGTTATATAAAATCGACAGGTTATATTTAGGTTCTCATTTGAAATTTTAAAATTAATTCCCGTTTCACCCCCTAGGGTAGCGTGCACGGGGTTCAATCTTAATAGGGATTTAAAGACCTCAGGGATCTATAAAAATTGAAATAAGAATGATTAAATGTGAACATAAATATAAACATATACATATTAGAAACGCAGTCATATTTATTCTACATATATTTAATGCTGATATCATACGCACACACATGTATACATTTAGCGTGCGCGAGCAGCATATGCACACGCACACATACACACATTCGCGAACGCACGCACAAGAAAGAAAGAAAAAGTTTAATGGAATTTATACATATTTATTCAGTTTAGCAACACCAATTCGGGGCGCAGCGCCAAGTATTTTGAATAAAATATTTATTTGTATAAAAATATATCTGCTTAAAATTATTTAATACATTTTTTGTTTGTATAAATAACCATTGTTATAATTGGCGCAATTTTTGTATATCATTAGTTTTGTAAATCTAAATATAGCACATTAATAAATTTACGATAGTTTTTTTTTGTTCGTCTGCGCGCGCGCGTATACTTGGCGCACTTTTTGTACCTTTTTTTTAAAAAAGGTAATTTTGTGGAGATTAAAAGTAACCGCGCAGCTGCTGAGAATTAAGCGAAGCACTTAACTGTGCCTATTTTGTATAATACATATATTGGTCCTCCCATATTTCACCCTGAGAAAAAAGTATCCCAAAATGAAAGCACTTGGATCCCCACCGTCGACACACATCAGACGCCAAATGTCAGCTCAATAAAAATAATATTGATCCTGGTATTTCAGAGGCGGGTTCAACGGAAGGAACTAGACTCAGGCAATACTCGCGCGGTTTCTATTGCCAGAATATCGTTGATATCCTACGATCATCCAGACACTTTCATGTCTCTGTTTCCTCGGAAAACTGTTCGTTTCCTTTGTGATTTTTCGTGTACCAGAAAAATACGCAACGCTATGTTGCCTTTTCGTTTTACTCTGCCACATTACGGCGCTGTAAATAGCACTTTACATACGTGAGCGAAAATTACTTTGATCAATACGCCGTACCTTCTAACGTTTAATGCTTGCAGTATATTCAGATAAATAAATCAGTAGAGGAATAATGAATGCTAGCAGGGTATAAAGCTTGCTAATTTGGATTTTAATATAATACTTTTGATGGCGTTATCTTGATTATTATTATTTAAATTTTTTTAATAATATTATTAGAAATTCAGATTCTTCCATAAAGTTATTCGAGTAATTATAACTCGAGCTTACCTTGAATTATAAAAAACATATAACGAATATAACAGAAACACAGGAGAACGAAACCCAATGTATTCATTATTCAGTCTCTTCAAAATATTTCCATAGATATTCATTGAATTGCTTATAACGTTCATCTAAGTTTTCCAAAATTTTGAATTTTTCTCTGCATGGTTAATAGCATCTTGCGTTCCTGCAATAGAGTTTTATAAGTTTCGTGTACAGAATGAAAATGAAAGATTCCGCAGGAGATAAAAGATTAGCGAGAATTGGATTCGGGAAGTTCGTTAAGTAGAATGACCCAATTTCTTGTTTTTGACTTTTGACTGGTATGGCGTTATATCTGTAAAGCACTTTTACCCTCATTTCGTGATATTATTTGTATGTATAGGTTCATTTATTACAGCAATCGGTTCAGAACGTCAGAATTAATGATAATAGACTGATTATTCCTAACAGAACACATTATTTTTTAAAACTTTCAGTAGAGCTATAAAGATATGTAAGTGTTACCAAATAAAGTACATCCTTCCTGAAAACATTTTCGATTCGTTTTCAGTCTTATTCTCAACTTTACCCTGCAACACCTATTATTAAAAAACCACTTCAAATTTTGTCACAACGCGTTAAGAAAGAATCACGAAATGAACACACGTTCTTAATTTATGATTACAAATATCATAGTCCACATTACTTTGTTATAATAACGTGCATGTGATATTTGAAAATCTGTAATATAAATAATCACTATAAGTTTATTATTTTCAGTGTAAAAACCCTACATAATTTTCTTTTCCTATAAAACAAATTAAATTCTACGCCACGACATCATTAAAATTATCATTATCTGCAGCATATTTGAATCATGAAATGTATTCATGGTTTAACGAGATCAGGATTAACCTCATCAAATTATTCAAATAATTATCCCCTAAAATACACCTGTGCCGAGAAACGTATAAAAGAGGAGACCATAGAACGTTGTATAGAAGCATAATTTTGCATTCTATTTCTACTTTTACATATACTATTGTATAATTTCTAACTCTACTATTTTTCTCTTTCTCGTTTTCTTATATGCAACTGTTGCTTTTATCTTCTTAATGTCTACTGTTGTCACAAAGAATTATAATTATTATAATAATTTCTAAATTTCTATTTCAACTTGTCAATGACGTTTCATTCATGCCGCAAGCTCGAAACCGTTCCGTCCCCATTATCAACAATAATACTTTACAAAAATATTCGCAGCACAGTTTATGATCTTTGCGATTCGTAACGCTGCCAGCAGACTCTATTCACACTTTCGCAGGCACGAAGCATGGAGCGATATTTGAAACCGCCTGTACAAGCCATAAAAGCGACTAATTGCTAAATATAATTCAGCTCTGCCTAAAAAGTGTTTTCTTTTTTGCCGTCTTTCTCCCCAGAATGAGGATTACCGTGGCTTTCAGAAATTTCCACGGTCTCACACCACTCCGCCCGATCTTTCACACTGACGGCGTTCATTTGCAGACGTTTTACGCATTGCTAAATTTATTCTACCTAAAACTCAATCCCTGGTAGAGACGCAGACAGCTCGGTGTTTATTATGTTATAACGAGCACGCGTTCATTATGCCAGCTTCCGTTTAACGAGATATTCCCGACGTAATGTCAGCCTATTAACACTGCGCTACCTAACAACGATTATTTTAATAATGCGTGCGACGGGGCTGCAGGGGGGGGGGCAAGGAAGGCTGTACACTTAAACAATTACGCCGTAAAATTTTCACGCATTTATTCATTAGCAAAGCATGCTCGGCTCGGATTATATTTGCATTCCGCGACGACTTTTATGATCCATCCCTCACACTATTTTGTATTGGAAGATACTGTACGCGAGCGCAGCTGCTTTGGCGAAGCCTGAGTGCTGATTATTTCTGAAAGGGTTCAGGATGAACGTGGATTGAAGGCAGCGCAGGGACTGGATTAATCGAGATTGCGCAACGCATGAATTATTTCATGAACGTAGAATGAGGAATCGTCTTCGGGACAATTGGCTATGTCGGAACTTTTTGAAAAGCTTTCTGCAGAATGAAATTAAGATTGAATGAAATACTAATGGCGAAAGATTTCAATGAGTTGAAGGAGATGAAGTTGTCAGTCGAAGCTGAAGGTATGTGCTTTGATTAACAAAATATATTTTTAAAAGTTTAATAACTGTAGTTTATTAATATCCCCCCAAAAACTTCAAAAAAGTAAAAAATTACGCCAAGTACATGAAATCAAATAAATCACAAAAATAGAAGATAAGAATAATAATTACAAAATAAAAAAAAGATGTGAAATCAGAATGAGCTGCCAGTACATAAAGGTGCTTTCCAACTGCGTTTAAGATGACACAACTACATATACATAGCTAAAATGTTGAGTTCATAAATTCCATTACTCATATCACAGACATTTTAATTAACCCATCAAAAAGAATCCCATTTAAAAACATTGTCGTAAATTAACTAATAGCTTTACAAAATTAATGATATACAAAAATTGCGCCAATTTTAACAATGGCTATTTATACAAAGAAAAAATGTATTAAATAATATTAAGCAGTTATATTTTTATACAAATAAATATTTTAATACGAATAAATATTTTATTCAAAATACTTGGCGCTGCTCTCCGAATTGGTGTTGCTAAACTGAATAAATATGTATAAATTGCAATAATCTTTTTCTCTCTATCTCTCTATAAAGCTGACTGCGTTTCTAATACTCGTATGTATATGTATATATTTATGTATTTTCGATTGTAAGGGAGTTATTGTAAATTATTAATAATACTAAGACAATTAACATTTTTTCGGTTTCGCAGCGTCAAGTATTTTGAATAAAATATTTATTCGGATTAAAATATTTATTTGTATAAAAATATAACTGCTTAATATTATTTAATACATTTTTTCTTTGTATAAATAGCCATTGTTAAAATTGGCGCAATTTTTGTATATCATTAATTTTGTAAAGCTATTAGTTAATTTACGACAATGTTTTTAAATGGGATTCTTTTTGATGGGTTAATTAAAATGTCTGTGATATGAGTAATGGAATTTATGAACTCAACATTTTAGCTATGTATATGTAGTTGTGTCATCTTAAACGCAGTTGGAAAGCACCTTTATGTACTGGCAGCTCATTCTGATTTCACATCTTTTTTTTATTTTGTAATTATTATTCTTATCTTCTATTTTTGTGATTTATTTGATTTCATGTACTTGGCGTAATTTTTTAATATATATACGTTTGAATGGCAAATAATATATCTCTTCTAGACATTTTTTTTTTAAAAAAGCCCTAAAATATACGCTCCCAAAATTGAGAACTGACTTAAGTTTAATATAATAAGTTCCATCGACTACCATTGTTGTTGCAAAATACAAAAATGCATCGGGAAGGTTGGTATTTGCCAAGCAGCGCAGGGAATCACGATGTCGCATCCAATTTTCGCGGAAACAAACGGGTCACGCGTAAATTGAACAGCCGACAATCCGTCTTGGCGGTGGACCAAATTTTGGGTCAACGCGAATCAGGTGCCTAATTACCGTTGATTTAAATCTGATTTGCGGGCTTCGAGTTTGCCGCCAAGCACAATGGCATTCATAATAAAAATCTCGGCGAACTTCGCGATCCCAGTTTCTCTCTACAGCCTGCGCCTAATTAAAGTAATTTTTCCAGGCCCCCGTTTTCGTCGATTGAACCGACTCGAATTTACATTTTAAATGTCAACCGTCGGAATGATTTGCCCTCTAATTTCAATAAACGCGTATCGGTGCAACGGAAGCTGTTGGAAGCTACGGCAGATTTAATTTTGCATTGCTCGCCAGGTGAATTGAAATTGCGAACACCTGGAATAGGTGAGAATCACAGCGGAAACTCAAAATTCACGTTTGTAATAAAGTTGGCAGGTGCCGCAAGTATTTATGTGAGAAAGAAGGCAATCGGGATGCTTGACGCGTTTTATTACCTTTCTCAGAGCGTTTAATTTTGTGCAGCCCTAATGAAAGTATGAAAGTACAGTTATCTGTAGAAAGTGGCTGAAGAATTTTTATAAAATGTATACTTGAACGCTTTTAAATTTTTTCTTTGCTACGTGTCGTGTTATTAATGTATTTCTGCGCTTCTAAATAGTAGTAGTGACCAATACAATGGTAAAAAAATGTTTCTTTTAAGGTCATCCCGTATATGTATGTACATATAATTCTGTGTACGTTTTGGTATTCAAAATAAAGATGAAAATAATAATTGATTGGTAAGGAAAGAGTATTAAAA
Organism: Andrena camellia; assembly: GCA_029448645.1. Classification (NCBI taxonomy): domain Eukaryota; kingdom Metazoa; phylum Arthropoda; class Insecta; order Hymenoptera; family Andrenidae; genus Andrena; species Andrena camellia. The sequence goes on along the minus strand of CM055682.1, from coordinate 6,750,012 downwards.
AGGAAGTGTATTTATCAGTTAGTACACGGTTTCTTTATTTAATAAATAATGTTAATTTGAAGTATGGTAATTGAGTTTATTGTAATTAAATAAATATTAAAAATTGGCACTATACAGCCAAAGAAGAAACATGTGTCTCGATACTAGAGATAGAAAAAATTGAAAAACTGAGAGAAATGCTTTACAATACAACATCGATGCACTCCACAAATAGGTATTGCACCTACTTTATGAAAATCTGAAACAATTCATTAAGACCTACTGCTTAACATGCAACAAATTGTCCCTAATTTAATGTGTATACAGCATTCGACGTGAAATTACATTTCCTTGGGATTTATTTTTTCTCTCAGTTTATCCCTTTGCATTCCAAATCATTATAGAAAATCAACTATTCAGAATCTGCGAAGAAGCTGACTAATTTCACGAATCCTCGATTAGTTGCGTCGAAGCGAGAAGAGGGGGGCGAAGATAGGCCGATGGCAATCAAGTGAATTTTACGACACCTTGACGCGTGTTCCGTGCCATGTGCTAACAACACGGATACTCGTATACTCAAGTCGAGTAATCACCGGCTAAATTAATAGTGGGTGACGAATTCTGTAGGTAAACTGTGAAGTGATGTACATACGATTGCACTTAATTGTTTTTATGCGATTTTGATTTAACACGGTCTAGAAGAAAATTACATTCTTATTTGCACGATTTGTTTTTGCCTTTCCAAAAATCTTCACATCATTTTAATTCTAAGAAAAAGTACTTCTCTTTCTAGGAGATTGCTCTCAATTAATCGTAATTGGTTCATCGTATTATATTTACAGGTTTTCATGGTCTAGATAGAATGCTCCATTTTTTTCATATGCACAGTATATTTCATTACGCGGTATTTTTGTTAAATAGATTTTTTGGGAACGTATCTATCGTGGAAAAGGAGAATAAAGTGCATTCTCATGAAAATTGAAATACTTTAACTTGGCAACGTTGACAGTGAAATAAGTTTCAATACGTTGTTTTCTTCTTACCGAAGATTCTATTGCAAATGTGGGAATTAGGGAGAAATCAGACAAATCAATTTTTCCTAAAGAAAAACAAAATTAGTGTATTTTTCAGCAGTAAATGGATACAAGTTTTGAGACTGGAAGCTAGCCAAATTTAGGAAGCGAAATTACAAATTTATTTATTTTATTTTATTTTATTTTCCATCCTTATTACACCAATTTGGTTACATAGGATCGTGGAAACGCGAAGCCCAGCTATAGCTGCTATTACACTTAACGTCTGTATAAAGTGTCAGAGGATGTCATTATAAAGAAAAGATAGAGAAAACTAAGTTAAAACTATACTCAAGCTAAATTAAACAAAACTAAAACCGATACTAAAGCTGAAACTGACTAACAATAAGAGAAGTAGTAATAAAAGTAGCAATAAAAGTAGTAGTAAAAGCACCAAACAAACAATCGAACAATAAATAATAAGTTTAGTATGCATGGCAGCCCTAAGCAAATTACGGAATTTAGAAATGACATACTTGATCTGTTATAACATATTCTTGATAGAGAAAATAAAAAAATATATAAAAAAATGATGTTAAACGATTTTACTAAAAACACACTAAAAACTAAAAAATAATTATTTTCTTGTACTACAATTTCGCTGGTGATATGTGACTTCAAATAAAACATACAAACTGTGATTATCCTTTCTCTTTACAATTGATTTGAACAATTCTACAGGATAATCACAGAGTTTGTATGATTTTATTTAAAGTCAGATATCACCATCAAAATTGTAGTACAAGAAAAAAATTAATTTTTAGTTTTTGGTGCATTTTTAGTAAAATCGTTTAACATACATTTTTTATACATTTTTTTATTATCTAGTTTTTAATGTTTGTGGATTTTTTTATTTTTTCCCCCAGTTGTTATTTTTTTCTTTTCATTTTTGACTTTTTTTTTATAAAAATTGTATTGTCATCACACCTACGCACGTCTACAAAGTTTCAAGACAATTGGACTGGTGGAAGTGGGTGAAAATTGAGTTGCCAGATTTGAACCATGCACCAAACAAACAAACATACAGAGGGTCGAAGCTAAGTAAAATCATTTAATAAATCGACTATTTGAATAATTGAATCACATTTCGAACTTTAATCTCTGACTCGGAAAGTGACTGATTCAAATTAACCTGCCATGATCGACGACACATTTGTCGCCTCCAGTTCTGGCAACCTGACTATCATGGGTGGCATCTGTAATCCTGACAAAAGACCAATACCTACACAACTGCTTTGCGTCTCTTGCAAGAACAGACAGTAGTGAGCCAATAATGACGAGAGGAACGCAACGGACGCACGGAGGATCGTAAGCTGAAAGTTGCCGAATAGAATCAGATATAACGAATGGGGAGCAGCGCAGTGGTCGATGACAGCCAGGCTAATCCGATTGTTGCAGTCACTGTCCGATTATTTCCAATAATCTGCAGTACGCGTGTAACGAACCGCATCGTCCTCTGGAAGCATCAAGTTTCCACGTACCATCGCTAATGGAAAGACCACGTGTCCGTGAGTGCATTTGCTTCTGGAGGCTTCAGGACACTCAAGGTAATTTAAAATATAACTTACGCAATCACAGAGTGCGTTCCACCTTTGTAGAATGCAAGAAGATGGGGCTTGTCAACGCCATCTTAGGAAATTTATTTAACAAAAACTATAAGTCTATACTGTCTGGCGTTTTGCCTGCATATTCAGGTAGGTATGTTTGAAGTAGTGCTCAGATTTTTTCAGCTTTTTTATCGCGAATATACATACACAGATATAGTCGGAGGCGAAAGCTTCTTCAAAAAATTCTTTTCTGTTGGGCAATGGTGTGGGGACTGTTATCAGTGACGCATTCAGGATTTAATCTTGCAGGAGCTGAGTTGAACGGATATAAAAATATTTTTAATGCAAGTTCTGATTATAAAAATTTATTTCAAGAATAAAATCCAGTTTTCCTTTCTTTTTACGAAGCCCTTTGTTTGGAGGGTGCCAGGGCCCTGCCCCCTCACTGAAGATGCGTCATTGACGCTATAGTCATCTAAAATGGAAAAACTAAGGTTTATTCTATTAACTACAGAGACCCCTAAAAATAAAAATTTGCAGAACGACAGCATTTTGAAGAAATGCTCAACTTTTACAAAAAATTTAGCTGTTTTCGTTGTGTAAAATTAATCTTTTACAAGATAGAAGATAAAAAAAGCTAAAAAAACTCTGAGTATTACTTCAAACATACCTTAATATGCAGGCCAAACGCCAGACTGTATAGACTCATAGTTTTTGTTAAATAAATTCCTGAAGATGTACTCCCTTAAGTATCCACAAATATTTAGGAATATGTACCAAGGAACATTCACTTTCTGTGTAAATTAAGAACAGGCAGCAGAAATGCAATCGTAAAATATTACTTCGAGTCCCTCCTTATTCTTCTTCTGTTTCAGCGGGCGCAGTAGGGATCTCACTATCGCTCGGTATTCCTGAAAAGAATACCATTTGCCATTCCCAATCCTGAATGCTATTTTATGTCAAGCAAGTTACGTGTGATAAACAAGAGACGTCGAATTTCGGAACTGGCATAAACTACACGACTTTCGAAAGCCGTGTTGCAAGTGTTGCTTGTCTTGCGAGTATTGTTTCTTACATAGCCACAAATCCGTAAGTCACTATGACGTTTCAGCGTGTTGCGAATAGATTACGTGGCGTAGCGTAACCACGACTAAGAGGCAACTTTAATTCACGCTATTCAGTGTAGAATTACAAATGCCCAAATTTATCCGAACGCGTTGCACAATTTCGAAATTTCCAGACCGACGTGGCCGCTGTGCCATTGCATCTTTTTAGATGCAGATTATTGTGCACCATTACGCCTTTTCATATGCAGAAGCTAATGGCCGTGCACGTGAAACTGCAGCTTTTGTTACACAGAGTCCAGCTCCCTTTGCCGTTATGCCCATTCATATGCAATTAGTTAGCGATTATTCTGTTAGGCACTGTTCGAAGTACTCCTCTGTCGTTAACATTGAATTATTTACCAACTATAATCTTCCTCCTCGCGATGATTGCACGGCATTTTAAGCTTAGTGTGTTTCTTTATCGTTCTTAATTTGTTAAATTGGGCACGATGGAATGAAAAATATTACGTCTCTTGGTGCACAATATAATTAAACTGGGAAGCTTTTAAATGGAGCAAGGGACTTGATTACTGAGCTCAACGCTTACGAGGAATGCAGATTTACTTAACTAATTTAATGATTTTAGGTAATCTCAAGGTATTATTTATATTGGCACGGTAAGCTTTATATTTGAAGCTGATTCACGGTATTATAGAAAAGCTCGGTGTATCTCACTTAATGTTTATTTAGGTATTTATGAATTCAAGATCAGAAAACGAGTTCTTACAATCTGTAAATGTATACATATTCATTTGTTATATTTGCATCTTCAGTTTCAACAACTTTTCTGAATATTTCGTATTTTTTGGATTCCCTAGTGAATCCAAATCATTTCAGCACAAATTGATTAAATACAAACAAGAGGATATACTGGAGATTTTCAAACTTGTATATTTTAAACAACAAAACAATTTCAGTGGACAGTTTTCTATTTTATGCGGCGTATAATTTCCTGGTCCAATTAAGAAATTTGGATTATTTGACTTTAAAATTTAAATGCTTGATTTTTAGGTTTAAGAAACTAATATTCTCCTGAATTTTCCATTTTACTTTCCAATTTTCTCTACGCATCAAAACACCGTTTTGATCTATTAATTAACGCAAATTAAAATTACGTATGAAAAACTCCCCAGACATGAGAGAAATAAAGCACTAAAAAAACACAAAAAAAGTTTAGAATTTTTCCACGATACCGTTGCGTCAAGTGGAGTTTATTTCAGACCAAACGAGTAATATGTTTATATTTAAGAGCTTTAAATTTCATTGCGTGAAGAGCGCGAGCAGAATGTGGGGAAACCAAACGAAACGATGCACCATGGGAATTTTGCAGCGGTGCAAACTTTTCCACGCGCTAATTAGAAAAATGTTTATATTATCGTGCTTTATGCGCAGGGAAATTTCCAAGCTCTCGCATTGTTTCTCGCGATCTGTTAAACAAACGCTTAAAATACGAGTTATTTACATGATTATGATATTCAATGCTTCTGAAGAGGAGCGAGTTCAGCTCCCACGTAGCTGAGTAAATAACCGTTTATTATTAACATCGGACCCTCAAGCAAAATCAGTAATTGTGATGTAGTGGATTATGTGTTTAACTGTATTGAATGACTTTGTAGGTAATATCGACACTTATGTGTTTGTACACGTGTTATAAACATGTTTAAACATATTTATTGAGATGCAATTAATATATTTTTCTGGGGGGAATATAAAGGGTTAATGTACGCTATGAGAAACTATTTTGAAATAACTTCGTGGTTTCTTTTGAGGAACGCACTGGAAATTTTATTTATTGCTCAGTCTCGTTTTTAACTATCTAACGCATGGTTAATGCAGGTTTACCAAGGACTTTCGAAATATTCGAGACTCTGAGTTGAATGTAAGAAGACTCAATTATCGAAGGAGTGATAATATTTTAATTTTTTACACCGTTCTTAAAGGAAATATTATATGAAATAGGTAACATTTTAAACTGATATATTTTTTTTAGTAAGAATGAAATTGAATATACTGATAAAAATTATACTTGAGCTCGAAAATTAAACACTTCAGATGTATGTGTATTTATGTAAAATATTTAAAGTATTAGCAGTATTAATACACTTAAAATTCTGTTTGCAATTTGCGGCTTCGTTTACTTTTTATTTTACATCCGCATTGTACATTCTTCACATGATGAGAAATATGTTTCATTACAGCACAGTTGATGCGTTTCCCTGTTAACATGTGTACCCACATCTGGGAATACACGAGTTTCACGAGTAGTCAAAAATGAGAAATAACCCATCCACGATATGAAAGCTACAACACGTACGTTATTAACATATAAGTAACTTTTACATACCACAGCAATGAACCACGGTAATTATTAAAATAATCAGTAAACTCATAACACTAAATTCCTGTGATCTTTCAAATTGTAGCCGAATTAATTTTTCAAAGAATTACACAACACTAAGAAATGCATATAACAATCCGACGATATACCATAACGATTAATTTTGCAAACATTCCAAATAACACAACTTAAACACCATTGATATAATTTATCCATCAGAAACCAAGATTATACGAACGCCATATTAAAGGTCATCTAAAATTACCAAATTAAAATTATTCTTAATCCTCCTGCAGAGCGATTAAATTCAACAGAATTTAATAGAGATTCATCAGAATGATCAAATGTAATACATTTTGGAAATACATAGGGGGATTATTAAATTCTCTATGCGCGATTTTCAAAGCAGCGACGGAACAGCCCTGCTCCTTGATACAAGCCAGCTTCTCCCATATATTATGTATCATAGTTGCACTCGACTTTCGGCCTACTAATGAAATTTGTCTGGTACTCAAAGTGATTGACTTTTGATGCATACACGGCGTACATTTCGCATCTCGTGTAAGTTCCTCCGCATCCGTGGCATCTCCCTTCCTCGATCCATGCCTGTATACGCCAGGCGTTAAACATTTATGGCGCCCTGGAACGACGACATAAATCGAGGACAGTGTTCTATTCGGTGACTACTTCCTCTATTGCATATGACTTCCCCCCGTTTTTTCTGTGCCACGTTATCTATAAAACGTGCCATCGTTCAACGCCTTCCCCTTCAACTCGCTATCTTTATTGCTTGTTAAGTCACGAACAACTTCCGTCGCGGGTTGCAGGTGATTGCTTTTCCGAAGAGTACTAAATAATTCATTGCGGCTAAGTACAGTTTTTTTCGTGCCAGTAATTAACACACGAACGTTCTTCATTTTTAAATCGGTAATTATAAAGGTGATTTCAAAATAGATAAAGTGGTGAAAGCGCATTCCTACTTTCTAAATACTTTCAATATCACTGTGGGAATTGGAGAAAATATAGCATAGTGAGTTTAGAATCAATTTTCCTTAAATGGATTTTAATCGTAGTTAATGGAGGATTTAATGGAGTTAAATCTGTACGATTCACAAGTTTTTCCACTTTCACAAGTTTTAGTGTTATTAATGTGTAAATTCAATTTAAATTCTGGTGTGTCTGAGATGAAATATATTTGGAGCACAAAATTGAAAAAAGAATGTGTAGTCTATGTGGTAGTGAGTTTCTAACTGATCGAGGAATATAGACTTTCAACTAAAATACTTTCTGGTATCTGGCCACGTTTTGAAAGTGGTAATGAAAGAAAACCTGAATGTAAAATTCTTAAAATATCAGCATAGAAAGTAACATAGGTATGTTATTTAGATATGTTTATCGCGTGATATAATTCACGAAAACTAAGGAAATTTAATAAAATAAAAATGTGTGCTCTTGATGTGTTTGGTGGCAAAGACAGAGCGAATTAATAGCAAAAGATTTTAGAACACAAATAGGTTATTTGCCTCGTTTCTCAGAATCGTCGAATCTCGTCCCAATTGATTATTGATTACGAAAAATTAGGGGAAAGGGAGAAGCGGAAATCGTCATAAAAAAAAGAGAATGGAAAGGAAAGCCTTGTAACCGGTCGATAATTTATTCAGAGACGAAAACCGTCAATTTCAACATCTTCATTTTAGTTAGTGAAAAGTAGAGTAGAAAAAATTGTCCGCATTTTGTGGCAATTTTCAAAGCATACCAGTGTTACTGAATGTTATATGTACGAATCAAAATTGTATAATTATGTATTTTCAAAGGAATCACAGCATCAAAGCCACCGACTTACGTTCCACGCAGACGTATTATACTCACGATGGTTCTTTTTACGAGCAACAGCTGCTATATTCCTTTTAGTACGTTTGTTAATAACTTTTTTGCGACTACTTCCAGCTTAATCCTTCTTTCTTGGGTTGTAAAATTTTATGAATACTAAAATGGAATGCAAGTTACGATCGACCAAGAAAATTAATGTTCCCCTTTATTATCATTACGATTTTAAACATACTAATAATAATAAGTGTGGCAGTGAGTACACCGGACTTATTGAGATTTAATATTTTGTTTCTTTATAGCAACTCAGCAAAAAGATAAAACGTAAAATTTCAACCGAGACAGAAAATAAACGCGAAAATTAAAATAGTTATAATTTAATTATATTAACATAGTTTCTCGGCTTTATAACAATGATTATACTAAATGTTTTTAGATCAGCTTTTATCAGGGAATCATGCTATTACGTTCGCTAGTAGCATTTTTGGTTGGCCAACGGTAGCCAACAGTTGGGAATTAGTTGGGATATAGTTAGCGTTTTGCCTACAAATTCCCAACATAGGGCCTACGGCAAAAAACTTACGACAGTTTGCCAACGAATATTCAATGTTGGGCCTACAATTATTATGGTTGGTTAATTAACAAAAACTTACGACAGTTTGCCTACGAATATTCAATGTTGGGCCTACAATTACTATGGTTGGTTAATTAACAAAAAATTTACAACGATGATTAAATGTCGTCTTACAAACGTCAGAAAATTTGCTACATCCAAAAACTTGTTATTATATTCCAAGTTGTGATTTTTCTTTTCTTATTTATAAATACGTAACGAGGACGTCTGTCTTGAGACGAATGTGAAATTTTAAGGAATGTGTCTAAAGGTCGAATGATGATATTTTGTAGAATATTTCGCGTCACTGCGCAGTTTTTATAAACAATTAATACTAGTTATGTAACTAGAAATTAGAAATGTTTACAAGGAAATGTGTTGGGTCAGTGCGAGCAGCGGTTGCTTCGTAAGCTGAAAGTTTGGGTTCGATTCTCCTCACCGCGAATTTCTTTTTCCTAAACCAGGCCTGAAAAAGACGTGTTTAAGACGTCTTCTGGACGTCTGTAAGACGTCTTTTGGAAAGAAACTGTTGGGCTTATAGAAAAAAACCTTCAGTTGGGCCTATGGAAAGAAACCTTCAGTCGGGCCTGCGTTGGTTACAATCGCTGGCCCATTTAAAAATAGCGCGACACTTCAGCAGTTGGCCAACGGATAACATGTCATTGGCCCAACAAACTCCCAGCAAATAAATGCTACTAGGGTTCTGTGCTCAATTTTTCATTTTTAGATTCTCTGAATTACATTTTACAGCTGAGAAGTATGAATTAATTTTTTCTCGTAAAATTATATGATAAAAATTTTTAATAATCAGAGACTTAAGTACAGAAACTGAGATCTTACGTAACATTGTATCACGTCAATTTATTAGAAACGATTTTGCAACTTAGTTACTGTGCCTACACGTTGTGTTGACTTAATTAAAATTCTAGTGCTGTGCCATGCTTCAGCAACTTCTACAACGAAAAAAAAAATCTTTATTGGCCTTTACTTACCGGGCGTCTACCCTGCATCTTCTCTCATAAAAGAAGTTACAGTACTCCTGTCTGGACTACTTTAGTACCCCCGTGGAAATAACATTTTACAGGTCGTCGTAAAAATTTCAATCCTCTCGAAAATGAACATAATTCGAGGAACGACACATTAGCAGACGCTGAACACAAACTCATGGAGAAATAACTGTGATATTTACAGTTGAAAAGTGAGATCGAATGGTAGTTTTATTTTCTTTGAAATAAAATTCTATTCGCACCACTTGTATTAAAATACTTGAATGCTTTCTTCCAGAAAAAAGTCAGAATTTTATTGTGTAAATAGAAATAAAAATTGGGGTATGCGAGACCCCACCTCACCAGTTAGGTAACAAAATCACCAGCTCACGAGTTAAGGGTTAAGGTTATAGCGTATCCCGCGATGCTTATGGCATTGGTTCTTCAATAAAGAGTTTAACTGTTTGAAGAGGCTGGAAAAGTGTTTGGACCTGACTTGATTTTATATTGTGTATTGGACGAATAACATGTAACGCAGAAGTAAAAGGAATACGATTTGGAAAACGGTGCAGATTCAGGTCGACTACTGCCTTAAGACTGTTTGGATATCTGATTCTGACAGTCTGATTGCTGGCAGAAACTAGTCGAAGCCTAAGTGCTACTAAAAGACTAAGTTGACCTGTTAGGAGTAGAAACCTGATTGCTTTCCACTGATGTCTAATTGGGAGTTTGAGAATTCCTAGTTACTGACCGATTACTGATTAAATAACTTCTAATTAGACGCTGCGTTTAGCTGAAAGGAGGGCGATTTCGTGTACGTAGCACTATGAGCTCACTTTTTCTGAACAATGAACGCAATGCTACCACTTTGTGTGTTCAATGAGTAAAGTTTTGGCACACGGTGTATAATTTTCTCTAGGTCTCGACTTTATAACACTGCTATTTAGAAGATATTCACTTGGTAGGAACAGTATTGATTTAAAAAACATGGATAAATAAAGGTGAGAAATGTGTGAATACGTAGGAAATATTAATCACGAGTCACCAAAAAGCCTCGCGTGAAAAGGCTTAATAATTTAAAGGTTTAATAATTATTATTAATCATAATTCCCATTTGGCTCTTTGAAAACTTCTAGCTTCACGCTATTTATTGATGACGAGAAACGAAGGAATTTTAAAACTAAAGGCTTTTTCGCACGAGACACTTTTGTAGCTCAAAATTGGTATAGAAAATAAGTTTACACATTTCTTACCTCTTTCTACTCTACAAAACCAGCGCTATCTGTTACCAGCAAATATATTCAAAATACTAGTGGTTAGTCAAAGAAGTGTCCCGTGTGAAAACGCCTTAAGGGGACAAGGCAGTCAAATCTCTTGAAAATCAAGTATTCTTTGCGAATTAATTACAAGGAGATGAATGAAAGCACAGAGTTTTCCTTACATACAATGTTTATTACTATCACGTAGAGTAAAAAAATATTTTTTCAATCTACATATCTATTTTGCAAATGGCGCCACACGAGGTTGATTATACAGTGTTTTAGAAAAAGTGTCTTTGGTTTCGTCGTGATATTGAGCTTTAAAATAAAGATACAACACTTTCCATGGAATATGTTTCTCCTAGAACCTGTAATTTCGGCCTGAACATCGAAAAAAGAATTGAACCAAAATTATTAAAGTAGCGACTACCAGAATTTCGGGGTGCACAGATGACTCTTCTTTTTTTATCTCAGAAACCAGAGCTTATGCTGACAAGTAAACATTCACTTAGGTATAGGGAATGGAGTTTCCCGATTTGGAATATATATTTTGAAAGTACTCATAGTGACTAAGAATTCCTGAAAATTATATCTGCAATGGACCTATTTTACTCCTGTTATTAAGGCGTCCGCGAAAAACGGCAAAATCCTCTTATTTAAGAATAATTGGCTAAAACCTGGCATCTGTATGTTTTTTGAGGTGCTGAATACGAAAGTGATGTTATTTTTTGTGTAAAAAAATTTCCTACGGTAGTTCTCTTCATAAAAAATTGTTTTTTTTTGGAGATAACTCAAAAAGAAAAGGTCGGAGAATTTTTTAAATAGACGACTTCAAAGTTAATATGGGGAAACACGACGAAAACACTTACAATTTTATTCGAACACGGTAGAGCAGTCAATGCGAGTTTCACATGGATTTTAAAGTAAATTGGTGCGAGGAATCCGAAAAAATATTTAAAAAATTCTTTGGCCTTTTTGAGTTATCTCGAAAAAAAAGATTTTTTATTATGAGAACTACCTTAGGCTTTTTTTTACACAAAGAATAACGTCATATTCGGATTCAGCACCACAAAAAAAACATACACATGCCAGGTTTTAGCCAATTATTCTTAAATAAGAGGATTTTGCCGTTTATCACATACGCCTTGAGGCTATATTGGATGTTATTGATAACATGAGTAAAATAGGTCCATTGCAGATATAATTGCGGATTTCTTAGTTACTTTAAAAATATATAATCCAAATCGGGAAACTCCATTCCCTATAAGTGAATGTTTACTTGTGAGCTTCAGTCCCGAAAAGAATCTAGATTTTGAACATGCTGTAAAAATTTCAAGTCAATCCGAAACTCCACTCTTTTGCAATCATTGCAAAACCACAGAAAAACGCCTACACATCAGACAACTGTAGCATTGTCATATACATATACATATTATCAAAAAAATTTTTTTACAGTTTATTGTATTAACAAACATTACCCGAAGGTACTAGTCACAATTTGTATTCATCTCCTTGTAATTAATGCGCAAAAGAATACTTGATTTTCGAGCCATTTGACTGCTTACAATTAGTCTCCTAAAGCGATGAACCCTAATCGCTCCTCACACTGGCGTTAAATGTATGCTGATTCCACGCTAACATCTTTCAGCTGAAGGATAGCAGAAGATCCTTAACCGGACAACAATTTTTTTTAACGTGATGGCTCCATGAAGAATACAAATTCATGCGTGCAACACTTTCCACAACAAAAGCGACAGCTTGAGCAGTAATGGATGACACAAATTACTCGCGAGTCCACAGGAACGTGATACGAGTTGACGTGTTTGCTAAAAAAAATGGCAACGAACTTGTTACTCCACCTAATAGGTTTGTTGAAATGGAATAGCACGGGAACATACTTGCTGGACGGCACGAGCATCGATCGTTGCCGGCGAAATTCGCGCGAACTCGTTCCATTTAATTCGAAATTATAAAGCGCCACGCGCGGAGTTTCAGTCGAACCGAAAACTTCCCAAGCTGAAAAAGGAAATTCGATATTTATCGCAGAACCCGACGCGACTAATGCAAATGCCATGCTCGAAATTCCACGGCGGCTGGTTGATTTTAATCTCCAAATTCGCCTCGCGAAAATATCGATTTTGCCACCTTTGGATATAGCCGAATGCATGCAGCGTTCGTTTCGGCCACCGTTTTATGTGTGTTTGCCTCTGACATTCGAATTTTGAAATGCTGCAGAAGGGCTGCAGCCAGATCGAATACACGATATTCTTGCGGCTCTTCGAAATTGATCCTTGGACGAAATATACAAACCATTGGTACTCGAATTATATGCTTCTAAATTGCTTTAATGGGTTAGATCACCTCGGCCAGGTAAAGTAATACCGCATCTTTGGGAATTTATTTCTAAGTGAAAAAAATTCCATATATTATTCAAAGATGTTTTTATCCTTATTGATAAACTTTCATCGGAAAAAGTGTTTTTGTCACTTACAAATAAATTCCCAAAGATGCGGTATTTTCTTACCTGGCCAGGGTGGTCCAACCCCTTAAGAGTTTTTTCGGCTCTAAAACCGCCATATTTTACGAAAAAAAATTCGACTTTTTCCGTCAAGAGTTGTACAATAACAGGCTTTATATCGACTTTTCCATTTATTTCATTATCTTCCTCAAAAAAATTACCCAAAATGACTATAACTGTGCTTCGACTAAGGTGGCCTTACCCCTTAACCACTCCTTTTCAGATTACTTTTTTACGTTACGCAGTTGAATGAACTTTGAACAGTTACTTCTGTTGTGTTCGTGTTGGAATAGTGACTAAATAAAATCTGTAAGAGAACTACAGAAGTGAGGGTAAAGGTAGAAAATTTGTTGTGGAAATATTAATTTTCCTGAGAGAGTCGAGCAAACTGCACCTACGTAATTTTTCAGACATACTTTCACTCCCCACGTATTATAGTGAAAACTGTTACGGCGAATTTACTCGGCTCAATTTGGTTGAACAATGTGGTTGATTCAACAAATCCGAAACAATGAAATTGGTAGGGGAATGTTTACACGTTTCATTGAATTTGATCAATCTGTTTCACTTAAAAATGGCATGGGAGCAAATTGTACGTGTCGATGTTGAAATAATGTGGGAAACATTGAGTGGCAATGTGTCAGAATATTAAAATAAAGCAAAAAAAAAAAAAAATAACAGAGAAATCGAGAAACAATGAAGTCTATTCTTCTCCCCATTTATACACCATTATAAAATCGAGAGGTGCTACAAATTATTTATAATATTCCTATCGCCTTTAAAAACAATTTTCTGACGCGAAACAGCAAGCTCTGGTTAGAAATAATTCTAATAAAACCTTTCAATGTTCAACATGCGTGTTTAGACGTGTTCAATTTCGATGACAATGCGGTTGATTCAACAAAATTGAGAGCAAAGTAGGCAATGTAAATTACCATCCAATCAAAGTATTTAATCAAATTGAACATTGAAAGTTGACAGAGCTTTTATTTTCATTCAATGCAATTGTTCGTCCAAATTGAACACGTGAAATTGATGGCTTCAATTTAATTCTTTCCTTATTTGTTCACGTAATAATGTTTACTATTCAGAGCACAGATCATAGATAATCAATTCGAATTTCAATATTCTCCCATGCTTTTGCAAATTCATTTCCACACATTTTCTCGAATATTGTGTTGTTTAAATAATCCATAATCAATTTAGGATTCGACAATTTTCACTCGCGATCATCTTTAACAATAACTTGTCTTAATAAAGACGTTCTTCCAAATGCGCCTCCATACATTTCCCGGAATGTTCGTTTCGATAATGACGCCGGAACGTGACAGAAATGTGCGATGGTGACGGTTATTAATGCAAATGGGCCGGTGAAGAAATTCGTCCAATTATCGGAAAACTGGAAGAGGGGGTGGCACTTAATCACACAGAAGAAGGCACTTCTTTGTTTTCCCCTGGCGAACACGCAAGATTACTAGTCGAATCGAATGCTCGGTTTATTTGTAATAGACCTCTGGTAGACCAAGTGAATTTATAATCTCTATATCGATCGCTATCCCTCTACGTGGTAATAGCCAGCCTTTAATGGCTCTGAAACGGCGAACGTATAAGGGTTTATAGCGACATACATATACCGTGGCAAACATAAATTTCCAAGAACAGTAGTGTGGATTCAGGATGTCGTAGGATGTTAACATTTTTATAGCTACTGTCACGTAAGCGTAATTTTACGATTTCGGTCTATTACTTTCCGCGAGCATAAGAATCAAATTTTATTTCATACTTATCACCGATGAATCTATCCCATTCAAACAGATATGGGGCGCCGAGGCTAGCAACATCTGCTGCCCATTACGTGAAATATTATAAAATATTTAAATTTAAAAGAATTGAGACAATTTTAAAATTGAGGGGGAATGGAAATCATAGGTTGTGTTTAGCAATTTGTTTATTTTAAATAATGAACTCAATAGAAAATCTGATTATTGGCATTCGTTATATATCTTTTGAAGGTTAAAAAAAAAATTATTTTTTAACAAAATGTCGGTGCTAGGGCTGCTATTATTGGCCGAGATTATTGCAATGATAACTTAAGGGCTTTTTATGCTCTATAAAACTATGCAATCAAATTGTTAAAAAATTGTAGTTTAAATAAAACATCGTTCATCATTCAAAATTTTAAACAATTCGATTACATAACTTTATACAGCGTAAAAAGCCGTTAGGTTTTCATTGTAATAATTTTTTCATATGTACTACATTTTTCAAGATATACAGGAAAGTAGGAAATCACATACATATTAATCTTTAAGGCGTGTTTTCTCCCTGACGAACTGAAAACGGGTACAAATGAAAAAGTGCCTGATACTTCTTTTGAGGTCTTCTACAAACCTGCACAGTTTCAAAAAAATTGGAGTGTTCGGGCAACCGAACATCCCTTGTAAATGCTTCTCATCGAGATGAACCACTGTTCTATTTTCTTCAAGTTTAATTTTCTAACGTTTCTGTGAAATGTATTCTACACTAGCTGAATATATAAAAATGAGGTAATTTCATTGTTAACCGGGCTTGTTGAAATATTTAAATTTGGTTCAGATATTAAGAAAAAAGTTTAAATTCTAATGTTTAAATAAAAACAGAGTACAAACTGTTTAACTGATTAATAAGAAATGCACTGTACATATCATAGACTAGAATTCTCATACACTTGGCATTAGAAATTCAGAATTCTCAAACGGTTGACGGACCTTAACCTGAAGACCACAGACCACGGACTCCAAAAATATCGAACAGTTGCGAAAAATTACCCGAGAAATACTCGAATCGTCAAAGTATATCCTTTCGAAGCAATAGGCTGTTCCCATCGCTCAATCCAAGGAGGATCCTTCATTCTTCATCATACAGCGTGGAAAGTGAAAATTTATTCGGTTCGTTCGACGCCTCCACGGGCAAATCTATACGTCATAGGAGGGAAGACTCGATTCTACGTTCCAACGATCCGTTTTGGATCCCCGAAAGGCCAAATAACTTTCCGCGTGCATCGACTGCTCGTCATCGAACTTCTTTCTTCTCGGTTACTTCGCTGTCAATTCACGTTCCACTTTACTTCGCGGCCCGTTGCAGCGGATAAATGATAGAAAAATTGTGAAACTTTGAAACGTGACAAAGACTGGCGTTCGCTTGCACAGAGTGATTCGATTTAAAGGGAACGTGCCATTCTCACTTTTCAACTTGAAAATTACTTCTGTAACCATCACTCATTGAAAGCTCATGACACCAATTATCATACTACAAAACGGGACGAACAACTACCAGTAAAGTTGACTTGATATCGATCATTGATGGTTTTAATTAATTCCTAGTTTCAACACTACGTCGGGATCGTAGGTCAACAGGCTGGAGAGAAGCTCATTTAATTACTAATTTAATTATTCATAGCCACTCTGTAATCCCATCATAACTCATGTTAAAGTAGATGCTACTCATTTTCATTTCGAGAGTGTAGAAAATAGTAAAATGCAAGTTTAATAGTTAAGTAATAGTTAAATGCACCAGAAATACGAGTCAGGAGCTTTCCTCTTTTTAAACCCAAACTATATATTTCTCCCTTCGATCACACCGATCCGGTTACGAGGGTTTTTAAAAGAAATTTAAAGAATTTCTAAAAAATGGTGAGCCCTATCGAAATTTTGTTCAAATAAGAGTAAAAGAGCGTTCAATTTTCTACAATTACTGTATAGATCATTTTCTCGTGCTTCCAACCATGTTTTAGATAATAGCGTTTGAATATAGAGAGAGAGAGAGTACAGCGGGACGTATTGTCTATACGCGTGTAGTGCGGACCTTTCTATATTCAAACGCTATTATCTAAAAAATGGTTGGAAGCACGAAAGAATTATATATACAGTAATTGTAGAAAATTGAATCCTCTTTTAATATTGTTTGAACAAAATTTCGATAGGGCTTACCATTTTTGAAGAATTCTTCAAATTCTAACCATTGATGAATTCTAAACCTTAAGGCCTGGTCGGCACCCTTTCCTGTTTTCCGATTGCAATAATCTTTTTCAGGGACTGTTTTTTTATGAAATGGAACCATATTAAGGAGTGAGAGCAAAAGAAATCGCAGGTTGAAAATAAGGATCACCCTAGTGTGCAATTTAGCCAGTATCTATGCTGACAGACTCAACTTTTTTAGAATTCCACTTACTTTCTTCAAAGTACAAGTACGAGTAATGACCACCAACACAGCATCTGAATAATTTTCCATTCATTTCCTGACAATAATTTGTAAACCTTTGTATTTAAAAGGAGTCATTCGTATAATAAAGTAAAATAAAATGAAATAAAATAAAATAGTAGAGTGAAGCGTAAGGAAAATCAATATTTATAATAAGCTACACTTCGATGTAGTATATGAATTTTCCTTCGTCGACGTGGAAAGTAATTTATTTTTCATCACAATGGGACAGGGGCGACGAGGAAAGGGAGTATTGTAGGAGGTGCTCGAAGCACGAGTAATAGCAGCAATTTTACGCCACCCAAATTAGTCGTAATTTTGTAAACAAGGAAGACAAGGGGAGCTGCGAAGCTTCGTGAAAAGAATTCCTGTTTGCCGGTATTTATCTTCTGAGCCTGACAGAACCAGAGCAACGTCTTTTTGGATATTTCCCAGAGAAACTGTCATGGGCTTATGTCCGGCCGTGCGCTATGCTCGTTTGCTTTTCTTAGACAAATCTGCAAGGAAAAACTTGCTGCTCATTGCAGGCCGACAGATGCTTGCTGCCAGTTACGAAATGGAAATCAAGAGTCAAGAATTTTTCCTATCTCGCGAAGAAGCATTATTTTAGGCAGCACTTTTCACTGCTCTTATTGCAGCTATAATTCTTCACGAAGCTAGGATGCTTTATTGGTGTAAGGGGAACCTAAACCTTTGCATTTCAACTTATTTTTTCGATGCTGCTCTGGGCGAAATTTTTTGCCCTTTATATTTAATTATAAATAATTATTTTAAAATTCGATTTTTGACAGTGAGTGACATTTTTGTAGGTATTTGTTGAATAACAAGAACATTCTGATTTATAAAATATTCCAGTTCAAACTCTTTCTTTATTTTTTCGAGCAGTAATAGCACCTAGTAAATCTTCCTTCTTTTCCTTTATTACGTTTTTTCTGGTTATTCATTTTTAGGATTTAACGAATGAAACAAAATAAAAATAAGAAAAGGGGAAAACTCCGAGATCTTTAATATAGGTAGGTACGCACCTTTCCCTAATATGTATAATAGTAATTATACATCGCAGAATGACTAAAAATGTTTTTCCCTTACCCTTCAAATGGCTTCCTTTTTAAGAAAATCGATTTTCTCGAAAAAACGAAGCTCCACTCGAAAAAAGTTACTCCACAATTTTAATTTATTTTTGCACAAACATTCATATCACTCACAGGTGTGCCATATCTACTTACCAATTCTGCTAATTATTAATCAGCTACATGCATACCAGAGGGATTTTCGAAATCGACATTCTCGAAACTGAAGCCACTTATGGGCAAATTGTATTTCACATTTCCCACTTATTTCTTCACGTAGTATCTTTTCGGTTGCCCCGCGTATTATGAAACACCTTGTATGAGTACCTATCTTCACTTCACTTAAAATATACATACCGTAGATACATATTACACGTGCACACATGATATTTCAACACATTCGAAAAGTATACGGGCCTCCAGAGACTCGATGCTTACTAAATTCGAATTATGTACAATCGATTCATTCGATTTTGCCCTCTCTAACAGAAATGCATGGGCGGAGGGTGGTCCAACTTTACGTGGTTGGTATTTGATTCGTAAACACTTCTACAAAATTTCGCGAATTTGGCGCTAGGGTAAAGCCACACCATACGTTCTGCCTGTGCGGATTTGAAAGATGCGGACAAAAATCCCACAGACTCAAAAATTTGGAATTTTGCAGAACAAAGTAAATAAACTTTGATACTTTTCTACTTTTCTCAGTGAAAATATTTTTTAAAATCTGGTTAAATCTTTCTCGTTTTCCCCTTAAACTGCAACAATATTAGGCTTCAATTTACTTTCGTAAATAATTATTTTCTCGGTTTCTTAAATCTTCAATAATGTGTCACTCACAAGAAATCGTTCCCAACCTGAGAATTTTAATTGTAATAGAACTTGGTATGAAGTTGTTATTGAATGTGATTGAAATATGCAAGAAGCAAATTATTTTTCGGCAGAAATTCATTCCGAAGAGGAGACGTTGTTATTAAACATTCGTAAAAATACGACTAAAAAATAAAACATTAATATTTTCGAAAAAATATTTTTTGATTCAAATAGGGACATCAATTTTACTTCTTTGGGCTTAAGAGATCACGAAAAAAAATAAATGTCTTTTATTCGGCACAGTAGGGCCACATGTTCATGTTATGAGCCCGACATATTGATTTCTTGCATTTCATGCAAAAGTTGGTTGTTATCGTTCTTGACTTAGATGACCAAAAAGTGCATAATTTTTTTTATGATTTCTAGGAATCGTCGATTTGTTGTCGTAATTGTTACGACAGTTTAGTAATCTAGGGTTAATATAACTTTATTTTTCTTTTGGTGGTGTGACAGAGCACACCAAACTGAACGACTTTTATATTTAAAGTTTTCTTGTATTTTTCACCCCTTCAGAGTGAATTTTAACAGAAAAAAATATTGCTCCTTACATACCTCATTTCTCCACACATTCACACGAAGTTTAATTAAAATCAGAATTTTCTAGTTGGGAACGTATCCTTGTCAGTCGTTCCTCCTTACGCTTTGCCATGTTTAAATTACCTACGAAAGCAATGCAATGCAATCATAATCTTGCTTACACATTATCCGGCCTCTGGTGACTTTTCCCCTGCACCCTTCGCTTGCAAGTGCACTCTCAGACCTATTAGACGCCGCGCGCTGCTGCGAGTTTCCGCAGAATTCAGCCGCCATTTGTTGTTGCTCGCGGACGAGGGACAGCCTGATCTACGCAGCTTTCCGCGACAGCGTTGCTCTCTTTCGTTGGCGGAGAAATTAAAATTTATGATCGCGGAACACGATTAAGTACTGGAAGTCGGTACGAGACCGGTATGGGCCGCGCCAGGCCGCGATAAATTTCCGTGCGAGCCCCGCAGATGTTTATTCCGTCAGCGTGCATCGCGAATGTTTTACACGCGTCGAGATTTAGATGGCATTATCGCACGCATCAGGACGTTGCTCGTGCGAGCAAGAGGAACAAATTCGTTTAATCGCAGGGGATGGTTGCAGCCGAAATTTATCAGCGGCGGGAGACGCGTTCCGATCGCGATTTTAATAATCGTGTCTCTGTTTGCCAGATGTACACGCGTTATATTCTGTGAATTTCAAACTAAGGCGAGAAACAGTCTGAATGAAGAACGCCAGGGATTTCATTGCTGTAATATCGAGAGAAATGAAAGCGGGCATTGCTGTGGAGGAATATTAAAAAGAGATTTTAAATTCTGTTAAAGATACATTCGTTGGCATTTTTTTCAACTTTGTGTTTGATAATAAATTTCTAAGTTAATTGTGATATTAATTTTCAGTGAGGAAAAAGTTTGGCGAATGAAAATGGAAGTGGGATCGAATAATAACCTGTTAACCGGGCCATTTTTCGATCACAAATGCATCCATGGTATTAAAAATTGTAAGTTTAATAATCAATACAGGCGACTCATTTCGTCCAAAGTAAATATGATGTAGCAGTGCCGTCTGATCCTGGAGGCGAAAGAGTCAGCCACCTCAGGGCCCTGGAGCTTAGGGGCCCCCCGAAAAATTGAAAAATTAAAAAAGTAGGGTTGTAAAAGCTAGAAAAAAAAAATGGAAATTGGCCTTCCAACTGCGAAGGAAGGAAAATAACGAATACATCAATCTTTAGATTTTAAAATGAGGCACTTTTTCGTGGAACGGGCCCCAGGTTTAATCGTATTTATTTAATTGCATTAATACTTTTAATATGAGGCCCTTTTTCGTGGAATGGGCCCCAGGTTTAATCTTATTTATTTAATTGTTTTAATACTTATTTACTTCGCGTGTTAGCGCGATATTTTTAATTTTATTTAATTTAGAATAATTTAGAGGAGTGCATATGGAGCTTGCCTCAGGGCCCCCGAAAACGATAAGATGTAGATATGTATGTGTTACCTAAGATATTATGTACCTACTCATTCTCTATATAACTCTCATTACGAACAAATTTAATTGTACACTTTTGATTTATTTTTGCACAAGGAATCACCTCCTGCCCACTTGTACCATCCTTTCAGCCACACTTTATATAAAACGGGCCAAGTTATGCAGGAAGCTACCAACCCTCAATAATCTGAATTTGAGTAAATTTAGTTTGAATATTTTAATTGTTAAAGAAAAGTAGCTTTATTTCTATTGGGAATATTTTATTTCTTGTTACTGTTCTATAAGGTTTTTAAGGGGTTATTTAATAGTGAGTAGTATAATTAATATTATTTTAAATTTACTGTAGTTTTTGTTTTTTAAGCCTAAAATGGAACTATGGCTTGGTAGTTTTAATAGTCTATACAGACAGCACTCGTTATAAGCCCGTTTTTACGATGCGTTATACGCCCGCCGCTAGCCCCGTTCGTCGGGCTTAGAACGAGTGACGGCTGTATGCAAAAGAAGAAGTCCTGACTAACTGAGTGAATCATCAATACCTAGCTGAAACCGTTTAACCCAGAAACGTAAAATTTGGAAGGTAGATTCTTTTCATGACGTAAGCACCTACTAAGGCTGGATTTTTCGAAATTCCATCCCCAAGGGAGTGAAAAGGGGTGAAATGTATTTTCAAGGGTTCCTCAAAATCTCTTAGGCCCGATTAGATATCAACTTGGTTTTCACATCGAAAGGTTACCCACATAAATGCCTAAAAACCAATTTCAGGATTTTGCCCTAATCAACCCCTAAGGGTGTGGTGAAAAGGGGTGAAATGTGTTTTCATGGAGTCCTTAATATCTTTTAGGCCCAATGCGAGGCGCGAGGGTATTTTGCTAGTTGTATAATATAAGAGTTGTTCTATGAGTTGGTAATTTTTGCAAACTAAGGATCACAAAATTATGGGATCCGTACTATCTTAAATATTTTTTCTGATTTTGACGATACTAAATGTGGAGTATTATTGTTATCAATTTCTAGTGTTCATTACTTGCCTCTTAGTTCTTACTCCCTTATAGTACAAACGAAATAATTATAGTAGCCAATTAATTAAGTTAATGGTTCTCATTATACTCCTATAATCTTCTAAGCAATTTCCATAGTCGCGACAGGCAACGAAGTTCACGCAAGAACTGACCGTCACCTCCCTTCGATTTCGCACATCGCTTCCGGCTGATTGTGAGCCACGCACAGCCACAACGGACATCGAAGAACGAACACCATTATTCTCGCGCGATTACCGCGAATTTCGCAATTGATTTGTAGCCTCCTATGCTGCGTTGCAACACTGCCGCCGCGATGGTGAGAGAGGGAGAGAGAGAGAGTGGGAGGGAATGGACGATGGATTGGAGGAGGGTGAAACCAATTAAGCCGTCAGTGCGTTAACGCGTGTCATTCAGCCCCATATTGTAACCAAGTGTGACCAATCGTGACAATGAGACTTAATTGCACGAACAATGTCAAGTGCAAGCCTAATAATGATTTGTCATTGCTTCAACCCCGTCCGTGATTTCTACGATGTCGTTCGATCGATGCGAAAAAAAGTTGCAATCAACAGAGAGAATTTTCCATAATTACTCGTCGCCATTTAATCATCCGATCGTGATAGATTTCGTAATCAAAGTGTTTCAAGGAATTTACGTGGCGTACTAACAACACCATGTTAGTAGCACCTAGTGTTTTATGAGAAATATTATTATTTTACTAAAACTCCTTTTATCCAGTCACTCAATTATTCAGACTTTCGATGCAATTGTTTACTTGTTTAAATTCCTCGCGAGGAATGTATTTCTAAATTTTTCTCCATGAAATGCTTTCAATTAAATTATATTTGTACGAACGGCTTTATGTTATTGCAGCATTTTGTAACACGTGGAAGTTATAAACTGTTGGGGGTTAACGGAGTTCCTTGCGCAGCCAGTGTTACGTATAAAAGCTGGCTGCGAGCTATAGGGACTTCTCTCTATTCCACTGTTGGGACTATTCTAACACTTGCGAGTTTTAAATAGTTGGTAAATTTTAGCGTGCTCGTTAGCAATGTGGAGGAAAATCCAGGCCTCGATGGATCAAGCGAATTTCAACCCTTTTCAGTCGCGCGTGTATCGCGTCCGACTTGCCGTTGATAGTTCCACTTAAAAGCCTCGTGTCACGTCTGAACTGGCATTGTGTACGCATAACTTCGTCCCTGCTTCATTATGGCATTCAATATTTAACAAATTCCATTGTAGTCATTACTAAAGTCACTGATAGAATTTTATAATACGTAACCAATGAAAAGGACAATGCTGCAAAAGATTAAAACTGTTTCACTTCGTGCTGTACTATTTACACCAGCAAACTGGTAGACTTTTGCTTGCATCTTCTTCAAAACGTATTAATTTATTCATTTCCGGCCCACAATTTTAACATTTACAAAATGAAATTAGAGAAAGCGAACGTTTATGGACAATTGGGCAGTTGGAAACGTAAAAATTAATTACTCGAGATCGAACGAAAATTTGGTAGTTTCTGGTACGACATTAATTTCCAGAATTCCCCGTTGGGTGAGCTATTTTAATTGGAGTTTCAATTAGCGAAGGTATAAGTTGTTTTCATTAAAACGTAGGAAGAGCGAGGACTGAAATGTGGGGCACGGCACAATCATAAATAAGACTGCGGACAGTCCGAGTTACGGCTAGTGTAACCACTGAACAATAATTTTAAATTAGGCGAAACGCGTAGAAGATGAAACCTAACTCAATGTGCGTAAGAATATCCGCAGCACGGTGTCGAAAACCATGTAAAATTAAAAAAGAAATTCCCTTCAACTCGTGACAGGAATTAGTTTCTATTTTAGCAACATTGAGGAAAGTTTAAATAGAAGTATCCCATTTTCCAGCGTTTTACAAAACTACAGCATTGTTGCAAACACACGTGTTTCTAATGCTTCAAAGCATGTAGGAAATATTTTAAAAATATAGTCTTAGCAAACTAGTAGAATGTAATTGAAAATAAAGGAAGTGGTAAACTGTTGTTTCGGATCGGCACGAATCCTACTTGCTTGCTTGGAACTGTTATCAGTGGCTTCTTTTATTCACGAGGAGGATTATTTAGAAAAATAAAAATGTTTGTCCACTATCTTAGTATCTATATATATATAAAAAGAGAAATAGTAGCAATAATAAAGAAATTGGTTTCGAAGGGATTATACTTCTTGTGACTAAAAATAGAGAGACTATTGTAAATGAAATGAAATCCTCAGTTACCAAAAATGCTGCTGTCTGAGAGAGGTAATAAAATTCTTTTACAACATTGCAATAAAAGGTTACAATTATCAAAGATTCACTGTTCCAAACCCTTCAATGAGCTGTCTCAAGTAATTTCTTGATACATGCTATGATTACTTTAGCCGAAACGTAAGCATCGCAAAAAGAACGAAAATTCGTTTTTCAAAAGAACATAATGATACCTGCAAAAGTGAAACTATCAAGCTGAAATTTCGTTCACATTTTTGCGCGAATATTTACCCCCCCCCCCCCCCCCCCAAATAATACTTTAGAACGTAAAAAGAACTTTAAATGAGTTTTTCTCGATTTTTTTCATGTTTTTTTCCCGATTGCGAACTAACGGAGGTTTAGATCGACTGGAAGAAATTACAGGATGTGTAAAACATGTGCCTTTTCTCGTGGAACCTCTGATGTAGTCCGCAAGAATGCGAGGTTTTCACCAAAAAATTAAAAAGTCACGGTTTCTTAGTTTTCTTTTCGAAGAAATCGCCGTTTTTCGGCCACCAATTAAATAATATTGTTTTAACTTTTGTTTTCATTGATTCCACTGGAAACTACGTAGCTAACACACAGGAATCACACCAGTGAAATTGAATTATGTCACTTTTTAAGACTGATATTAATTAAGGTAAAACGACAGAAAAACGTTAAAATGTTTAACAGTCTGTTAAATTTGTAAAGCACATATATTTCATACCAATCCTTTTTCAATCAGTAAGATAGTAGTAAACATTGGGTAAGAGGATACATCTGGATTTGCTTTTATTTTTTTACAAATAAATAAAAAGATTTTTATAAAACATGTTTACATAGCTGCATTCCTTATTCAAAAATACACTATTTTGTCATTTACATCGTTCTCCTAGCTCCAGTAGTTTCCAAGATATTCGACCAAACATGTCCTCATCTTAAACTTTGAAGGCTGTTTTCACCCCTTCAACGTGAATGTCAGCCGATAAAAAGAAATTCGTGTCAAATATTTTTTTAAGACCTACTTTCTACCAAAGTCGGCTATTGTCACTTCGATATGTTCCCTTGTCAGCCTAAGTCCCAGTCATAAAACCCCCAAAAGCAGAACAGCATGAGGCTATCCACCCACGACTCTACTCATAAACACATTGACGCTAACATAATGTATTTCTAAAATGATTAGGATTCTACACGTAATACTTTACACACAGGGACCTGCAAGCATCATTCTTGCAAAAAAAAAACGGATGAAAATCGGAGAGTAACACTTTGAACGCTTCCCCTGTCAGTGGTTTTATAGAAGTGTTTAAAAACTGTGTCCCCTGAACTGGACACAGGCCTTTGAAGAGGTAATTTGTCATAGAAGCAGTGCAGCGATGTCACTGCATGCCACGCTACCGTGTCGGATACAGCAGAAACAACTTCACTGGCACCACAACAAGTAATTGCCTGCGAATAATTTTCATTCCTTAACCTTTATTCCCATTTTGTCCAAAGTTCAAGAAGCCATTGCCTTAAGAAGCTACCAACTAGTTCCAACGGTGCCCAGCCAAATTAAAACGAAGGGTCAGTGGAGGAGAACCGTGACCCACAACGGAGCCAAAAAAATATGTGAAACTCGAGGGCTGGCAAATTGAAACAATGAAAAAACTTTGAAGAAACTCGGAGGAAGTTCGGGATCTACGAAAGTTTCAAAACGACATGTCCAACCCGTGAAGTCAGAGGGCAAATGAAAAAAGGAACCTTTGCTTTCAGTCGCGTCAATCCGGCACCTTTGGTAACAAGGAGAAAGGGAACGATAACCGCGGCTTAAACCAGGTGGAATGGAGAGGCCAATAATAATAATCCAACGAACAAGATCGCGAGAGGAGAGAATCAGCCGGCAGATGCTTTAATCAAAGTAAATTGCGCTCACGAAGGATGCTCGGCAACTCAAAAATTCGAAAAAGCTTGAAACTCTGCAGAAACGTAGTTCAAGTGATTCTAAGAACGTCAACATTCTTTGTCTCGGCAATGTAACGGTGCTAGGGGTGAAAACACCCCCACAAAGAAATTGTGAGTTCTCATACATATTATCGTGAATATAAAAAATAAATTCTTCCAAAATTTATCCCCATCGCACTTTTTCTCTAACTTTCTTTATCATCATATGAGAGTATGCCATTAGCACTGGGCCCCGCGCTTAGAAACTTCATTTTATAAAAATGAAAAATAGTCAGTGTATCAACTTTTCGCACATATTTTTATAACTATTCGGAAATACACGATAGAAATCATATCAATAGAATTGAAAAATGCCGCAAAAATGTAGTTTTCTGAAAAATATTGATTTTAAAAACGATTGAATTTTTATAACTATACGATGATATTTTGTTTATTTATCGACAAGTAAATTTCAAATTTAATAGTCGCAAATTTTCTGTTTTAAAGCTGTTTCACACTGTGCTGAACTGAAATAATTGTACTTCACTGTAAATTTGGAGATAATAAACATAAAAGTCTTTATTTTGTTAATACCTAATCAGCAGGTCATTTTACTGTCATCCGCGTCTGAAAAAATTTTACTTTATAATTGGAGCAGCATCACTTGAACTACATTTCCGCAAAGTTTCAAAAGTTTTTGAATCTTCGAATTACAGAACTTGTCAGGCATCTTGTTCTTCGCGTGCGTGGCATAGGTACTAAGTAGTTCCCTGAGCTGATGAAAACATCGAAAATGCGACAGAAATATTCGCCAGGGAATATTCCCTGTTATTAGAGATGGTTAGTGGTACTCTCCATTTCCCCGTAAATTATCTAACTGTATGTTTGAGGGGAAGGTGGTGCGGGGGGTGGGGATTATCCAAGGTGGAGGGGGCGCGCTACTTTACGAGTCCTCGATACTCTCTCCTTTCCTTCGTTCGATCGTTGCTGCCCATTCCAGATTGAGTTTGGAAAGTTGCCAGTGCTGGGGCCACCAACTTATTCGGGTGTAGCCGCATTCAGAAATTGAATATTATTTGGCCCCGAGTCGATGGAATTTGAATGAAAGCGGTCGATCCTATTCCGCCGTGCTGGGGGTCATTGTTTAGGGGAACGGATCGCTGTTGATGCCGAAAGTTGGATGGGAAAACGTTGCTAATTCAGCCGCGACTGGCCGACACGGTAATTTTGCATCGGTGCTGGTCGTCAGATTCCGTAATTGATCGTGATGTTATGCTCGGGTAACTAATTTTCGTTTATACCGGAATCGCGCTGCAATGCCTGCCTATTCGAGGCGCGGCCTCGTAAATAAATTACTGGTATTTATACGCGTGGAATTCTATACCTCGGGAGCTATTACCTAATTACCAGGCTGCGGGATAAATGAACACTGCCACCGTTATTTTTAAGATCGGTGATGGAGATGGAAATTAACGCAGGGCGGTGGATATCGCTGCTACTCGTTTTTTTTTTTTTAATGAGATTAATATTCTGATGCGAAGGGTGTGAAATAATTCATAATTTACAATAAAGCATTCATGTGTAGATTAAAAACCCATTCTAAAGTTCTAGCATTGCTAATTTTAGCGGATATTAAGCTTCACGTTTCGGTTTCTATTAACAATTAACAATTTTTACTGTACGATAAATTAGGATGTTGATAAGATTGGGTATCAGTAGTTGCTGGAATTATTATTTTAGTGGAAGTATGTTGTTTTGGTCATGACTGTGAGAAATTAAAAGACTGGGTAATATCTTGATTTTTGTTCTTAGATATTATTTAGTCTCAAGAGGGATTACATATCGCTCATTTGCTGCAACAACGACAGAATTCAAAATTTGCAGTTTTTGAGTTATTAGTATAGAAAAAGCGGTTGTTCTGTAACAAAACTTTCAATCCCGTTTTCCCTAAAATCGTGAATTTTTAGTTATGTCGTTGTTGCAGCAAATGAGCGATATAATATCGTTGATTTCTTTCTAGAAGAAATTATCCCACTACCAAGTGAGGAACGTTTTTATATTTAAATTACAAATTTTAAACAATTTGATGGCATAGGTTTATAGAGTGTCAAAAATCATTAAATTTTCATTCCAACAATTTTTTCGTGTCTACCACAATTTTCAAAATATACAGGAAAACAGGAAAAACATATTAACCTTTAGGGGGTGTTTTTAATTTAACGAACCAAAAAGTAGCAGGAAAACAAAATTATCGAAGACTCTTAATACTACTTATCAATTATCTAATACTAATCTAATGAAGTTCCCCAAGAACCGGCAAGATTTAAAAAAAAAATCGTAACTCTCGGGATACTGTGGTTCCCTAGTAAGTAGAAATGCTTAGTATGTGGTCAGCCACAGCTCAGTAGTCACGTCGTGGACACGTCGTACATTCAACTTTGGTTTTAAATATGTCTTCAATAAATAGATCATTAGAACATTAAATACAATGCTTCAAACTTATTATATACGTTGCAAATTTGCTGCTTCCTTTTTGCAACAAGAATTGGGTCCCTCCTTTCATTCACTTGTTTCATTTCTATTACATATAACTAAAACTGTTATCATCATGTTACTCATTAAAAGATAATCTACAAACGTAATTGCTTAAAAACATATGTTATCGATTAGAAAAATTAATATAACCTTAATATCACCCACATATTTTCAGTTACGATACAATTAAGTTCATTTCATGACTTTCTCGAAACCAATTAATACCTAAACAAATAAACTCATATCTCGCATAGCCTTTGAAGGATTCCTTTTACTTATAGAGAAGGCATTCTATGTATATTCATTATTATTACTTTTAAGTTGTTAAAAATATTATACGACGCATGATGTTCAACTGAAGATTCAATATTACAATGACTATTCTATAATGTTATACACGAATATAATTGCAGCTGAATGCACATGATAACATTTGTAACCTGATACTTGTCATCCAGCAGTTTGTCACTGCGGATCCTCTTTAACGTCCGCTCTGTCAGTTAATTAACGTGTATTTAATTAATACCGCGGGAGGTAGCGTTGCTATTTAATGTGCAGGGCCAAGCTTGCGGAACAGTACGTAAAAACGGAAGGTTGACACATCACATAAAGTACATTTCAGTTTCAGTTCCGCTTCGAAAATAAAAACGGCGTAATTGTATTAGTCGTTTTTCATTATGAGGTAGAACGTGGAGTGAACGTTTTAAAATCGCTTGCCGGTGCGATAGAATATATGTATTTTGGTCGAGTTTCAGCAGTTCCTCTCGGATTGAGGAAAAAACACAAGCAAATTTTATTACCAATAAAAACGATTAGGTCGCTTTCATTTGCTAACATCAAATCTTTCTCTGCGGAATAAAATCTATTATTTACACAAAAAAGTTCGCCATGCATCACACGAAAATCACTCTTGCAATCGAAACAGCAATCGAAGGGAAATAATAAAATTACAGCGAAAACTTCTATCGGTTGTTACGTACCTACGAGATATTTCTCTTGGCATTTAAATAAAACTGCCTTGTATCAAGATGGTAGAAAAATAACGTGGATTTAGTTGAGGCGAAGCACCTGTACTTGTAACCTAATTTTAAAATTCGTTTTCGTCTTCACATACATACGAAAGAACACACATCTATAATCAGCGATAACTTCTTTACTTATTATTATTTTTCAATTAAAATTTGGAAGTATTTAGTCAATAATTTCACAGTAATTGAAATCGTTAAATATTACGGTTGCAGATTATTATGTACGAGCATAGCCTTTACGAAATCATTACGAAACAGAACAAAAACTGGAATAACTATACACGTGTCGGTGATTATAAAAGTGGTGTAGGTCAAAAAACCCTAAAAATTGAGATTTTTTTTATTTTGTGTTGTATTGGTTTATATTTCATTATTATGAAAGAATTATTGCAAAATAGTCGTCAAGTAAGCAATCACATGATAATGACTTTTACTTTCATAATGACCTGCAACAGTTTCACGTTCATTTCGATACTGGTGTAAGTCGTTTGTTCGCTGTATGTAATTAAAGCAGGAAAAGAAAAAAGATAGAAAACGCGAAATATACTTAATTATGCTGAAAATATGAGACAAAAAAAAGGAGAAATAGTGGTAAAGAATACATGACCAAAAATGGTACAGTTGTCAGTGGGAAAGTATTTGAAAATAAAAATAGCTTTTGTTCGAAAAAATGTTTCAATATACTAAGTTGTGAAGATCGCAAAACTACGTTTGAGAACTTTGGTAATTTGGAAGACATTCAAAGGTTTAAAAACACATTTTCGTACAAATTACTCATAAAATTTTACAATGACAGATAAGTTTGCCATTAGAAGAGCATATATGTTGTGAAACATTTTGTCCAATAATAGGAAAATATTTTGTAATAAGCCCCATCATCACCGGCACACATACCATTATATTGTAACATAAAAAGTCTTCTTTAATATAAATGCTTCCATCGAAACAGTTAAAAATAATCCACAAATTGCTAATTGATTCTTTTTCATGTCGTAATATCAACTCTCTTTGACTTTCGACTGGCACGTTACATGGCAAGCTCAAGCACAAAATAAATAAACAAAAATCTACGATCACCCCAAATATTAAACTCGAATCCAAGTACCCAAACCCACGCAAAAATGAACTCCCACAATCCCTCGTGTAATTCCTTTTCCACCCAACATCTGAATCACAGCCTCCGAACACTGCGCACCCCCAATCAACCCCCCCCCCCTCCCCGCAATGAGCACACAATACAAATGACCAAACCTCTCTGAAAGCCTCCCTCCGAAACATATTTAGGTCACATACACGTACCTATTACACGAATAACCCAACAAGAAACCAAGAAACGGAAGGTGGGGGCGCCGGTCGAGCTCGATCGATATCTCGATCCGCGCATTACTTTCCGTTTTGTGTCCACGGCCGCAATTACCCCCGTTGTCGCTGATATTAGCCCGCTAATTCTGCTGGCCATAGTACCGGCGTTAACGGCTTAACGGCTAATGTATACGCTTCCAGCATCGCCCCAAAACGCCCGCCAATCCCCCTCGTCCAGCTGTTGCGCGACTCCCAGTCGCACGTAGCAGCCCCGCGTGCATAATGCCCGAAGGATGCTCTCAGGAGCAACGCGTCCTCCAGCCGGATCGCGCACCCCCCTTGTTTTGGTTTTGTCCGACGTCACTGACACCGTTATTGTTCCCCAAATCCGCGCCACTTAATTAGCATTTTCATCAGCTTGTCAGGCACACCACCGCTGAGGATGATACCTGACGAGACACGCGAGGCTCCATGGTTCCGTGGGAGGGGCGGGTCACGGGTAATCAAGGAGGAATCGGCTCTAATCGCCACTTTGTGTAAGCGTCGCTTACAGGACACGTGGTATGTATGTTCATTGTAAATGGGGTCAAGAGAGCTACTACCATCGGCTCGCTTTATTCTTCCTGTGCCTTTCTCATGCATTTTGACAAATTTGACACTACGCCTCGCCTCGGCGCGACTACAATCGGCGCATCTCTCCTTGAGAATATTTTGAGGAAGAGAGGCGAGGTGTAGTGTGAGTGGATGCAATGCAAACGCCTTCAGTGGCTGCGAAAACAATTGTCACTTGCTCCGGCAGTGAATTGACCTGGAAACTTCAGGTAGAGAAAACCTGAGGCGAGGCGAGTTTAGATGTGAGTGAGAAAGAAGTCGCGCTAAGAAAAGGCGTAACGAGACCCTACCTTTAGGCGGAATATTTTGGCTGACAAATATTTCTATTTCGGAGCGCCAGTTTTCTTAGCTCGTGCACTAGGTTTCTTAGTAGAAACACGCTACGAATTCCCACCGGGGAAGAGGAAATTACACGATACACCGAAGCACAGCAAAAGAGGATAAAATGACCACACAAACCTGCTCCCAAAATTGTTACTCAGGCCTCCCCAGAAGACTCAAAAGAAAACACCTTTCAGATTTATTCATACCGAACCACTAATACACACACATCAGCTACGACACTAACAGTTTACTCCAGAGATTGTCTAAAAAGTATAGAAATTGTCACGTTATATTAAATAATGCCTCTAAAAGAGAAGGTTTCTTAGTCAAGACACCAGTTGTTCTGGTCGATGTGCCTATTTTCAAAGTCCTCATTGTGCTCGGTTGACAAGGACCTGCTGAGTCTGATGATGGGTCAGAGGTCCTCTAGGAGCGCCGGACTCCCACGTCGCCTGGCAATGACGGATATTCCCTCACCCTGACTCCTAGGTGGTGGTCTTGATTCTAGACCCTGGGTTGGGATTAAACAGGGCTGCACCAACCGTGTAACTGAATTTGGTTAAGGGGGTAGTGGACTATTGGATTCGTAAAATCGTTAGTTTCTTTGACGCTAAATTACTTTGATACCAAACAATCGTTATAGTCGTGCTTTTGACAATCTATTGTGGGCAGGTTTGCGAGTATTTGCAACAACAAAAAAATCGTCGGAATGTATAAAATTGTCGAAGTTATTAATCGTTGAAGATAGTCCTGTACGGCGCGCCGCTGCAGGTGGTGTACATCGATTCAGGTGAACCAATCATCTGAAAACAAAATGCTCCGAGGTGATTATTCTATACACAAATATCTACAGTGTGGAAACTTGCCGATTAATTTGAACAAAAATTGTGGAAGTTACACACGAATCAATTTTTTTCCACATTTTTACGGGAAAAAATCGTCTTTAATCAGTTATAAAATGTTTTACAAACATCCAATGTTGATGCGGAATTTCCACACGATAGAGAATGGAATTCTACAGCTCCAGTTAAAATTTCAAGTGAAAATATTCATTGGTTCCAGAGTTATGATGTACACCGTTTCTGAAAATGGTGTTTCGAGAAAACCGGCTTCAAAGTTAAGTGGCCTATGCCAATACCGCTCTGCGAGGCCGTTACTCGGCGGTGCACTCAATTACGTTCGCTGTTATAACAGCGACAATTATTTGAATTTCATTATGAAATTTTGTTTAAAATTTTCATAAAGGATAAGACTTACAAAATCAGTAACAAAAAAGTAATCGTTTTTCTGAAGCTGAAATAGTCCACTACCATCTTAAAGACCTGAGCTCCACCCACACTGAATTATTTTTGAGACTGTATACAATCATTCTCTAAATTTCGCAGACTCAATCTCGAGAAAAATTAATTTGTAACCACCTAGACTAGTGCTATAGAATAGTGCTTCAGTTGATGAGTTTAGCTTCTGGGAGGTTCAACTGTACAACGTCCAAAAGTTCAACCAAGCATGTGTAGGTACACGGAGCACATTAACAAACTGTTTACAAGTACTAATAAATAATCAATACTTGTAGTTACTTACATTACGAAGCATTATAATATTAATGCAACGAACATATTGTGCATGTTGCCCACAAATTTTTCAGCAAATAATCGCTCCATCTCAATTTTTTCTACACCATTAATTACGGAAGGGCATACTTCCCGTTAATGCGCCGAGTTGATCAATAACCCAGACCGTTCCTATCGATTACCCTTTAACCTGGAATACGTGGTATTCCAGGGCCAGCAGCTTCCCTTTAAGATTCCATTGATATACCTAAGAGGGCGGGCGCACCATTGAAATTACTCCAGCCAACACGTAGCTTGGCTCGTGTTATTTTGACAGCGGCGTAGCTACCGCGTTTCCCTTCTCTGGGCTACGAATGACGAGCAAAAAATGCATTAGCGGTTAATTCGTTTGTGTTCATTCAGATCCTGTCCATAGAACGGAGTGGAAATACCTCAGGGAAGAAGAGTATTTCCCCAAAGATCCCGCGACCACTGCCAGTCCCCGTTTTTAAACTCACCCGCTGGAGATCCCGGGAACGTAAATTAATTGCGAGGGATTCCGATTTTAAATCGTCGTACGAAAGGACCCAGGTGCTCCAAAGATGCTCCAACGTGGCGTGTAATCGATGGGAGTAGCGTTAAGAGTAATATTCCCAGGGTGTAATTTCAGAGGTTATTACTAATCAATTCTAGAAAACAGATGGAAAAACGTAGCACACTGTTTTCCTTAATTCTGCGACGTCGAATTGAATCAGTTCAGTAATTTAACGAATAAAATAATCGGTGCCAGGATTCTGAAGTGAATTTGCCTTTAAGATTTCAAGAAATTATGACAGTCACAGGATAACTTGTTTAGAAATAAAAATGCATTGCTCAATTAAGGGGAGAAGCCCGTATAAACGGGGTACATTTTTGTATCAATTTTTAGGAATTTTTTTCATCCTTTCGTAACTTTAAGGGTACTTTATTTAACATTATAATAAGTAAACAAAATTTTTATAACAGTAAAATTATAATAAATACATAAGATAGAGCAGTATCTAAAATAAGTTTTTTTTTCGAGATGCAAAACGGTGCCGGTTGTAGCGTCTCTGGTAGTTATGTGAAACAGACCAATAATTTTTTTACATGAATACGTCTTTAAATTTGCTTCCACACTAGGGGGCATTCTAGAAAACCCGATGATAACAAAATCGGGGGATACAGTTTGGCATTGCAGCTCCGAATCTATGGTATATATCCGAAATCCAATTACACCACTCGATGGCCAAAGAATCAAAGAATTTGTTGCGCTAAGTGGGGATCGTAATGCATCGCACGCGGCGGAGGGGACGGGGGCGCCGCTATTTTTGTTCATGTTTTCGCTGCGTCTGGGAATTTCCGTGCTGTATAACTTTTGACTCGACGAAACTACGACTCTCGTTTTTGTTGCAATCGATAGCTAGCGTCGAGATCTATCGATTCCCGATATAAAAGATTAGCGACGAGTAATTACGTTGAAAGTACATGTAGGAAACTGGTTTCCTAAAGATAAATAATATTTGATAATGTTTGATGAAGTTTAATAATGTTTAATAATGTCTAGTAATGCTTAGTAAAATAAGTACATCTCCCACATAATATTCTCCACACACACGCACACTCAACGTCTATGGCACCATAACTCTATACAATCGTCTACGGTACAACAACTCTATACACGTCTTTTCTCTATAACCCACGCCATGTACGCTTTTCCAGCCAATTCAACATACTGTTCTAAGATTGTCGCCAACGCCTCGACACGCTCTTCCCTTGCTCTCTCGCTCTCGCTCTGTCGCGCACGCTCCTTGTCAAGTCAAACGTCTTCAAACCCCATGAACCGATCGTCTGTTATTGCGCGAACCAAACCAGCAATCCTGCCCATGACCTGTTCTGCAGCACCTCTCTCGTTCCCAGGGCTCGGCGGGCTTAAGCTACCGCGGATGGAGGGAGAAACACTTGCAGGTGCGGTGGTTATGTGTGCGTGACTGACGCAGGCGCAGTTCATGCGCGCCTTACCACCGCTCCTGTAGGTGTTTCCCCCTCCACCAGCGTAGCTTAAGCCCGCCGATCCCTGCTCGTTCCGGCCGCTCGACGTACCTGGAACTCTATTGTGTGTCCCTACCAAGGTTAGGCAAAATGTAATCTAATTACAAATTTCAAATTACGAATAAAATGTAATTGTGTAATTGATTACACATTATTTTCTGTAATTGTTAATTTAGGTAGTTGACCACAATTTTGTCAACTATCTAAATTAACGATTGCAGAAAATAAGGTGTAATTAATTACACAATTACATTTTAATCGTAATTTATAATTTGTAATTAGATTACATTTTGCTCAACTGTGGTCTCTACATATATAAAGTTAAAGTTAAAAATTAACAAAATTGAACACAAAAAAAATATTACCAAGATCTTACCCGATTACAAGCCAGATCTCACTACACCAATGATGATCACCAGCGACTTTAATGTTAATGTCGCACAAGACCGCTCATTGTGCGAGTTTATGCTGAGCGAGTTCAACCTGTCGTATACAGAAACTCCTCCAACAACTCTAGGCAGTACTTGCATAGATTTAACGTTTACCAGAAATCTGGATGTATCGTCTATGTCATTTGTATTATATTTCTCATATCATAGACCTATGATCAATAAAATAATAATGGAGTAATTTTTTGTTTGTTTGATTTTCTTCCTGATCACGGCGGCAGGAAAACATTCTTTTGAGGACATTGTACACGTATTCACGTTACCCGTTCGTACCCCCGACACAAACGCACCTGACTTTTTTTTCAATTTATGTGCCAATTGTAAGATTATGAACGACAAATAGTGTAAAAAATTCATTATTTTAAAAATGGCGAAACTCCAAACATTTACGCCAAAAATTCGTGTTTTATTTGTTTAAAAACAGTAGTTAAAATTAATAATTTGGTTAAACATTGTGGTTCATATTCTGTGGAATATTATAAACTAAAAGTATGCCAAATTTGAAGTTGATTGGTCAAATAGTTTCTGAGTTATCCCCGGCGCCAATTTTGAAAACGTTGTTTCGAGAAAAACGCGGTTAAAATGTGTTTTAGGTATGCTCGGCGCTCGGCGGCGCGCTGACTCACCGAGCTATATTATCAATACAGAGTTGAATTTCGACCTATAACTTTGAGAATATATTTTTTAAATGTTTTAGAAGCGATTTATGGAAAATTTTTGTTTCTATTCTTCGTTCGATTTATACGGTATTCTCCCCTTGAGATAAGTAAATGAAAACAAAATTTTACCGATACAAATCAAATTTGCTGATCTTGGTGAAACGGAAGCTTATATAGAAAGTTTTTATTCTACATTCTCCAGGTATTTTTCTCCAATGAATTATCATAAACCCGGGTTTACCCCCCGCCCTGCCCCGCTTTGTACACATTCAACATCGGATTATAACATTTCTATCCTGGATCCAATCGTCATCCATAGCACAGCGCCAGGTGAACGTCCGAACGAAAGCTGTCGGGCCACAAAAAACAGGAAAAAGCGGGAAAACAAAATGTCCCAGGAACTCGGCGAAAAAACCTCCACAAATCTCATTTAACTTATCACCAGGATGAACACCGGCTATTAACTAAAGTTAAACACATTCGAGCGGGGAATGGCTCCACTCGGCAGCCAGCAAATCTCTCTGCGCCCCTCGCGACACCCGCCGTCGCGCGTAAAGTTTCGAGGCATGCTTTTTGCACGACGGATTTGTAAAATTGATTTCGCCATCGAGTCTATGCTTTACGGCCTGGAGCGTCTACGCTCGACACCGCCGCCCCAAAGAAGGGCGATTTATTTCGCGCGTACTTTTTACCCCCTCGCACAAACTGCAGCCCTCCGCACACATTAGACGCCCCGGGGATACAGCCGCGCATACACGCTCGATTCCACGATCGCGCACGACGGAAGAGACTTAAGCTCCACGGAGTGTTTCCTTGCAGACACTTATCGAGCCGGCCCATTCCTAGTGCTCTTCTTCTATAAGAATACAACTCCTTGGATTCCTCCTCGCCTCCCTTCGTTCCCCCGTGTCTCACTCTTCGCCAGTCCGTTCTGCGGCAACTTTCCACCTTTCATCCCCTATCCTGGTAGGATTTTAATGTCAACTCTTGTCTCCGCGGCACTGCGCCCACGTCGTCGTCGAGCGCAGATAAATCTATTCCTCTTTCGCCGGTTCGTGCTCGTCTGCATGCAGTGGACGACGCTCAGGGGGTGGAGGCCACGAGTGCTCGGAAAATCAAGCCTCTTCTTTTATTTTTTCTTAGTGCTCGACGATTCTCGATGGATTGTCGCGTCTGCTGCGCCTTTTTGTTCGCCTCCGTAAGCACGGATTCGTGCTCGAGATGTTTTTAGGGAGCCACATAAGCGCCGCGAAAGGCACATAGATTTTCAGCGTCGTTCCGCCGCGATGGAGTTCACCCCTCCGACGCGGTTAGGGGGTGGTGGCGTGATCGAGCGCAGCGCTGCGGCCCTTTGGCGCCAGCTCTTTCCTCAAAATTCTGCTCGCCATTTTTACTCGTTTCAGCGACGAGTTAATGACCAGAGTTGTGGCGTGGGTGGATGAATGGGGGTCGGCGCCCTTGAAATGGACGAAACGAGATGGGACGAGGACGGCGGATCTTGAAACGTATTAATTTTTATGGGGCGAGTTTCGGTGGACTGATACTTAAAGCAATGGTTTCATGAATGTGCTGTTGTTTATAAGAGGAGTATCGGGTGATTCTAGTAACTGGGAGGAGCTACGGCTTTGTTTTAAGCGAAGATACCAAAAAATCGTGGTGGAAAATTTTGCATGGTTTAATGTAAAATTGCAGGGTGAAATTGCGGTGTTTTTTTTTTTGATCCAAGTGTATTTTTTATGAATATTTGTCACCCACGATATTCTGCACATGGAAACTACAATTGTGGTCATCAAAAATATAATAGTTTTTGAGACTCTTTATATTACTATTATAAAGACCCTAGTAAAAACTGAACACTGATATGAAGACTCAATGTTAAACAAGGAATGTTAGATTGATTTGCATTGAATACTGACATGCAGTTTGGAATATTGTATTCCCTTATTAATGGAAAAGAAAATTTTCACCTCTAATAAGGGAAGATCCAGAACCCGAAAATTCAAAAAATTCTGAAACTTTTACGATTTGATAGTTCTAATTTGAAGAAGTAACTTTTGTCTTGAAACTTTTTTTCGAAAAATAGCCGAATCTTCAGGGGTTAATTTCACCCCCTTAGAGTGAATTTGGGCAGCAAAAAAATGCGTTGTAATCAGGAGGAAATCCCCTACATACCCACAAAGTTTCAGAAGATTTTGAATTTTCGGGTTCGGGATCTTCCCTTGTAAATTAAATTCAAATATTTCCTGCTCATTATTTGAGCTTAATGCCCCACCAAAGAAATTTACGAACTTTTTTTCATTTCTTCTATCACGTTATATATCTATGTTTGGCGAGAACAATTGTATCGATTATTAGTGCAAGTTAACTAACAGATTAGCCACATTTTAGACATTTTTTCCACTTTTCAAAGGTTGTCTACCCGTGTATAAAAATAATAATAATGTCACGTCCCACCATGGGATAGCGTCTGTTAGTGCTCGTCAGCGCCACCAGAGGTCTAATCTCCCAAACTTTTTCTCACAAGTGCCAGATCCCAGTTTCGTTCGTATATATACAAGTTCCAAGTTTTTTCCTCTCGGTCCCTTAATATAATAATAATGATAATAATAAGAGATGTATGACAAGCTAATGAATGATAGACATTTGAAAAATATCAAATTCCAACTTGAATCTACAACATCTGCTTCTGTATTAGCAAAAATTAAAATACGACAGATTCTTCTCACTCCCAAACAAAATCAATATATTAACGCAGAATAGCATATAAATGTTTTGTGTGGTGTGATTGTGTAAGAAAGAAAATTACTCAGAATGTTCACGAAAAGCCAACAAACGAATAAAAACAGCGAATGCAATCTGCCCGCAAATTAAGACAAATGCCATCGTAAATGCAACTAGAGAAGAGAGGTCTTTCCTACCCCTGCTCTCTCCATCCTCTTGTCACTTTAGCCTGATTCTCTGTAACAACTGCCACTCGAGCTATAACTACGCCCGTGCTTCATACTTTATACATAAATGCAGAAATAGGGAAGAGAGACGCAACAAAATCATCACGGCCGACAAATTGAGCGCCCGGGTGGCCACCCTGTTTCCGCGACCTGGGGCGGCTGGATTGCAATTGGCGAGAAAGTTGGTCTGCGCAAAAGATGGACATAATTTGTTGCAAGTGTTGCTTTCAATTCTCCAGAAAACCGGGATGCACGGGGGTCGAAAGTTTACGGGAATCGGGTTAGAAGTTGCAGAGTTATTGAACTGCAAAGATTAAGTTCTCGGCGAGGCAGTTATGCCAATATGAAAGCCTTCCGTGCTGCGCGAACAAAGTTGGGTTGTTTATATATAGCGCGCCTTAACTCCGAGCTTCCGATAGGGAAATAACTTATTCGCTGTTGCTCGTTTTATTTCACGGCCGCGAGATACCGCAGACAGGAAGACGGAACAGGGACCGTGCGTTATCGTTATCGTTTCCCTTAATGTTTCGAGAGACTCGTGGAAGAAGGCGTCCGCGAGTGAGAGCAGAGCATCACCGACGGGTCTGCTATCAGCTGTGCCGAATTAAGGCCAGCTATACAGTCGAATACTTCCTAAGATGTTAAAAGCTTCCCCAGTAACGGAATTGAATTCTCGATAAAACTGGTAACTGATAACGAGAAATCAAACTCTTTAAGCGGAATTTTATCGTACCCATTACCATCGCGAAAACACTTTGTACACGCGCTGAATACACCGATTACTCCATTTACTGCTACTCAAGCTTCATGAACTTAGCAACGAGTGTTGGGTTTCATTCTTACCATGTTACGATGTAATCGTAATTAATGATACTATTGTTATTAATCCACCTAGCAAGCTTAATATTTAATCGCGAAGTAAAGAGGTTTCCTCTCATCAGGTTTCAACTTGAAGTATTCGTTTAATAAATGTTACAGCCGCGAAATTCGCGGTACGGTCGGGAATCTAAGCGATTATTCAGGGTGAATTAAGGATTCAACATTCGACCGGTGGTGATCCGCGATTGCTCGCGGTGCATGGCGATTCCTCCAGAAGAATCGTCTTCTGTCGAAGGTTGGCGCGTCGAACTGGGAGATCTCCCTTCGAAAGATGAAAATGAACGCGATCCTGGCGGCTCACGTAGCCGGTTGAATAATGCAGAATGCACTTACCGACCACGTTGAGGCTGTAGTTGAGCGACATCTTCGGTTCGGTGCTGACCTGGCACTCGTAAACCCCGGAGTCCCGTTCTTGGGGCGACTTGATCTGCAGCGTCCAGTTCTCAGACTTCTCTGGATGGATCACTTGGAACCTCATGTCTGAGGTGTACCTGTAGATGCCAGCGCTCAGGATATGCATGTCCCTTTTACGCATCCAGGACACCTGCAAGATAAACAGCAGCGGGACGGGTTTAAGTCGGTGATTCCCCTAAATCCGCGTTAGGGGTTCCCAGCCGCAGCTGCAGACCCGCTGACTTAAATCTAGGCTAAATCTTGGGGAGACGTGGCAGTAGTTGGGTTTGTTTAATAATTAGCTCCAGGGAGATGCATCGTTCTTCGTGAGATGCACTTAGGCTTCGTCGTACAGAATGGTTTAAAAAAGGGGTTGGAAACCTGTGGGTCCTGCATTACACATCTAAACGAGTGATACAGTTTTTGTGAACATTTATCTTGGTAGTAATACTTATTGAGTTGTGGAAGATATTGTGTTACTTTCATTGAAAGTGTTTTATGTGACTTCTTATTGATGCAGCTCAATAAAAATTAGTTACAGTTTGGATTAGCGATTATAAGTTGTAAAAGTATGTAACCCTTTTTTTGAAATATTCAATATTCACGGTGTTCACAAATAAGTATTCAGAATTTACAGGATAAATCGTACCTATTCACTAAAGTGAGTAAAAAATATTTGATAAATGTGTGTTAAAAAAGAACCTTGTCAGAGTTAGAAGTGATTTAGAGTTTTAATAACACAAGTGACATGATTGTTTCCTACTTTCTATTTTCTTTTCCATTTTTCCCCCATTTTCTTTCCCATTTTCTTTTTTAAGAAAAAGATTATTGTGAAACGTGGTTTCGTTCCAAAACATGTGGTACATTGTGTTATATAACTCAATTATTATATAATTGCATCTGCAATGAATTAAAGTACTAACAGTAAAACTCTTCCCCAAATATGTCCCTTTTCTTTTCATACCAAATATGGCAAACAGTGAAAAAAGCTGTCTGTTTATAATTCCCATTAATTAAACAGGAAGTTCATTTCATGTCAAGGATCGTTTCAAATTTTAAAATAACAAATTCCTGAAAATGCAATATTTCAGTTCTCCAAACTTATGCTTAATAATTAATAAGGTAAACTGTCGTTCATGCTGCGTTACACGCCACAGAATTTTCTTGCCCCGGAAACTTGTCTGACCACGGTACCTAGCCAGAGGATCGTTTCATAATTAATTTTGCGCCTAGGCTGTCCCACCCGGTATACGTGGTAACAATTAAAAGCGTTTCAGACGTTTTACCCGCGAGAAGTTTTTGCGCTGTAATTACACCAGGTGAAAATTAACACCGACAACGTAAATCTAAGGTGGTTCACGCTGCGACCTACCTCTACGGTCGCTCACCTTTTTGCGCTTTAGCTGTAGAGTGCTTTCAAAGGGCTTGCATGAATGACGATTATTTCTGCCTATTAATTGTTACCAGTGAGTGATGATCAAGCGAAAGAGACAAGCAATTTCTGTTTTATCAAATCCTCCTTTGTTGGTGTACGCGCCATATTAATTTAAGTAAGCTTCAGTAAAACGTTTATTTAAAAAGCCCTTTAATATCTTCAACAATTTTTTAATACTTTTCTTTGGAAAAGTAACTATGGAAGATAGTTTCACTCCTTAAACTCGTAATTTGACTTCAATATTGACTTGTTTTATAATAATAGCAGAGTTGTAAACGTAAGAATCAAGCAGATTCTGAACTAAAGGGTTCCTTCAGGTTTCTAATCATGAAACACTTACAAACTTTTGATTGACTAAGGATTTATACTGTAACTTACACTCTCAAGTGTTCCACTGACCATCATGTATGTTTCTAACAATAAGTAAGACCCTCAATGGTACATTAGCGTAGTACATCCATGTGTCTTTACTCTTCTTGTACGCAAGAATAAAGTGGTAACTTGGAAACTGAATAAAGAGCTGCGAGACTGTGAGATTAAAACCACTGATATCTCAGTATTAATTGCTGAGTGAACACAAATCATCATCAAACCGTCTCTCTTAATTAAATCTCTGATTTCGTGCATAAAGTAAACTTGAAATTCAGAGCCCAAGCACACGTCACAAGCCACAATCACATTATTAATATCCCTTAATCTAGGTTTTAATCGAAATGCAACGCGTGCATCTCCCTCGAATAAATTCCATCTACCGCGATGCCTTTTACACAATAGGAGTACAGTTTTTTGCAGCGTCCAACCGGACCGTTTGCTACAGACAGAAATTAAAACACTGCCTCTGAATGTATAAACCCCGCGCCATTATTTCTTCCTTATCTCAAAGCTTTTTACCCGGCACGACTATTTTTACGATTGTTTTCGTGCTTCTGATTCGTTTCACTTTTTTCATCCAGCCCGATATTTTGCAGTTTACGGGCTGATAAGTACAGATTATCGCTAACAACGTGAATTTCGTCCGGTCGACGCGCGTGCACCGTGAACTGACTTTGTCTCCCTTACACAGTCGCACGACCAGATATAACGCACCGGTGTTTTGTACGCCAGCGTGTCTGCTAGTGGCTTAATGCGCCGTGAGAGTTTTGGAGGTTGAATCACGTGGAACATGCATAATGCAGCAGGCGGGTGTTGCAGCGAACGAAATAATATATAACTGTAAGGGGCGAATAACTGTGAAGCGTGTTGTAATTGTCGTTAAATAGATTCCCTGTACGCGGTAAATTTCATTCATTATTCCGATATCCTGTTGAGCACGCCCCTAATTGCACCTTGCATTCTTCAATACGCCTGTAACCCGTGGTTCATTTGTTTATGTTACGCGAAGCAATTAGAGTATCGCGTTTCTGCGGAAACCAGAACTTCTGGTAAAAACAGGCTCTGTTTCTGTTTGGCACTTTTGAGTGGCACGAGGTTTGGTGAAATATCGTGCCAAGTCAGTCAAGCTGTACCAAGCTTTAAATATATACGGAGACTGATGATTTGAGTCTAGCCGGATAAGCATAGCGAAAATGGCCCCAGTAACAATTTGAATATTTATGTATAACAACTAATGCTCTTTGCCTAAAAAAACACTGAGAGAAATTTCAGATCTCTACCCCCTCTCGTTAGGGTGATATGGGGATTACAACCCTAAACTTTACCATTTTTTAATTTAAGATGTACGTAGTAGGTATTTACTACATATATTAATTTCGAAATTACAGATCAATCAGTACGCGTAGAAATAAAGGAATTAATTTTTGGGGGTTATTTTTGCAAACAACCCTTTGAGTGACATTTACCAAAAAAATTAGGAGTAAAGAGTTACTACTTAGCTATTACATGTTGCGAAGGAGTTGGACTGGTGGAACATATTAAAGAAAAAATAAAACCTCTTGGCGGATTATACTAAATGGGTCGCATGACCGATAGGGAGGCCAAAAAATCGTGCATGTCTGGGATTTTTTTAGGAACACTTAGGAAACTGTATTCATAAATGTTATTACATTGTAATTTTTTTGAGTGTTTTTTACGCAAAAAGGGCACTATTTGGTATACAGAAATACTAAAATTGACCCTTTAATATTCTTATGTTTTCTATTAGATCTTCATTAGAGATCTTCATTTTTCTCATAA
This sequence comes from Andrena camellia, assembly GCA_029448645.1. NCBI lineage: Eukaryota > Metazoa > Arthropoda > Insecta > Hymenoptera > Andrenidae > Andrena > Andrena camellia. The sequence goes on along the minus strand of CM055682.1, from coordinate 6,705,029 downwards.
TCACGAGTGCAAATGTCACCTCATTTCAACTACTTAGTTTTAATTTGTCGTAATTCGAAAAGTATTCTGAATTCTGAATTAAAAAGAATTGTTAATAACACCTGTTGACATCGACTTCCTGATTTAAAACGCTTACAACTTAATTGTAAGTTTGGGTTAGAGTGTGTGTAAGTTCAATTATCTCCTAATTAGATATGCATAGTATCAGATCTAGCTACAATAATTAAATAAACTCTATTTAAATATAGCCAACTAGTTTCCTATACTGAAATAGATAGTAATTAAATAAAAAGTATAGGTTTCTTGTAAAGAGTAGTTTAGAAATTCGAAAGAAAACAACGACACAGAACCGAGCAAAATTTCACTAGATGTAGTTCTATTATTTATAATTTTGTTAAAGGGATAATGAAACCCAGTACGTCACAAAGCGATTTTAAATACCCTCTTTGTGTGAAGTTAATGCAATATCTAGTATCTGTCGCGTGTGTGTGTATCATTTGCCCTATCGATCCTAAATGATGGCCATCCTGTTAGTTGGTCAGATTAATTTGACTAATTGGAATCTCTTGGGGCAGGATTGAGCAGTGCCTATTAGTTACAGCTATCTAACAAGTTTACAGAAGAGGCCAGAATTCAATGTGTTAATCAATGAAATGACAAATTGCGGCTGACAAATTCCGTAATTTCCTCTTATTTGCAATTTAATCGATTATATCCATCAAGGATGTTTATTTGACGAAGCTTGCGTAGAATTTACTACTTTACACGACACATATTTGTATGTAGTTGGTCATTTTCACTACGTATTATCTATGCAGTATTTTCTATTATCGCTAGAATTATTCATTGATTCTCAATTATAACTGCAATTATAATAAATTTTAAATGATTAAAAATTCAATTTTATACAATATTTATTGGTGGCTTAAGATTTTTTCCACAACACTTTTTCGAACTAATATTTGGAATAAATTTATTTATTTTTATTATACTAGAAAGATTTATTTCTAAACGATTAACTGTACGGTCGAACGTATAGTGGCGTGCAAAAGTATTCGGCCACCCTTTAAAATCGCATAACTTTTTTAAAATTAATCCAAATGACATTAATAAAAAAAAATAGTATATGTTGTTTTTTAAACTTTTTTTGTGAGCCTGTAATGAAAATTCAAAAAAACCGTTTGTAGATTTAAGTAAGTTATATAAGTGCCTAAAATTTCATCAAAATCGGTTAACGTTGCTCTGAGTTATAAACGCTTAAAGATCGCAGAATAAGGTCGAAAATCGCGAAATTCCCGAAATCAGCGATTTTCGACCTTATTCTGCGATCTTTAAGCGTTTATAGCTCAGAGCAATGTTAACCGATTTTGATGAAATTTTAGGCACGTATATAACTTACTTAAATCTACAAACGGGTTTTTTGAATTTTCATTACAGGCTCACAAAAAAAAGTTTAAAAACGACCTTTACTATTTTTTTGCTACTCCGACCAAGTGCATTTTTTTCAAAACGACGAATCACGCCCCTTAGCAAACTAATCCTTCTAGCTTATAAAAAAAACTCAAGTCGTTTGGATTAATTTTAAAAAAGTTATGCGATTTTAAAAGGTAGCCGAATATTTTTGCACGCCACTGTACCTACTTGGGAAGAATAACTAAATTCAAATTAGGAATAGCGTACCAAATAAGACATCAATTTGTAATTACAATTAGTGCACCACAAGTACGTAAGGAAGTTCGATCTTAGATTTCAGTGATCTCTGAAATTCAAGGAATTTTTCCTCGTCATTTTTCGCGCAAAGTAAAATCCTCTTACAAGTTCACAGCAGACATTAATTATCTTAATCCCTTGAATATTAATTACTTTCTAGATAGTTCTCCGGTATTTCCCAGATATTTCTTATTATGTGTAACAATTACCAGGACCATGCTAATCTACTGTATATATTGGCGACATTGGCAAGGTTGGCTGCACATTTCAGCAAGGTTCACATACCTAAATATCTATTAAATTATTTAGTATTCCGAATAACATATGTTGCAACCGTTTCATTGAAATTGCAGTTAGTTAATGCGATGTTAATTATACGAGCGACTGTTAATGTACACGTATCATCCTGCGTGCAACGATGAATTATTATCAATTAAATAATTGGCACGTTAAACCCAAATTAAGGTAATATAGGACAGCATAAGTGTATAGGTCATTAAACATTAGTGTCAACTGGTAGCGACAAAATTCATAAAATGTTTAGGGACCGTCCTTAAATTACGTAAGGGTAATTTTGGCAATGAAGATTTTATATTCTAACCCCTTGCTTACGTAATATTTTTTACATTGTATTTTTTCAGTTATTAAAATCTTTTTAAAGGTTTATACAAAATAAAACTATCCCTCGCGAAATGGATATAGATCCAGTTTAATATATTTCAGAGTGTCTCATGCAGATTAATGTCATACGAATGTTACATCTATTATATTGACTCGGTGTCATTCATCCCTACCAACAGCCATCGAATTAGCGCCGTTGCCGCTAATACTACTAGACGTTGCATCGACTAATACATTTGCGAGAATGAATATCGATGTTGCCTGTTAGGCATTAATAAAGCAATGTCCACACTGTATTTCTGTCAAAGGGGCGATTGTACACACGCTTCCTACAACCTAATAGAAACGTTTGCCTAGCAAACTGTAAACTTGCCGCAACTACAGCAAACTGGACCATCATCTTTGTCGTTAATTCTCTTTTTATGACTGATAACTGATCGCAGAAACAGGATAAAGATCGGAGAGAATCAGGTTTAAACTATTGTAAAGTTTAATCTGTTTGCAAAAACAAGATCAATTTATGTGAGTATGTATACAAAGTATGTATAGACAGTGTAGACAATATTATTATTTAAACAATCAATTGTTAGAAAACATATACGATACGTCTAATTTGGAATGAGACTGTGCCTCTTCTTGTACTTATATTTTTCTATATATTTTAAGAAGTATTCCAATCGTTGTTTTGTAAATTATACACACATCAAGATACAGTCTCTGCCTTTCAATGCAAAAGAAAACAAATTTCATTATGTGCAGTCACTAATAAGACACAGATGTGAAAAAATCTTGGCACAATCTGGCCACATTAGTCTGGGCTAGTTTCTGCCAACAAATTTTCCAACTGATTTTGTGTAATAAAATCAGTGTAGCACAATCTGACTCCTTATCAGATTAACTTCAAAATATACAACACTGCCATAGCGAATAAACAAAGACAGCTGTTCCGGAAGGTTAAATAAAGTTGCACAAAGTATCCACTAGAATGCAGGACAAATGGAAGTTTCAATCTCAAATAAAAGAAGCTTGCTATATCCAATAGAGATGGAGGGGCCTTCAAAAACACCATTTATCACAATCTAACCCCTAGTTGCACAAAGTGGCCCCTGATGTCAGTACATGAATTACAACCGAGGCTGCCAGTGCAACTTAATTACTTAATTAGGGAAAATCGAAAAAACAAAAATTTAAACTGAAGCTTCTCGACAAAATTATAAATAGGGGAGAATGGGTAATTAAGCAATAAGTGTAATAAAACCAAGATATAAGGTGCAATATTTCTTGAAAATGATGTTTTTTTAAACTTAAATTATCCACCTATACGTAGGATACGAAAATAATTAATTTTATATTGATTTATTTAATAAAATTACAAGAAACAAACAATATGTGTTTTACCGCCATCGTCCACACCTGCGGGCAATTGCGGTCTAGGGGCTGCTACATTTATCGCAAATGTATCCATCCGCCGAGTCCCATCCACAACATTCAGAATGGGCCCAGGGGCCCCATGGATACTTTTCGCATGGATTGTCCATCTTGAAAAAGCTTCACTGCTTTTTTAAGTACTTCAGCAGTCCACTTGGCTTTTGCAGTTCTTCTAGGGCGAATATTTGCCATCTACAGAATAAAATTGTTCTAATGAAGAAAGTTATGTTTATTTTACACTGGCGAATAATGGTAATCACGTTACGGGCACTAACAGTCAAGTGACCATCATTGCCCGCATACGTGTTCATTGATAAGATTAAAGATTACATATTTAATTTAAATAAATTTATATTAAATTTCATTCTAATCCTTTGCCTTGATAGTATATTTATATTTACGTAATCCTGAAATGTAAAAAAAGCTTCAGAATTAGTACTTACCTCTTACGTTGTGCACACGAAATATAACATTGACCACGTTTAAAACACAAAAAGGCTAGTTTTCCTTGGTTAATTAACAACGATGAAGGCGAGATCTTTCGACAATATAGCGAATGATGCCGTGGAACGTGAAGAAAAGAAATTGCACATTTCGTACATGCCGTTTTATAATAACAATATTGACCATCATTGCCCACTGACCGCGATTGCCCCATTCTCCCCTAACGCGTTCTATGAATTTAAGGGGGTAGTTTAACTGGTCGTTTACAACGCCATTTTCGAGGATTTATTTAATGAAAATGATAAGTTTATACTGTATGGCGTTTTGCCTGCATATTGAGGTATGTTTGACGGGATACTCCGAATTTTTTTGAGCTTTTTCATCGCATATATACATAAATATAGTCGATGGCGTAAGGCTTCATAAAAAACTGTTTGTCGGGCGCACACGTAGCGGTGGTCCCCGCCAAAATTAAAAAACCTTTTTCATCTTCAGAACTATGATTATGATCGGTACCTCAGTCATCCGAAAAAAACCCAAAATTAACGAAATGACGGCTCTTGAAAAACTCTATATCGTTACTAATAATTCAAATTTCAAAAAATCGGTTTGCAAAAATATTAGTCACACCAAAAACTAGCAGATAATGCAAAAAAATTTTACCCTCTACATTAGAATCGCCTCTTAAAGTTTTCAACGCGTAGGTACACAGCGCGCTGCGAAATACTTCAAATATTGCTCCCAATCTTTAACAGTATATTCTAACAACTAAAAATGCAAAAAATATTGAGATTTTTAGACCCGAAGTCCTTATAAGCAGAGATGGGCAAAATTTGTAATTAAATAAAAATTTCGAATAGCGAATAAAAGTTAAAAAAATTATTCGTCATGTGCCGAATAAAGTCAACTCGTGTTAGCTTCATTCGTCGAATAAAAAAAAATAACTTTATTCGTCAAATAATCTAAAGTTAAAGTAACTTTCACTTGATCCGTTATTTAAATAATTCTTTATTTAGTTAACGTCCAACTCTGCTTAGAGGCGCATACCGTGCATTAACTACGTACAAAATGTATCCGAAATCGGCGCCCCGAACCTCGGTGCGCTACCCTTACGAGACGCCTTCGTTCAACGTCAATGCCCCATCGGATTTCACGCGCAATCCGGACATTGTTTACAGTGGCGGTAGCATGGCCGACGTATCTGCGAGCGTTTCATTATTTATGAGGTCGCTGAAACACCCCGATCAGCGCTCATTCGATATTGGCGGGTATCGATCTCACCTGTTCGCCGGTCAAACACCGTCGCTCGTCGAGCGGCTCGATGAATGTCGGGCCTTTCGAATCGCCGAGATGAAAAATGAGCCACGAGACGCCCCGGAGCAGCATCTTTATGGTTCCTTTCCGAAGCGTTGCACCTCCGATGCACTCGGCGGCGAATTTCAGGATGTTTAAGCAAGCTTACGAGGGTGTGCGCGTGCGCGTGGACGAGTTTCGCGTCGGGGAGAGATATTAAATTCTTTGCTGCGCTTTCGAGTAGGAATCGTATTTCCTCACTCCGCGTAACGCGAAAGGGCCGCAGAGATCGAGGCCAACGTGCTCAAAGGAGCAAACGAGTGTCTACTAATCTCGAAGGCGACGCTAACTGCACCGTTTGCTGATATACATATGCATGTTTATTAAATGGGAAGTGCTTAAATTCGTACTAGTTGGATTTGGTTATAATTCGACGAATTGAAATCGTCGGAGTCTTCTGTGGATTGCTTCGTAAGAGTAGCTTCATTTAGGAAGAAATAATGTAGGAGATATTCTGATAGAATATTTGAGTGTGCAATTCCATTTTTGACAGTTTTTGAGTCATGGCGTGTAATATACGTAAAAAAATCTAGGGCAGCTCATCGACTATCGAAAATCTAAAAACTTATCGACTCAATAACTACTACTTAATGTGTAAAAATATATATTTTTCAATTAATGTTCTCTTTTTAATGTTTAGTCAAAGTAATAACTTTATAAACAGTTTTCTCTAATTTTCTCCAAGTTGGTAAAGATGGAGCTGCACCCCTCTTGTTGCAAGGTTCTCATTTGCAAGGTTGCTGTAGTGTAGAGAAACGCGAAACGTTTTATAAATCATTTATCCTTTTCAATAAAAACATTTCAATGGAGCTCTTTTTCAAAATATTCTGAGGCTGAGTTTATGCAGTGCTCGATTCGTAATTTCCATCAAGAACAACGGCTTTTAATTGCTGTGCTGTGCTTTTCTGAATGTCTGAACCATTCTTCCCGAGCTTGTTTAAATTTTTCATTATAATTCCTTGTATAAAATTCCGGTTATGTCTTTGTAACCAACAGTCAGGACAGTGGCTTCTTTCGAAGCGTGCAGTTCACATGAAATTGAACCGATTACAACTAACGCAAAAGTAATATAATTGAATATTAACATCCGCAATAGAGAGAATACGATATGTAATATTTCTCGTTTTTCTTTGTAGCTGCATCTTTGCAGAACGTCGACCATTTAGAGTGCTGTTCTGTATCGAGTAAAATGTAATCTAAAAGAAGTTTAATAAACACAGTTTTTTTATCAGAAAATTTTTTTATACTTTCCTTGCTGGTCGATCAAGTTTATACTCACAAGGAAAGATTATGACGTAACGAGTGGTGTTTTAGAACCGACTTTAAAATGTAGGAGTTGTCGAGTATCCAGAATTCGTGCAATATTAGGTTCTAACGATTAACCACTATCGTAAAAGAGAGTTTCAAATACTAAATTTCCAAATCGTGTGCTCCATTTGGTAAGAATTTAAGTACCGAAATCTGGGGGAACTTTGGCAGTTAATTAGCATCCATTAAAGGAATAAAGGAACAAAAATTTCATACATTTTTACACTTGTACAATCACAAAAGATGTAATGTTATAATAAGATACTCAAACGAAATGTAAATATGTTGATTAAACTAATAAAAAAAAAAAAATATAAAGGAGAGTGCATTGCATATAAAAAGAAAGAAATTTAAGTGTCAATGTAACTTCGGATTAGTAAAACTGTTAATGCCATTTATGTGATGTGCTAATTTTACTCCGGTTACGGAGTAACATTGGCAGTTAATTAACATATATTAAACTTTTTAAAGAAGGAAAAGGACAAAAATTTCATGCAGTATTATCATTGGCACGGAGAACAATTTCCCCCCAAAAAATTTAATTTTGGCACTTAGTGTTTTCTACAAGGACTCTTCAATTATGCAAAGACACAAGCACAATTATTTACGTTCGAAAAATGCCCATTCCGGGAATTAGGTCCCGTTTCCCCGCAGCAAATTTCCTTCCTGCCAGATTTACACGATAAACTGATCACTCGCAATGGCTTCAATGTGTAGCAGCTCATCCTGTAATAATCAATCAATCGCGCAAACGGAAGACTGATCCCTCGTTTACAGAGCGGGCTGGTTGGTTTCCGTGCAATTTACACTGCGAGAACTTTCGTGCCAGGGGGCAACAAGAAGATGCTTCTGGTCCGTCTAGCAATAACATTACCCGATTGACAAATCGTGAACTGGTTTGGCCCCGTCCGAGGAGCCCGTGCTCCGGCGAACTTCCGCGGATTACTTAGACGACAGTTCGAACAGCGAGAGGTATTTGGAAGCCAGCATTCGCAAATATCTGCGGCGCGAACAATGGACACGCTACACTGGATAGATCGTTACGGGAATTCGTTCGTCGAATTTGGAATTCCATACGCGATCGACTTATACCGAATAAGGATACGCTCGTCTATCGTTCGATGAATCCTCCGAAGTTCCGAATATCTGACAGAGGATTCTGACAATGTACGGGGATCTTATTACGCGTTTTGACGAATTGAATTTTGCGAGGTTCAGTGTAGGACACGTTCGTTATAAAACGGTGACGTTGGTATTTTTTTTAAAATTGGAAGTTGTGGTTACTTGTTTGATAAATATTTGAGTAGCGTAGGTATTGGAAACTGTGAAATCGGTAAACCATTTGTGGACATTTCATACGTCGAAATAAAATTGCAGTTTGCAGGGTATACAGAAGGAATAAAATTGAGTATGGGTGATTAACCCTTCGTGGTCACACGTGGTGTATCGCACCTAAGGATATGTCTTTATCAATATTTCTGTAAATTTTTAGAGTTTAAGAATAAAATTTAAAAATTTGCTGAATTTTAACAAAAAAAAAATCGCTGTTATCCACAACTATTTTTTCAAATGCAAATTTCACATTTTCAAAATTTATATTTTTAGGAAAAGATTATTAGAGCCGGATGGTATGAGTAGTACAAATGTACAATTAGTACTCAAAATTTGAAAGATTCAAAAATACGAAAATGGTAACTTGAAAATGACGCTGGGATGCAGTGAACACCCATGTGACGAATTTGTGATTATAAAAAGGTGTTGCCACGGAGGATTAAAATAAGAAATGTAAGGGATGTAATGATGTGTGAGAATTTAATAACAACAATTATTTATTGACACGCGCTACGTGACCAAAGTCATCGGCACTCCCAAAAACGAAATTCAATCGCTGGTAAGCAATAGACACGCAGCCTCCTACAGAAATATATTTATATTCAAACTGAGAATGTTAGGATTCATTTAAAATTGTGATATCATTTTTATGTAACCAATAAAATATGATGAATTTCATATTGAGTCAAAAATAAAAGTTCAAACATCTTAGTTGTGTGTTTATGTAAAATTTAATTTCAATTTTAATCATAGCAATTTAAACAAATTATGAATCACTTTGGCCATATGTTGCATTTATTCTTAAGTACTTTAAACTAACAGTATTTTATGACTACGAGAAAGTATTCAAAGTATTGTAAATTAATAGTCTCCCAATAAAGTCTGATGAAATTAATTTTTGTAGGGATTATTACTCTGATCATATCCACGCTGAAACAATTTTTGCTTTACCTGTAAATTAAAAAATTCTCTGCTCTGAATAAGGTTTCTATAATAATTTCTAAAGCTTTTTTCGGGCTATTCAACATTTTCGGTCATTTTCACGAGTAATTTTTTTCATTCGCAGATGGAATCCGACCGATGCAGAGACGTCGAAAGCTTTCGAGCTTTTAAGATAAGTGCTATACTGCACGTGAATGCCAACCGAATAGTCGGGGATTGTTCGGCTTAATCCGCCTCTGATCAATAGAATTTATGCGTTTACAAAATAAATACCATCTGCTATGAGAAAAAAATGGTCAATATTCTTCCTTAATCAAGAATTTATGCACGCTGCAGGGCATTATTTTGATGATTTGGCGCTTGATACTATCCTACTATAGTTTAAATGTTTTTATGTCATTAAAAAGCCGGAATTAATAAAACGATTCTAACGAATTCGAGAGATTCTACTGTCGAGAAAAAAAAGATGTGATAAGACGGATGCGTAAAATATGATAGTATGAACAAATTTAAATTTATTTAATTTATACAATATTAAATATATTCAACAAGTTGAATATCATATTGTGAGAAAATGAGAACCTGCACATATTAAATGTAATACGTAATACTTAGCAATAATAATAATTTTTACTACTTAACCCTGAATTTCCAAATTCAAGCTTATTTCAAAGTCAAGAGAAAATGGAAACATGAAACAAATTTTTGTACAAGTCCCACTTCTCTATCTTTGTTCCATAGAAATATGTATTTGCATACACATTCGCAGTCTAGCCATTACACTGTGCTTCATTAACTTCAGATTGCATTCCTTCCTGCAACCAGTGGTGGCACTTTAATACACTTTCGTTTAAATATCTGGAAGAAATCAAGAATACTGAATTTCGCGACAGTTAGACAGTGTCTTGAGGCTAAAATAGATACGAAAGTGTTGAAAATATTTAGACCTTCAAAAACCTTAACCCTTAGTTGATATCCTTACGACACTAAAGAATTTACTTGTGAGAGATTTCCTAAGAATTTTGGGCTTCAACAACAGTGAATTTTACATCATCCTGCATCTCAACATTACCTACCAAAAAATCACAGTCGAAAAAAAACGTGTCGTAGCCTTAGTACGTCGTTTTACTAAAATAATCGCCAGGAAAACATCTCGCATTCAACAAATTTATCAATTATACCCGAATTAGGTCAAAAAGTGGTTGACCCAGCATTGAACGGTGTTATTTAAATGGCCAGCGATATTGGCGCGCTTCGAGGCCACCCGCTGTTATATTTTGGCCATAGTAACCGGCGTCTCCGGTGAATAAAAAATAGATCTCGAATTCTCCGTGGCACGGATAACGATTTAATCCGCTGATTGCGTGGAACGTATAACCCGGCTGGCTGGCAATAACGTTTCGATCCCACGTATATTTGTGGAAATCGGTCGGCACGGTGGGATACGTTTATGAGCCATAAATCACGCGGAGGGGAAGGGAGTGGGTGTATGTGAGGGTGGGGGGTGAAGTGAAAGGGGGGATAGTGCATCGTATAAACCCTGGAAAACGTAAACAGGTATCACGATATACGATTTTTTAAACGCCCCGTATCGCGGCGGCTGCCAAAAATTCCGCGAAAGGGAGACAGAGAGGAAGAGGGGGGAGAGGAAGACGCGAAACCGTAACACCGAACGAATCGATTTCGAAAAACGGGTTACCGTCGCGAACACTGTTTACATGTAAATTTTCGACCCGCTCGTAAACCATCGACCGGTTCGATACCCGAATTTCGTCTTCTAATGCGGACCCTCCGGCGAACGCGAAACCCTTTGGCTGTCGTGGAGCGAAAATTCTACAACCGCGAAGTGAGTGCTCTAATTGACAGCGGCGCTTCGAAGATTGCATCGCGTTTTATGGCTCAGTTTACACGTCCTTCAACTGCTTCGTGTTTGCAGCGGTCTGGCACGTTTTCACATTGGTAGTAAAGTGTTTATTTCACAATCAGTTTCGTTTGATTGGAACGAGTAAAGAGGAATTGTTTACGTGAGAAGTGTGTATAATTATGAATAGGTATACTGAGAAATACTGACGTTTGTAGGCATTGAGCCAAGGGAGAAGTACTACTAGAACTACTACTAGTTCTACTAATTCTACTAGAGCTACTACTAGTTGTACCACGTAACGCTACTAGTTCTACTAGAACTACGACTATTCCCACTATTTCTACTAGAACTACTATTATTCTCACTACTACTATTACTAGTAGTTTTACTAGAACTAGTATTGTTACTACTACTTCTACTAGAACTACTACTATTACTAGTACTTCTACTAGAACTACTACTATTACTACTAGTTCTACTAGTTCTATTAGAACTGCTAGTATCGCTCCTAGTTCTACTGCAACTACTATTATTCGTAGTAGTTCTACGTAAACTTCTTAGGAAGTTCGATAGTAGAACCATTAGTACCACAAAAGGAAAACCTAGGTACGGCGCTTTAATTGTGATCATCCGACCGCGCAAATAGATCAGAATGTACCAAGTAGTTCTACTAAAAATTCTACTATTCCCACTATTTCTATTAGAACTACTATTATTCCCACTAATTCTACTACAACTACTATTATTCCCACTAGTTCTACTAGAACTACTACTATTACTACTAGTTCTACTAGAACTACTACTATTACTACTACTTCTACTGGAACTAATACTATTACTACTACTTCTACTAGAACTAATACTAGTCCTAATAGTTCTATTACAACTACTACTATTCCTCCTAGTTTTACTGCAACTACTATTATTCCTAGTAGCTCTACGTAAACTTCCTAGGATGTTCGATAGTAGAACCATTAGTACCACAATAAAAACCTAGTCACGGCTCGTTAATTGTGATCATCCGACCGCGCAAATAGACCAGAATAAATTATTCTACTCAGAAAAACAACGCTTGTCCGAGAGAGAGAGAGAGAGAGAGAGAGAGAGAGAGAGAGAGAGAGAGAGAGAGAGAGAGTTGTTACGAGCAAGGTTGGAGGGGAATTGTTGAAACGCGACTTAGCCAGCGCATTTGCAGATTGCATGCAGCGTGCTGTACCCGGGAGGACGCATCAAAGTAAACTTCTTCGGTATGCGCGACGACACGTTGTCCCGTTGGGAACGCGCCTTAAACTCGAAAGCAGCGCACAGACGGCCACGTGCTCACTGAAATTCCGCTCATAAGACACGAACGTCCAAAAGCTCGTGAGAAACTCCGTCCCCTGAAGGATTTCTATTCCCTTTATATTGATCAGAGATATAAGAGTTTTCGTTTGTTTGTAGCATTTCATAAAAATGGTTTCCAAGCTAGATATACGAACTGGAAAGCCCTTGTTTTATCCATGGATGGAATACTTTTTTGAACATATAAGGGAAGTACGCTGACAGAGGTATCTGGCTGACAGATCGTTTCATTTGAACGTCATAGAGTGTGTTACGGTGGCGATAAACCTAGAACCGAGGATTTGAATGCCCTTTTTAACCCTGTTTCTCTGTTACAGTAACTTATTCATCATCACCCATGAAAACAAGCTTGACGATCACATGTTTGATTTATTCAGGATGATTCGGTGCTTACAGTAATATAGCAAAATTCTTACTTGAACACGAATACCAGTTCCAATGTCGGAAAATACCACTTTCATGATTGATCCAGTTAAGCCTCAATTTCTGTTCACTACAATACGAATCTCTGTAAGACATTGCAGGGAATTCTCGAGCGAACATTATTCTGCAGTTTCCTATTGCACTTAAGGGGGTAGGTACTCTAGTGTAACTGCCCATTTTTCAACGTCATCCTCGGAAATTTATTTATCAAAAACTATAGGTTTATACTGTCTGGCATTTTGCCTGCATATTAAGGTATGTTTGAAGTAATACTCAGGATTTTTTTTGAGCTTTATTATTCCATATATATACAGATATATTCTGTGGTGCAAGCTTCTTCAAAAAGATTCCTTTCCGTCAGGTGATGGTCTGGAGACTATTATAGTTATCTAAAATGGAAAAACTGGGGTTTATTTTCTTTATTATGGTTATTGCTATGGTTGAAACCACGAAGGCCCTCTAAAAATAAAAATTTGCAGAATGACAACATTTTGAGAAAAGGCTCAATATTTACTAAAAATTCAGCTGTTTTCGTTCTGTAAAATTAATTTTTTACAAGATAGCAACTTGTCCTACATATATTTGCAATAAAAAAGCTAAAAAAAATTGAGTATTACTTCAAACACACCTTAATATTCAGGCAAAACGCCAGACAGTATGGACTTATTGTTTTTGTTAAATAAATTCACGAAGATGGCGTTGAAATGCAGCCAGTTACACTAGAGTACCTCTTAAGTTATTTACTAATACGATTGTACTTTCGGTATAGATGTTCAGTATCTAATGATTTCGCTAGTAGTTGATACTCTTAATTTGCTAGTAGAAGCATAGTAGGTACTCATAGCACAACATCCACCTAACAGTCTTTAAGAACTATTTATAAAGTGCTAAAATCTTCTGAATCTGAGATTCTCCTAAGTCCTCTTGCACCACTCTTCATACACATCAATGCTGCACCAAATTAATAAATCAATCTTCCATTCATTTTGCCTCAAATTATCATAAATACCCTACCACGCTCCATGCCGCAAAATCACTACAAGTTAAACACATTTTATCCCCGATCGTTAAGAGCGCCTCCATTTCCGACGTCTCCATACACCGCCAAAGTTTGCTCCTTAACCCCAGCACATCTTACATAACATACAAGGCAGGAAACTTTCGTCCGGCGGTTCATCCAAGAGGGCAAGAATAAGTTGATGAAACGAGCGCTAGTGTTGTCGATACGCTGTGGAATGAAAAACGATGCAAAGACACCCCGTGGATGAGTGAGCCGTTCGCGTAAACTGGTCCCTTAAAATCCCCCGGAATCCTGGACAATTCGACAACGCCATAGAATTCGCGCATCCGTGGAACTTACCACGGGATCAACCGGCACTCATTTTATTCATCGGGGCCGAGGCGAGCGGTCGTAAATTTCGGAACTATAAAGAAAGGAAACGCAGGACGACGGGTAGGATAAGGCTACGTTTTCCATCGATAATTTTCCATCCCCGACGGAGGTCCATATTGGAAGGGAGGACGTCATCGCCACCAAGAGCGGCCCCCGTAGGAATCAGCAGAGTCAGGAGCAGCGAAAAGATTCGGTTGCCCTGAATATTCCCACCCGAATTCACTTTCTCGGATGGCCTCGAATATCGTGTAATACCGTTTCGTTTCTATGGCGCTCTGGGTAGAGGTTCCACCGAACAGACGTGGACGTAGGCAGATCTTAAGTGGAATTGCTCGGAGAATGGGTAGCCGCGGAACACTTTCATTTCGTCGTGATGATAAGTCCGTAATCGATTTTCTCATGCGAGAGGAAATTATTATACTCGATATGCGATATGTGATATTCAATGGGTGAAGGTATTAACACTTTGATTGTTGTAATTCGTTCAGAAATATGTATTATAGTGTTGCTATGTAGGTATGTGAAATTGGATATCTCCCAAATATGTTGCGAGAATGATATAATGAAAAGTAAGAAGAATAAATTTTATAAATTAAAACGACGATGAGAGGTTTTCTTGTGTGAGAGGGTACGCGGTGTGCGATATTTCACATTAATATACCAAAATGCAAAATCATGTTCTCGATGTAATATTTCTTTTGAAAACACAAATTAATACAAATTACGATCCTACAGGCAAACTATAAATCGGGTATAAAGTTCGAAACGAGATACCACTGAATGCAAGCTCATTTAACCCAGAAATCCTAGAATGCAGTCTTACGAAGTTACAGCTTTAAACGAACAAATATATGCAGAATGTGATCCTTGTGGCGAATGAAATTTCCACGTTCGTGGTAATGCAATATTTGATGTTTCAATCCAAGATAATCTAAAGCATTTTAGGAGGGGTTTATTCTGTCGACTAAAAGCCTTTGATGACATAATCCCCAACCATCAGGCTTGCTCACGAATATCTCCTAAAATTCGTCGAAACTTTGCACAAAAGGTAGGATGCCGCGCCGAGGCGAGCATTTCAGCTCCACGGTTATCGGAAGTCTTAACAATTCGAGAATCTTTTAGCTGCCCCGTTTACGACGAGGTTTCGGTAGAATCGCTGCTGCACTTTGTGTCACGCGGGCGACAACTTCCGGAAAAAGGAATAAAACAAACCGTAGGATGTGGCCGACATCGTGCTCCGACATGTGACAAACATCCACGAACTTTCGAGAAGAAACTAACAGGAATGAGGAAACTTTCAATGTGTTTGACAAGGCACGTATTATATTGTTGGAAAATAAGAATCTCTATATATTAAAATAAATGTAATAAAATAAATGTAACAGCTTTATGCTACAATGCAGAAAAGTACGTAGATTTAATAGATTTCTGCTTAAGTTCTATTTTCTGCCTCCACTTTGTACGAATATGTATTTCCAAAAAGTTTAGAATTGCATAGATTGTATCACAAGGAAGGACAAATTTCTGAATGGAGTAAAAGGAAGCGAAGAAGCTGTCGTGCATTGCGTGGATACCTATGACAAACATCGAGCCGAAACTTTCAAAAAGAAACCAACCAGCGGAAGAGGGACATTCCTCGAGAAGAAATTTTTATCAATGTAGATGCATTCTGCGAGGAACACTGAGAGCATTAAAAACTTTTTCTACTCTACATTCTAGGATCGTTCAATATTGTTTGAAGTGAGACGAAGAGATTTGAAAGAATATCGAAACACTGAGTCCCGCCTTAAATTTCATAGGATTTCTTTCAGTGCGGGGATGTTTTCTTATTTTACTCGCGGTGGAACGAAGAGGAAACGAACGACGTTTTCGTTATCGATTTCTTGTCATCCCAAACGGTTGCGGCGAAGTTCAGGATCAACATTGGGGTTGAATTCTGCGGTTGAATATCTTCCTCTTTTACTCGTATGCACTCTCCCCCCCCCCTCTCTCTCTCTCGCCGTCTCTCTCTCTCTGTTTCATAAATTTTGTCATAAATTTTTAAATTCGATTGTACCTCTGCTTGCAATTCGTTTCTTTGCTTAAGTCCGTCATTTCGCCAAAGTTGTTCTTGGAGGAGTAGTATAAATTTTACTTGGATCATATTTTCTTGAAACGTAGAACGTATTCTGGAAATCTTGCACGAGGGTCGTTAACAATAATTTTTACGCGCCCCGCCTTGAAATTTGAGGTTTCATTATTTCCAGGTTAAAATCTAGTTAAAATTCACTTCCACAATTTTTTAGTTTCATAGAAATTTAATTTGGGAAATACAGATGTGAACGTTTCTTTTAGAACTGATGACTCGCGTTGGAAGACCACCATTGCGTAAGTTCTGTTTAGTGTTTAGTTCGTAGCTCCTTGCTGGCTTATCACTGCGCTTGCCATTTTAAAGTCTGAGCTCAGACAAAGCTTTACTTACTCATCGAGTAAGTAAGGATTAAGGTCATCCGCTCCCCACTAAATACTTTAATGTACCCCTATATATACATATGTATGTATATTTCTAAAAATTGCGCTCTAGAAACTAAAGTGGTTTTGAAATTGTTGTTGTACTTTCGGGTTGCGGTAAGAAATTTTTAATTAAATGTATTATATTATTTCTATCATATAATTGAGCTTTACGACCTTTTCCCAGACTCTAATACACAGAAAAATGTAATAAAGAATTTAAACGGTGGCAAAGGAAAAGATGATGAACACAATTGTTTAAAATCTATAGGGGTTCTAAATAGATCTAAATACTTGTATCCTTTGTGCTGTTAATCTGGGTTTACACCTGACGAGTGACTCGGCCGAGTCACTCGATCTGCTACTCGGCCGAGTGAAAATTTTGACCGATTTGCCCGCCGTATTACTCTGTCGTGTACTAGAATATGCGTTTAGACTGAGCGAGTGCTGGGCCCAGTGGGCCCACTCGGCCGATGACTCGTCAGGTGTAAACTAAGCATTAAAGATATTAACATTTCAGTCAAATTTAGTTACGTCTCCTACTATTTTAAATCAAATTTAAAATTCTTTCACGTATTACACCTCCATGCATTTATGCAGAAATTGAAAAATTACGTTTCACGACTAATGACAAATATAATTAACACTTATAAACTATATTATAAATTATCAATTATATAACACTTATAATTAGGGCACAATTTTCCTTACTTATTGTTCTTCTCATATATTTCATGTCAAGATCAAATTGTAACACACAGTTGAACCTACCGGACATTGAGAAGAAGAAGCATGATAACTCAGTAAAAAAAATAATTATGGAAAGGCAAACAAATGCGTTTGACATCTTCTTCCTCCAGCCCCATCTGAATTTCATTCTACCCAATTTTCTACCTTCTTACATCTCAGAAAAACAGTTTAATCTTTCATCCATTGTGACAACTTTCTAACAAATAGAATTACTGGGACTAAAAAGTTTACCCCTTCCAATTAAACACAAAGAATTTCAAATTTTTCTCCAACATTAAACCACAATTCTGTTACAAATCCAGAACATAATTAAAACCACGCTACTTCAGAAACACCAATTCATTTCACATCGAAACGCCACAGAAACATAATTCTCCTGTCCGAAGTGATTTCCGAAATCCCCGGTGTTCGCCACGTGCACTAGAAGATCAAACTTTTTGCACGCTGTACTTCGTTCCTTGGAGCCAACAGAAATTACACCGGAGCGTGATTTCCAGAGGAGGAAGCAGCCGCCATTACGCGGCGGTAGAACTAAAATCCACAGACCCTCGAGTGGAACGAGCCGCCAGCCGCGAGGCTCGATATCGAATTTCCGAAATTGGCAGGGGAAACAGCTGCAAATTCAGACGCCAGGATGAAATTCAAATATCGGCGACGAGGCCACTCGACGTGGCGGGGAAAAAGGACTAAGGAAGCGCAGATGCTGGTTCCGTTCCGTGCTCGAAGCGTCCCGCGACTACGTCAAGTAACAAACAGTGTCAGTGGGATGCATTGGCAGCAGGTACGGAATCGTTATTACGGGACGAGATATTCCACCCTTGTTGGGGATCGGCGGGACTTGCATCCGCCGTGCAGATGCGGACGATAGAGAGGACAGGAAGCGCGGACAGAGGGAGAGGGGAGCAAGCAAGAGGGATACAGAGAGGGATGGAGGGAGATTTTTGTCGGTCACAGGAAACACGAAGCCTTGGCGTAACGCCACGCAAACGAATATTGCCAATAAACTGCCAATCCAATTTAGTTACGCAGAAAATACTGTCGCTCATTGTTACGAGCAGCTTCGATTTTCCATCAGCTCTCATTCCCTATCTACCTTTCCCTGCTCCTGACAACCTGCCCCTGCCCGCCCAGCTACCCTGTCATCAGTCGCCAGCATCTCCTCCCGTCCCGAGCCACCAAAGGGCGCTTTCTGCTCCTTCGACTCCTGAGGAAATGCAGATATGAACCCCTCCCTCCACTTTCAGCTTTTCGCTGGATCTGTAAGGAATTTTAATTTCCATGTGCACGACTCCACTGGATTCGATGGTGGCTTAGTTGGACGGAGCTTGAAGGATTTACCATCGATGGAGGGAAGGAGCCACGTTTTGAGATATTTCATTTATAGTGGAGATTATGTAACTTTTTGTCTGGTTACTCGAGTAACAGGAGTTCGTATTTTTCAAGGGGATTTATTAGGGCCTCTTTACTTTACATGGCACGCTTCAGTAGCTCGGGACTCGAATCTTAGATATATTCACTTGTTAGAGATAGCAACTATACTGGAATTTCACTTAAGAATAGACTTGTTCCGCGCAACGATGACTCTGAGGAGGCTGTTTGATTGGTAAGAAATTGGCAGAGAAAGCGCTACGACCAATCGCGGGGCGCAGGCAGTAGTGGGAGCTGCGCAGTTCGGTTGCAAATCGGTGGAGGCGTTGGTCTACTCTTATATGGATGGTATATAGTTTAAATGTTGGATGGTGAATGAATGGGGGCTTGACACAAGTCAATGAAACAGCGAATGCCGGGTTCATTTTGACCCATGATGATGGGGGTCCCAAATTTGCTTTCATATTGGGCTTTGTGGAATGGTTTGGGTAGGAAGCAAAGGTTGCGTTTCGCCTTGGGCCTGCTAGTGGACTCATCGTAAGGCTTTCCTAGTCTGCCTTAGACGCGGGGATATTAAAAGGTAGGGCGAAACTGGTATATATAGGAATGAGTAGATGAGGAAGCACTTGCGAGAAAGAGAGGTCGGTCGAGACGCCCTCTTGCGGCGGAGCCGGAGGTATCGCTACAGTATTATTTAGAGTTCTTATCATTTGATACAAGATATAGTAATTGAGATAAATACAGTACTGGAAATATTTATTGTGTCACTCAAATAAACACGTTAGCACTTACTCCTCTCTTATTATTAGTACTACTTAGGAAACTATTATTGCAAAATTTATTTATTGTAGACATTTGTAGCTCACTATGTTAACCAAAGTACATAAGTTGGATACGAATCATTTTATTAATCATATTATAGATATTGTGCGTATTACCTAAATTTGAAAGTGTTGTAATAAATATTTCCAGTAGTGTAGGTGGGTCCAAATCGACCATGTGTCCGCCACGCTAGGGTCACGAAAGTTAGGACGTTAGAGGAAATGTTATTTTATGCAATTACGATTTAAGAAAAATAGGTAATACTCTTTCCGGTATACATATTCTATTAGTCGCGTGAGTTAACAGCCTTTTTGCAGGGGTTTATGTGAATTAATTGCAAATGCATGAACAATAAATTTTATAAGTCATGTACTTTATTCTTCATTACTTATGTGATTGTAAATTTTCTGTTTTACTGGACGAAACTAATGTTTAAAGATACTCTGTCGTCGACATTGTTGTCTTCAGAATTGTTTGAAAGAGAAGTGTTTAATCAATCTATGATAATATTTTC
The DNA here is from genome assembly GCA_029448645.1 of Andrena camellia. Taxonomy (NCBI): domain Eukaryota; kingdom Metazoa; phylum Arthropoda; class Insecta; order Hymenoptera; family Andrenidae; genus Andrena; species Andrena camellia. The sequence continues at coordinate 6,684,926 of CM055682.1, read as the reverse complement.
TTCACTTCATTCGAATTCATACCTACGATCTGTGTAATAATTAGTGAGAGCACCATTATTTGTTGTTAAATATTGAATTAAAAACGTTGAATACTGATTTGCACACGCTAGAATCATCCCAACAAGATTATTTACGTTAATAATCTAGAAATGAAAAAATGCAGAGACGTGGAATTTGAGAGCAAAAAGGACAATTTAAAGCGTTCAATTTACGGTCGTAAAATGAATTATTTCCTTCACGCATCTATAGACGCTGCAAAAAGGCTGAACAGAAAAATTATTGGTACTCCAATGAAGGTTTTATGTAGTGCACAGACGTCACCAATAAATTCTTCCAGCTTTACTAGTGCTATTAATTTTAGAGCGAATATAGGAAAGGCATAAATGTGAATCATTCATAAAAGCTATTGAGAAACCTAGAATTTCGATACGCCAACTAGTGACAGAAAATTGAACTACTGAGAGTAGGTCGAAATCCGTCGAATTCCATATGATTATCAGTGTTTATACAGACATGTTGTGAAAAACGAGTGTTTTTAAAAATTTTTGAACACTAAATTTTTACTTATTCGATTAATAAATACTTATTCGGAATGTTTGGTGAGATACGGACCTACTTTCAATAGTTTGCCAACTTACCACCACAGCGCTGAAATCTAAGCCACGCCTCCACTAGGTTCCCCAATACTTTTGAAAATTCATAGAACTGCGTCCTCAAAGTGTTCTTGATGCTTACTAGAAAATTATGAACACTCTGCGAGGAAAACAATTGTTTCGCAATTATCCAATGCGAGGTGCTCACTATAAAAATCTTACTTAACAGTGTTCCTGCTTATTCTTTTATGACCGTCAAGATTTCCTTTGAAATTCATAACTTTAGCTAAGGAAGCAATTCCAGTTTGTTGAACTTATGTATAAAAATTGAATAAAACAGGATGAAATACATTTGTCTCGATTTGATTGCGAAAGTGTTTAATCAACTTTAAGAAACGAAGTCGTAAATGATAAATCAAGCTCATTTCCTTGACAGCTCCATTTATAACGTCACTGATATTGCAGGTTTTGAAACGATTTAAAATCTTTACAGAGTTCTAAGTTTAGTGAAACGTTCGAATAACTCAATGAATACGAATTGAGACATGGAAGAGTTTGAAGTTTATACTGAGGCTAAACTTGATATTCAATTAGAGGTGACAGTCAGGTCTATAGTCCAAATTGACCAGCTGCAATGTAATCTACACCTATGCTTTAATTTCATCCTTCAAGATACTGGGCGTGTCCTGACTGTTGAAACGCGTGTTTAGCAGAAAAATCGATTTATTATTTTACAATGTTTGAAGTCCATAGTGCTCTTGTAGGTTTATGATACATGTTGTGCTTTTGGAAAGCAAGGATATCCTTTCGCGTCGTAATTACAATGTGAAGTTTTTCTGCCTAGGAAGAACTGATTTAAAAAATGAAGTTAGAGAATGTTATCAAGATAAAAATATATACGAATTAAAAGGGGTATATGATTTAAGATTTTAAAAATAACTAATGGGGTTAGTCCCTGCCAAAAACTCCATTTCAATTGTTGATTCCAACTATTTATCATAAATTCCAACAATTTTCTATAATTGAATTGTTGGAATTCTACGAAGTTAAACAATTTTATATAATTGAATTGTTTAACTTTATCTCTATATTCTATGTCAACTTTGTACTGAAAAATGTCATATTTGATCAAATTTTCTGAATCCTACGATTGTAAGTCTGTAAACAACAATTTCTAAAAAATGAATATTCGAATAAAATGAATAATTTTTGATACCGAACCCTACAATTCTTGAAAAATCATGAAACATCAAATCATTAGTTCATCATATATCTATAGTTACATTCTATTACAATTGCAGACAACTTTGTAAGAACTAATTAAAGTTAACAAATAAACTATATCTGTCAACTCCAAAATCTTCATTCTCTTTTAACTGTATCGTGCTTAACGAGCTATAATTAATAAACAAATTACCAAGAAGTCTATTGCAAGTCTAAAACAAAACTTAACTAAATTATCTAGACACAAAATGACCCACGTATATCATACACAAAAGCTAAAACACACGTTACTAAAATATACAACACAAAATTTCAATTAGTCTCCCAACATTTCAACGTGTTCGCAGTAAACGTCGAATCATTCTCCGATATAATCCAATTATTTTGGACAACGTTTGCGCGGTAAATTGATACAAGTCTCTTAGTGTAATAAAGAAGTTAATAATAACACAACTCGGTCGAAATATTTCGGGTAAATAAACGCCAGAGTACCTACACGTTAGGTGTATATGTGACTCTGCGCGAGATTGCAGATTAGTTTAGATTAGAGTCCCGCCAAGTGGATATTCGTAGTTTCTATGCTAACTGCCGCCCTAAATACATATCTCACTCCATGCTGCTACAAAATCTCTATGTTCTTACCCTCGACGCTAGTATCTTCTAATCCAGCGAGCAATCGGAAACAAAGACACGTGTCACGCTCATAAACTGCACTATCATTCTCTCCGACATCCTCGAGGAGACATATACGTTAATGGAAATACAAGGTGTCCCTGAAAGAAATGGTAAGGGAGGTAGAATGAAGTAAAAAATGTTACACCAACATAGTGGTGAAAGTGTATATTTACTCAGATAGGAAAATGTTATTTAAAAAATTGTCAAACGCATCAATGTCTCGCACAGACTTGGGCAAAAATGATTTGAAATACAAAATAAATGATAATATTTTAATTACTTTATTATTCATATTTTCAAACTAATTTAGAAGGTGTAACATTATTATTTGCCAAAACCATATGAATTCAGAAGACACTTATTCAAATATGAAATAAAATAGAAAAACGAAAACCAAATAACGAAATATTTCAGAAGAAAACCACTTGCTTATTGAAATAAACTAACCTACGATTAACTGAAAGTAACTCTCAGCAAATAAGATAATATAAATATTATTTGAATAATCATATCTAAAATATTTTATTCAAATAATGCCCAGGATATTCCTAAAAATAGTAACGTTATCCAAACATAGTAGTTTCATGTAAAAAAAAAAAAGCACTGCAGATGTATTACAACAGATGCGTCGATCATGTTTGCGGCGAATTAAACTTTGTAGACGCAAAAATGGTGATCACAATAAAAATTTCTTGTAACGTTCGTTTGTTACACCCGTTGTCGAGACTACGTTAATAAGACATTTTTACTCCATTTTACCTCATCTATCCTCTTAAGGACGCTATCTTTTTCAGAGACACCGAGTATTTACTGCATCCCAATATAATCCACCTAGCGTGCACAACATTGATGCATACACGATTGATCAAATGGCTGGTACCCAACTTACCTTAGCTAAAATATCGAGCACTCAGGACTTAGTGAAGAATCAAATAAAAATATTTTCCCTTTACTAATATTAATCCTTAGTGCTGCAACTTAAGATTGCGTACAGAAGATTGAAGTAGAGAATGACATGGCACAGTAATTTCAAAGCCACTGCTTCATTAAATCCTACGAATTATGGAAACTACTATTCTTATAGAGTTTAATGAAATCATCATGCATGATTGATTTAAACTTCAATATCCCGGGGAGGAATATTTTTAATGCAAAGAGTTAAAGTGACGTATAATAGATAGCCTGTTAAACATTCACCTGATGCAATAAATATTTCCAATAGTGTACGCGCATTTCAGTAAATCGAGGGAACACGAGTCGCGAATTCTATATTAGATATTAAAGAGTATTACTATCGTGACGTAATCATAATATTGCTTGCGTCAACTCTTTTAGTAAGAAGATGAAGATTTGTGGTAATATGTTACTTACACCACACTCCACGTCACGCGTGCTGTGTCCATGTTTAGATTATTATCATACGTTCTCTCTCAGTGATATTCATTGAAAAATATGACATGGTGATCACATTTTTCGTACCTCGCGCGAAGGAGAGTTTTAAACATGAGGTGGTCGTGGAACGTTCACCTTGCAGTAAACTGGAGAGCCTTGAGACAGAATAACAGTTTCCCTGACTTCCTTTGCGCACGTTAAGCAACAAGATGAGATATAGTTACTCACAAAGGTACCCGTCTACATGTAACATATTTTACATATTAAATCGACTTCAAAGAAGGGATTCGCAACTGTAATTCACATTAATGTAAATCTTGATTAATGTACTTTTGTTTTGGGGTGCATTCGATTGAAAAACTGTAGGTATACAGTTTATTTAAAATCGTATTATTATCCGTGGAAATAGCAGAGATCGTGCAACAAAATACTCCCCAAATTCAATATTTAATTTATACAGACTTTTATAGAAGTCTGTTGCTACTATTAGTTAAAAAGTACGAGTGTACTTTTTTCTATGCTTTGTTATCATACTTCAATTTAAATCGTTTGAGCTTTGATTAACCTCGCCCATACCATTCATTACTAAACTATTGTTCGAAATAGAAATCAGTCTAGTCCTAAATTTGTCCACTCTCGTCAAAATTTGTCAACTTCCATTATTAGTAAAGATTACCTTAAATCATATTAATTAGTAATCACGGATATTTAGATAGATAATATTAACAATTTCAAATGTTTATTAATGTGGAGGTAACGATTAAACTCAAAACGGTAGAAATTATTCCAATGAAAATACTGTTACATAAGGTTCAATTTCAGCTAATGAGATTGAGGTAATAAATCAAAAGCAATACTCATATTTCAATAATACAAAGTTCTTTAGTCACTTATACGTCGAAAGAGTCAAACATTTTAAAAAATTTACAAATACATTTATGGAAACTATCTATAGACATTGCCAGAAATATTTTACTCAAAGATTGATAATAATAAAACAAATTTAAGAATCAAATAAATCCTCCAAATTAATCAGATGCATGGAATTTGGAATGAAAGCCACACGGAAGGGATAATAATAAGGAAAGCTTGGCTTTCACGTGAATCACGATGGAAGTGAAAAGAACAGAGCGAACGTACACATCCTTTATATCGATGTGCGAGCGCATATCCGACGACTACCGGGAACAAATGTAATTTGCAGTGCTTTAAAATTCCAAGCACAGAAGAAGCTACCACTGATACCGCGCTCCCAACAAATATATCCCCCCTCGATGATGCAGTAAAAGTGCATCGCACGTACAACACTGCTTCTATTTCTTTCGCTTAATTTTCCAACCAGCCGGATTAGAGAGAGGTTCGCCTCCGTTCCGCTTCTTCTTCTTCTTCAGCGCGATATACACGCTCGATAGAACTGCTCTTCAATTTGGAAATATACATTTTAATCGTGCAGCGGCTGATTGGACGCTTGGCACGGCGTTCTGAGAGATCTTGATTGTCCTACTTTTTCAATCAAAATTACAAATCTGCTATATCAAGCAAGGGCGGATCCAGAGGGGGGCGATAGGGGCGATTGCCCCCCCCCCCCAAGAGTAATAAAATACACAAATATTATGACATTGTGTATTATTTTGTATAAATAATTAATGTGAATTTAATTATTTAGGCTACAGTATCAGATAGAGATATTAAAACATAAATTACAAGCAAATTTTAAATCTTGTAAAAGAAGGTTCAAAAATGTACATAAGTCCTTTTACATATTCCGCCCCCTCCAAGAAAGGCTCTTGAATCCGCCTCCGGTATCAAGACGAATTTTTAAGTAACCCCGAAGAATTTATTGGTGTTTGTGTGAACCTGTTAAATCAGAGATATGGGTACTCGAATAATTATAGTTTCCAGAAGTTTGTATGTAATAATAAATATAAAAAAAATTTAAGTTGAACGATTTTATTGAACTTGATTAATAATGTACTAAAAAGTAAAAAGTAATTGTTTTCTTGTTTTCGATGGTGATATGTAACTTTAAATAAAACCATGGGGCAAGGTATAAATTAATTTAATTCAGAATCGTGAAATAAAGTGGTTGGAAGCTAAAAAGAATATTTATTTAATTAATTAATTTATGGGTGCCACTATATATATGTTCAATTTTTTACTTTTTAGTGTTTGTGTTTTGCAACCAATTTTTTTCTTATGAATTCTCCACTCAAATCTCCCTTAGTAAATATTGAGCACCGAATGTAGATATATATGAACATTCATAAATTATAATTAATTTTCAACAATTTACAATTTTTTCAAAGTTTTTCAAAATTTTATATTATCATCATAAACGTACCATTGAATTGCAACCAAAATGCAGTCTCAAACACAAGGTGTGTTGTCAAAATTTGAATTGCGACATATTTGTATATCATCAAACTGTTTTTTATTTGTAACTAAACTGAGGATTTTATGTACTCTTTTCCGTCTTTGACTTTTTCATGTACTTGGCGTAATTTTTTTACTTTTTCTGAAGTTTTTTATGTGTTAACATCACTTGAGCTACATTTCTACAAAGTTTCCAATTGTTTGTATTTTCGCGTTGCTAAACATCCCTTGCAAATAAAGCGCAATTCAGCAATAATAAATTCTTGCTGCCTAGCTCTCAAACGACTTCCAGTAACCCAATCGTGCAACATGCTTCAATATCCCCAACTTACACTTTCCTCCACGAATTTCGCCGTAGCCCGAAAGAAAATCAATTTCTCATAACGAATCCCCGCAATACAAATTTCACCTCCGTCTGGCAGCGGCGGCGAAATTAATCCATGAAGTCCCAGCTAACTCACTATCCGCTTTCTCCACGATCCCCCGTATTTGGACTTCCAGGCGGGCTGGCCGCGAACTTTCCCACCAAAAAAAAAAGGACCACGACTTGCCGCGACCCGAGTTCCCCGTTACTCAGTGATTCGACTGATTAAATTCTCCATTATGCCCCATCAAGGAACGTCTGTTCGAATGTTCGGCCAGAGGTCGAACGGCGTGATGATCGGGCAAAGGTCGTCCACTCAGAGCCCCAGACATCCTGATTAATATTTCAATTTAAAGCGCCCTGAATCGCGTTTGGCCAGAGGCAGACCGCCCAAGACGGACCGGGTTCGTCTGATGCCGAGCGTTAATTACGTTTCGTTCTCGCGGGAGCACGTGGTCTTGTCTTACGTCAAGATCAGAGGCAGGAAGGAGACGATGGGGTAAGTTGTTGTATTTACATCGGACCAATGAACCTCCCTGGGACTGGCATCGAAAGAGGAGGAACCGTCAAAGGACGCTTGATTCCATTTCCAGGGATACGCAAGGCGGCCGCGTTCTGTCGGGATATTCCGCATAGAATTCGCGATATCAAAGGCGAGGAATTTCTGGTACGCTTCCGCTTTATTTTTACGGTGTGATCGCGCGGTCCCCCCCCCCCCCCCCCCCTTACGAGCGTAGTCGTCGCGATCCGGTGAATATTATACTCGCGGCTGCATAGTTTGGAGAACTGTCGTCCGCCAGAGTTGGCGGTATGACAATGAGGTTCCCGTGACGATGATGCGGGTATATTGAGATTTCTTAAGTATAGGAACAGCTCTGTCTTCGTGAATAGAGTGTAATTTAGTAGGTACCGAGAAACAGTAATGTGTCTAATTGTAGAGTGAGAGTATCAGAGAGGCTAAGTGTAAGAATTGGGATTTTTCTGTAAATAGGTATGCACTACTTTGTGTGCTCCTTTTGTGCCAGAAACTTCAATCAAATGTTTACTTTACTAAAGAACTAGTATTGGCACTCAATTCCTTTGGTATACACATTCACTCTGGATTTGGTTTTAACTGGAGTAAGGTGAAGTGATATCCTTGAGGGTAAAAACCACCAAATGTGCTCTTCGTCACTTACTAAAGGGTTGAACTTATTTGGCCAAATTCTTATACACCTTAGACTACTAATGTCCAAAAAGTATGCTGAACACATAGTTCGAATGAAATTGTTCACTTTTATAAATAAAAGTTGTTTGTCGAACTTTTAACTGTTAAATCATTTCTTATTTGTTTTGAGTTAACTTTGTACATTAACACTTTGACTCTGTTGTAAGAGTTCAGTGTTAACAGTTATTTTATGGTCGATTAATAAGAGTTCTGGAGGATAATATACATTTGAATATTTTTTTTATTAGTATTATTTAAAAGTTTGGAAGCAGGATAAATGTTCCTGTTTAACTAGAACTTTTTTCTACTTTCAAAAAAATAAAAATTTCTTACTTACATAAAAATGTATGGAATAAAAGTTTCAGTTAATACATTGCATTTTATAACAGTTTTCTCGGAACAGATAAGATAATAATCATAAAATTACAGTTATTTCACCATTAATTGACAATTTTAACAGTTTTATTCGAACCCTGCAAAGTTCAGCATAAACAAGTTAAGGGGATCCTCTGGTCAAAACGCTCAAAAACAGGTGATTTTTTATGATTTTTTTACAAGAAGAGGTTATAACATATCCTAAAAACTGTTTTTGTACAATTTTGTTTCATGTTTCTGGCCTTGATGCATTTTTATGGTACCCGATAGCGCAGCGCTGTCAAAAAGAGTGTATTAATAAAAGTCAAAAACATTTTTTAGGTTATGTTATAACCTCTACTCGTAAAATTTTTTAAAAAATCGCCTATTTCTCGAGCGTTTCGACCGGAGGGTCCCCTTAAACTCATTATTCTCAAACTCTATGAATTAATAAAAAGATTAATTTATTTTCTTCACACCCTGTATACAACCTAAACCAGAAAACTGCACATCAGAGGCACTTCTTTGAGGTCAATCTAAATCACTTCACTCATCTCAATCCTGCAAAAAATCAAAAACTAGAGGAGCAAAAGCAGATAGTCAGAACCAAAGTAAACACAAGGGAAAATCCCTAACCATGAAATTTAAAAAATTATGAAACTTTGGGGATATTTAGAGTATATATAGATATGTATTACGCAACTTATTTTGCTGCCGAAATTCACTCTAAGGGGGAGAAATTGACCCCTGAAAATCCGGCTATTTTCGGATTTTGTGTTATAACTCGTGAACTGCCAGAGATAAAAAAAAGTTTTCGCACAAAAGTTACTTCTTTTAATTAGGATTATGCAGTGGCATGCGAGTTATAACACAACATCGGAAAATACCCGGATATTTAGGAGTTAATTTCACCCCCTTACAGGGAATTTGGGCAGCAGAAAAATGGCCAATACATATCTATATATCCTCCACATATCCCCAACGTTTCATAATTTTTTGAATTTGCGGGTTGGAGATCTTCCCTTGTCAGTACCTAATTCATGTCACGTCAGCTCCATTTAGCTTACAAGGGATCATCCCGAAGTGGCAATCACCGAGTTTGATGCGACTTTGGTAGAGACTACTTCTTACAAAAATACTTGACACGTATTTCTTTTAGCTGCCACCACCCACATTAAAGTTGCGAAAACAGCCCTCAAATTTGGGGATGAGAAACGTATTTGTCAGAATTACTTTCTACCAAAGCCGCATCAAAATCGGCGATTGCCACTTCGGTATGTTCCCTTGTTAGTTAAAACTTACAACAAAACACATATATTATACTGTAAAAATCCAATATATCTACAATTTTTTCTGGCCCCGGATCTTAATCCCAATTAAAAGATATCCCATCGTTTCCATGACGCTGTCCAACAGGTATTCGACCGTCGAAGTGGATTAAACGAAGAAAAGGAAACTGTGCACGTATTTAGATTGAGCGACACATCGCCGAGATTCCCATCCAGAGGGCGAATGCTTTTGTACGCGGCCAGCAATATGTTCTGCGTTGCCGCTGACAGATACGAATGGGCTGGTATTGTAAAAGCCCGGGAAAATTTCACTTGCACCCTGGCCCAACCATTTTTTTCCCTCCCAACCCCTTCTCGCCTCGCCCCAGCCACCGTCCAGCGACGGGAGGTGGGGTGAGGGCTAAAGAATATTCTTGTTATCAGGAACGTTTACCGTGATTTCGGCTTTTATCCAACGGAACAACGCGATACATCGTCTCTGTCGGCCCGGTAAAAATTTATCAGGCCCTGCCTGGCTCACGCGCGATTAAAGAAGATGGAGCGTTTTTTATTAGCCCACCGTTTAGAGGCACGGTCGATGATTCCCGGCGATCAATTCGAGAGCCTCCCATTGGAGGAATAAATAGAGAAAAAGAAGCAACCTCTCGAGCGCATATTTGAAATCGATTTTCCATTATTCATGACCTTTGTTATATCGCTGGCACCATAACGGCGCACAATACGCGGTATCACCAAACAAAAGGTGGCTGGCTTGGGATCAGACGCGAAATACGATTCTTCGTAAGAAAAACAGGCTCCTGTAAATATATGTTGAGAGGTGCCCCTTGAAGAAATCGCTATCAGAGAACGTTGCTCGCCACGGTTAGGGGTGGGACGGTGGGAGAATTTTCCTACAGCGAGTGTGACTGAATTGTTTTCGAAACGTCTCGGGTGATGCTTGCGTTGGTGTGGGTCAGAAATGAGTTACAGTGTGTGGATGTTTGCAAACGCGTGGGTGGACGTTTATGGGCGTTCAATGCGTGGCAGGCGGGTGTCTTGAAACCAGGCACTGGAGGATTTTGCGGTGGAAGAGGTATTGGGGTGGTGTATATGAAATTTCCGGTGGCGAATAATGTAAAAGTTGCTTTGCTTATGGTCTAGCCATGCAGAAAGCTATCAACCCTCAAATGATGTGAAACTGAGTTTTAGTTTGAAGATTTTAATTGTTAAAGAAAAGTAGCTTTATTTCTGTTGGGTGTATTTCATTTCCTGTTATTGTTTTACAATGTTCTTTAATGGGTTATTTCATAGCGAGTAGTATAATTAATATTATATTTTTTCTATAGTTTTTGGTTTTTAATCCTAAAATGGAAGTATGACGTGGTTGTTTTAATAATTGTATAATGTAATAGTTGTTCTATGGCTTGGTAATTTTTTGCGAAATAAAAATCACAAAATTATGGGATCTGTACTGTGTTTTACTATCTTTTTGTCATTTTGAGGGTTGGTAGTTTTCTACATAACTAGGCCCAGTTGCTAACGCTGGCTTATGAGTGGTGAAATGTTACAGAAACTCAAAGAGATTAAATAAATAAAATAGTGGGAAAGCAAAAAATATTTAGGCAATTTCATATGCACCAAAGTAATAAAGCGAGTATTGGGGAGTTTGGAGGCAGTTTGCAGAGAGAATTTAGCGAATTTGGAGAGTTGTGTGTATCTAGCAGGGATTTACAGTATAAGAGTGTTTAGAGCTGTGTTTCCCAACCCTTTTTGAGTCGCGACCCTCTTTTATAGTATTCAAATAACTTGCGAGCCCCGCCCCCCCATCTAAGGTAAGGTACATTTAATAAGGTAAAGAAAACTTTATATAGAAAAAATTCTAACTTAATAATATTTAATTATCTTAAAGATATTTAATATATTTAATTATCTTATTTAGTGTGCTGGTTGTGCTTGCGTCTGGGTAGCCAGCTTTGTCTTTTTTTTCATTTATGAAAAATCAGTGTTACATCATTATCGTCAACTAAAAATAACCGCGGGTTCCCCCAGAAAACACTTCGCGACCCACAGGTTGGCCACTACTTGTCTAGCTATTAGTTTAGGCTTACTCGTTAGTTCTAGTGCTATTAATGCGTTGCCTAACCCTTTGCACTCCAGGTGTGTATCTGAGGCGCGACAAAGTTTAAATTAACATTACACACTGATATTATTAAATTTCGAGAAAGTAGAATAATAAAATTCCTGATTGATTTTGAAATCACTATACCTACTACATTTTTTTCTATTTCAATATCATGTGCCTAATAAGTGCACCATTAAGCACAAGATCTCTGGTCAATCGACGGGCGAATAAATTGGCGTGAAAGGGCTTAACATAGCTCTTCTACACGAAATTAAATTCAGTCTGTCACCACACTGATCTAAGACTATTTATTTACGGTCAGTGACGGATTTAACGGAGACCAGGAGGGCCCCCCTCCCCAGGGTCTCATCTTCCAAAAAAAATTATGATTTTATTCAAATACTATATTTTGTTTTGTTTCTCATAATTTTCGTACCACGCGCGCATAAATTTATTTGCAACTCTGTTATGTATACAGGGTGTCCCAGAACGTTTGCCACCTGGACTTTTTCCCTTAAATCCGGCACTGGTTAGGGGATGCTCAAAATATTCTACGCACATATCTCTCAACCCTTATTACTCCAGATAATAGCATAAAACAACAATATGAAAGCACAAATTTAAAAAATTTGAATATACTATTCCAAAGAAAAATTTTAACCGAAATTTTTCTGTACGCAACTCTGCTCGCAATTCAGCACCAAAGTGCACTCGCACTCGCGAATTCGCGGGAGCAAAATCAGTCCCCGCGTGATTTAAATCCACCGTGAAGTAATTCGAAATTTCAGAGAAGAAAATATGGAAGTTACTATCCGGCGTATCTAGGGTGGGGCAAGTAGGGCTCGTGCCCTGGGCGCCAATGCCGGGGGGGGGGGGGGGGGGGCAAAAAAGCCGAAAGAAATAGTGTTTCTTGAATAAATTTATTTGGATGGTTAATGTTAGTAGTTCACGTTTGTTATTCGTGTGCTTCGCATGCCTCTTTAGAGAAGCTTCGAAAAAAACTTGCTGCACTTTTCGGCTCATTTGCTTCCAACTTTCGTCTCTTCTGCCCTTCAGCTTCACTTACTTTAAAAGGATTATCTAAATTCTAAATAAAATGTTTCGTGTGATGAACACTTTTAACAAATAAGTAGAACAGAAAAGATGGAATTGGAATGATATGCTTGGGGAGAGAGGGGTGATGGGAGTTCAAATTCTACGCTTGACCTAGGCATTGTGGAAGTAGCACAGAAGACGCCGTGGAAAACGGCCAAGAAGAAGCAGATGGCAGCGTGGAACCCGCGGTCCGCGACGAGCAGAAAAACAGTCGCGAGACGTCTGGAAAATTGTCGAGTCACCTGGAAGAAATTATGGTCGGCAAAGTACCTACTTATTACGCGGTTCGGTGCGTTCGCACGCCTCTGATTACGCTGTTAGGTCGGCGAGCATGTCGTTACGACTACGTCCAAACGCCGTTTCTAATTATCTAGTTAACCGCGACTCGGGCGCGCCATTTCTGTGGGCGAACCGCGATTCGCGTGCCTTTTCTACTTACACCACGCTTTTTAAGAGGAGCGTTCTAATTTAGAGACTGCACAAAATCGAAACTTTTCATTCACATCTTTGTATCTTTTTGGTGTGCGAAGTATGCCAGTGAAAGGGTTTCTTGAAATTTGAAATTCTGTGAGTTATGTGCCCTTGAATAAAACGGTGCACGGGGCGACGAAGGAGTCGTTGGCTTGTTGGTGAAACTGGCCAAGTCCATATTTCTTAATTTTCGGTAAATGCAAATTTAATGTTCAATCTATTATAATAAATCGGGTAGTAATTGACAGCTATTGCAAAATACACTAATTCTTCCGTGGTTTTTTTTAATCTATGGTTGTAAGAAACTTCGAAAATAATTGTTTCCCTTAATTTTTAAGAATTTTGGGATGGAGTGATGGGCTTGGTCAGTTTTACCAACCTTTTTCACTGTCTTCGAGTTCAACTTCCAATGAAAACTAGCCATTTTTAAAATGTAAAAGATTCTTGATGTAGTCTTGGATATTAACTAACTTTCACATTTGTTTTTCTTTTGTTTTCTTACAAGGGAACATATCGAAGTGACAATCGCTGATTTTAATGCGACTTTGGTAGACAGTAGTTCTTACAAAAATATTTGACATATACTATTTCTTATCGGCTGACATTCATGTTGAAGGGGTGAAAACAGCCCCCAAAGTTGAGGTGTGAGAAACTTGTTTGGTCGAATACCTTAGAAAATAATAAAGCTAGGAGAACGGTTTAAATGGCAAAATTGTGTGTTTTCTAATAAGAAGTTTTCTTTTAATATATTGTTTAAACAAACCTATGTTACATTGCCACTGTTTCGAAACAGATTAACTGTTAAAGGACCTCTAATCCTCATCTTTACCTGATTCGACTGCAAAAGATATCGGGGTTTTGACATTGCCAGCTTGTTCCCCAGATTTGATCCCTATTGAAAATCTTTGGGGAATAATTACAAGAAAAGTTTAAGGCAACTGCGAGCAATATAATTCCATTAGCGAATTATGGAACGGGATAAACGAAAAGAAACACTTTAAAGTTTGATTTTGTCAATGCGGAACCGCATTTTTATTGTTATTCAAAGAAATGGTAATTACAGTAACTAGTAATATAGAAATAGAAAAGAAACTATTCTTAATTTCGATTTTATTGATCTAAAAAGCGCGTGGCTTTATAGAAATTTCACAGTTTATTTCTTGTTAAATTCTATATTTACGTTTTTTTTTAAGCAAATGTTACTTCTATTATTGCAACCGGTCTATACTATGCTTTTGTTTTAATTTTTCCAAAATTGGTATCATACACAAACTTATTAATAGTATGGAATAAATATATGATGTTACCAACAAACATGGTGGCTTTATGAAAATTTCGGGCAGTGTACAGTGTGTACACGTTTTGGATAAGTCTACACGCAATAACTGTTCGGTAAATCGAGCAGCTTTACTCGCTATTTGAACGAACGCTTCTTTGTATAAATTAGATTGCAAGACAACCTTCTGATTTCCTTACAAATTGCTACGTGGTTTATCGATCGAAATATTTTGTCGCCTGTTCCAGGTGGCTTCGTGAAAATTTATGCACCGCTAAATGTGAATGCCACACGCAGCTGCGATAGGCACGCGATAATCTTGTACAGTCAAGGAATTACGGAGCATAATCGTTGTACTAATCGCGACGTACTTGTCGCTCAACGTTAACCTCGTAAGGGACGCCTGTCTAGAATTGGTAGCCACATGAATTTTCAAACTAAACACAGTATGAAATCGTGTAGATATTTCTTATGGTTTCGTATCTTATGGACACAAAGTCCAGACGAGGTGATATTAAGGAACAATGTAGAATACGAAGCGTGGAAAGTATTTAATAGAAGTCTATTTAATTATTAAATTTACCTTACCTTACATGAGGGGAGGGGGGACACAAAAAGGTTGGGAAACACTGCTCTAGACACTCTTAAAATCTAAATCCCCACTAGATACACACAACTCTCCAAATTCGTTAAATTCTCTGTGCAAATTGACCCAAACTTCCTAATACTCGGTCTATTAGTGTAGTGCATATGAAATTGCCTAAATAGTTTTTGCTGTCTCACTAAATTAATTTATGGTTTAAGAATATATGTTGAAAAAGCATTTAGAGAATAATCATTTAACTGTGTTTAAGACTTAGGTATCTCTAGTTCTTTTTATTAGTTTTAATTTTAGTTTTTGGATTTAGTTATACATACATTTTATAATTAGGCTTATCAACAGTATTGCCATTGCAGCCTCGTCTTTACTCAATTTAGTTATCTACTTTCACTTTCGCTAATATCATATGTATTATTATATTATTGATTTACTATGAGTAATAAAGACGTAGGTAATAATAATATTAATAATAATACCAATCTGAATCAAATTAGAAAATTATGACGATATCTTCGTCTTGTACCTACTATCACCCAATGAACTTCCTTCTAATCGTTACAGCTAATTACTTAACAGAATTAACCACATTGAGGGTACTAATGAAAACTCTTATTCTTTATGAAAATAAACTAAGGCATCGTCTTGTGGGGCTTTGGGGAGGGTAAACCCTCATCAATGGGGTTTTAATTTCTTTTCATAAAGGATAAGAGTTTTCATTAACTTCAATTTAGGTCCAGTCCGAAACTACACATTTTGTGATCATGCTCGAATTTGATTTGAATCGATTGGAACCTCCGTTTTTGAGTTACTAGGTACTGCAAAACAAAAGAAACATTTTTAAAAAGTCTCTTTAATGATCCATCTGTAGCGTCATATATAATGCATATTTTTGACAAAACAAACATGTGTTTTAAAGCTTTTGATGTTAATAAACTTCAAGCCCAAGAACAAGTTTTAATTTCAATTTGTTTCTTTGTAATTAAGTGGAACAGAAATACTTCATTTTAGACAGGAACGACTGCCTAGTACCCTTAACAGGCGAGATTTCATTTTTCACCATCTCGAACCTCGTTCACCTGTTAGTCGACATAAAAATAATCTGTGGCCGCGTTGCAGTTACGATTATATTATAATTATTCGCGTAAACTCCATCCCCGAGCGCCACCATAAAACAGTTGCATCAAATTGAGGGAGGACGCCCCAATAAATTTATTCAGAAATTCAAACCAGCGTCCACCCTGATACGCGTACACGCGTCGCTGTGCTTCATTTATAGATCCCTTCGCGCGCATCTGTACAAGTAATACATTCTTCAATGTCAAGAGGTCTGCTATAAACAAAAGGAAACACCTGACTGTTACAATTTTTATGCACGACTCGTGTTTTGAAATATGGTACCGTTCCGTTCCCTCGCTTGCTCGCAATGATATTCCGAAGAGATCGTGCTCCTCTAAAAACTATTCCCCGCTTATACGCCCACACCCCCTCAGGCTATTTGCGACGCTCATAATCTTAACGAACATTTGTCAAAGTCTCACTGTCAAAGTGAATTCCATCGAAACTGGAACGAACGCGCAACCCTTTTTTTCGGAATAAAAAAAGTCCTCCAATGCTCGGACTGAAATGCTGCGTTTCGAGTGTATTGAGGTGGTTAGAAGGATTTTTGTGAACCGATATTAATGAAAATATTTGTCGAAAAAATATAAGTCTCTGGCCAAGTAACATCCTCGACGAAATTCGTTCGAGGCGACTACACTCATTGAAAAGCAAACAGTTGAGTTACAGTGTTTATCCCGAAAGATGAAAGAAGCATTTGAAAATAGCCACGAGAGAGATACGTTCGTATCGTATTTTTCTTCTAGTTCCTCCCATAAATGTCGGTGAAGCAACCTTTGTTGATCCATTCGTTTTGAAGCCCCCTGAACCGCGAGCCCCCAGGCAGGATACAAATTAAAGCGTATACACGTATTCGTACGCCATCTTGCCTCGTTGTGCTTCGCCGCGTTGTTTCGCGAGTCAAGACGATAATATTTAAAGAGGCAATACTGAATGCAGTACCTACTTTAACGATTGAACGCTTCTTTGAAGCCCATATTCTGTCTTAAGACTGACTTCGTTGTTATTTCTGTAAATTCTTAGACCTTAATAATAAAATTTAAAAATTTGGTGAATTTTAAAAAAAAATCGCTTTTATCCACAACTATTTTTTCAAATACAAATTTCAACATATTCAAATTTACATATTTAGAGAAAGACTATTAGAGTATGATTGTATGAGTATTACGAATGTACAATTATCACTCAAAAGTTAAAAAATTAAAAAATACGAAAATGGTAACTAAAAAATGACGCTTTGGTGCAATGAACCCAATGTGACCAATTTGTAATTATAATAATCTGCGACCAGGGAGGGTTATAGCAATGCTGAACAAAAGGAAGTGTTAACACGTTGACTGCTGTCCGTTGTATTTGCAGGGTATTGTATTAAAATGTGTATAATGATTTTAGTTTTAAATACACCTGTTTATTAATGGATTTCACAGGGCATTATTTGAAATTCTTGTTAATATTCATAAACATGAGAATTAATATTATCCATTATCATATAAATAACATTATGATACATACTCATGTTAAAATTGATACACTCATTCAAAATAATTTCTGTATTTTATAGAGGTGGAAAATTTTTCATGCAAAAGTGACTTCGTTTCGAAAACATCGGTCGCGCGATGCCACTTTCTTCCACTCAAGTCAAAGTGTTAAGAACATTTCGAAGTGAGCGATTCTTTTTTATAATGGAATAACATTTCTCAGGTGCCATTTTTTTAAATTCAGACTGTCTAAAGTACAACCTCGAGTGCATGAAAGTTATTTCCATAACTGCGACGTGAAGAGAACATTCTGTGGCGCATCAAGCATTGACCTGTACTACTTTTATGGCGCGCCAATCATTGACCGGTGCTACTAAATTTTTATTTAAATAAAAATTTCGAATAACGAATAAGGTTAAAGTAACTTTTATTCGAGCCGTTATTTAAATAATTTTTTATCTAGTTAATGCCCAACTCTGTAATCCAGAGTTACTCAAGATTAAGTTGTAAATCAACTGCTGGAAGAAGATCTGTCAGAATAAACATATTGTTACTTTATAATGTATTACTTTTAATCTTGCTGTTATTTTTATGGTCCTTAAATGATAATTCGTTAGCAGTGAAATATTAGAATTTATGAATAAGAAACTTCACCGCCGACATATGCAACTGCTGCAATTACGTTGGTTTCCTCGCATTATACTCTACATATGTAAACTAATTCTACATATGGGGCTAGGTTAATAGTACTGCGCTTTTAGGTCACTGAACCTCATCCTCTGCACCATGCTATTAGAATGTAAATTTACTTTCGCATATTGTACTTTTTATCTTCCTTTTTCTTTGTATGATAGTGTGTAATACAGACGATTTATTATTATTATATGTACATGCAATAAGTGCGTATTCTTTCTTCACTGCGAAATCATTGACCATATTACTTGTGAATTACTTTATACATTGTTCATAACACTAATAATATTGCACCATTGCTACAGTCCAATAACTAGATTTTTCATAAACGCCAAACCAGAGAAAATGAATTTACGGAAGTATTTATTAATTTACTATAATATTCATTGATTTTTCCTTTCTTATCGTATCATTCATTCCTTAAAAATTACAAGCTTCGACGTTTTACTTTACATAATACAGTCACAATTACAATACACGAATAAAAATGATTTTACAAATCAGAATTTCATAAAGAAATATAACTAAATTAAATCGCAGGTTAAATGAACCACAAAAATTTTAATTCAGCAGTCACAAATAATACACTAGTAAAATTATAAAATATTACACGTCGTAATATTTCAGGATCATTTATATATAACGTGTGCCGAAGGAATCTTTTGACTGAGCTATGCATTCGCGAATGATACTACAGCGACTACTTTTTCCTAGAGTGTCGATCTTTCGCACAGTACGACAGACGCATACAAAACCGACTTTAAGGAGCTTACAAGCTTCGATGCCGGTCTGCTGAAGTATCGTTTGAGCATTATAGCCTGCGATATGTTTCGGGACGATGTTCCCCTCCCTGGAGCGGTCACTGGCGTGAAATTGCAACCCGAGCAAAGCGATATTACCGCACGGAAGACATTATCGAGTGCATAAACGTCAGTCGAGTCTCATAAATTTATTTCTTGCTCAACATCGAATATCGCAATGCTGCTGCGTCGAACCCACGGCGGAAATGGAAGCAAGAAACGAAACTGCGCGGGTGCAGGAAACTTTACGATTATACATACTTCTGTGTGGAACGAGAAATTGTTATAAATCAATGATGAATTAGGGGGATATCGGCCATTATGGTGTCAATTGGAAAACAATCTAATTGATCATTCGAAGGCCATTGATTTCAGTTGTTCCACAATATTTTCATGCAGATAACCAAAGTGTTTGAGGAGCCCATAGATGTAAAAATTATACATATATTTTATTGATTTTCTTCCTTCTTTTGTATTCTTTGTTTTTTTAGTATACGATGGTGTATGTGCACCATGACAACTTCCTTTGTTTGAAATACCTCTGAAAAATCAGTTGGCTGAGTTGGCTCCCTTTCAACTATATCTAGTCCCTTGTCACTAATTTGTTGCTAGTCATTTCACCCTAATGTACAAGGTAAGTAAAGAAATTCGGAAGCGGAAAGCATCAGAGGTTTCCTTTTCCTTGAATGTCTCAGTTAACACAGACATTTTTCTATCACGCGTTAGAGTGTAATGGATTTATTCATTTATTAATTAATAAGTATTAATCCTAAGACTTCCACCGCGGAAGCCTTCTGATGAATACAAAAAAAACAATAATATGTACACTGAGTAATGAAGCGCAGGTTAGAGAAAGAATTATACGATTAATACGTAAATAAAATAAAAGCAAAAAGCACATAAAGGTACAAACACAAAACCAAAATAAAGAAAATAGCAGCTAGTTATAAATATGACTGATAACTCTAGATTAAATGTATGAAATGAGGAGTCGAAGAAATCAAATAATTTACATACAGTGTTAACATCCATACACATACGATTAATGGGATTGTACTTCCTCATTAATGTTCGATGATGCTCAATATATGTATAGAACTGAGTAGTGTCTAAGTTTTCTAGGAGTAATTCCTAGTAAAAAGCCACCAATAGAAATGAAACTCTGTATTAGTGTCCAAAGCGGAGTCACAGATTAGTGGCGTCTAAACACAGTAGTAGCATAATATTCATACTCGTTTTTCTGCAAATACACTAAATTGTTATCTAAGAGTTATAATGCTACAACAGTACAAGCAACTTTATTACATCACACACTAATGGCAATTTAAATAAACTTAACACTCAAGACCACTTCCTTACCTGAAAACATCATCAGGTAAAACTTCTTCCTGTACAGGGTGTAAAAAATTATACATCATGGTTAACACAGGTAATTCTACACCTCTGGGTCGGTGGAAATCTGTTAAAAACATGTGCCACAAAATTGATCTTCCCCTCGAAATTCAAGATCCATTTTTTTTAAATGTGTTCTACTCATTGGGAGGATAAAAAGTGTTAGTAATTATTTAGAAGTTGGTCCTCCTCATCGATTTTGATGACCTTGAAATATGTTGTAAAACTCAACATTCTGAACAACTTTTTCCTATACATGTTACCGCCGCTCGGCCTTAGTTCCCGAGATATTTGCGAAAAACTTCTGTTGATTCATCAAAGGAACCATTCTTGTCGTTCATTATTTGAAAGATTCTTTGGAACATAGCTCCTTTGACACTTTTTAAAAAAATTGACTATGAATTTCAAGGTCGAGGTCAAGTTTGCGGTACATTTTTTTAACAGACCTCCAGACCTGTACAATCAGTTGTGTGAACCACGACATATAGGTAATGTCTTTACACCCTGTACACCATGACAGCTTGTTTGAAGTGGCAGCCAGCAATTATCGTGAATAGCCAGTTGACTTCGCCCCAATTTCACCTTCGCACTATTAATTCATCGCTACAGAAGTCACGTATCACGATAAAGGATCGCCCAACATCCATCCCCGAGTCTGTGTACCAACAGTTTCCAAAACATATAACACTGCAATTTTTCAAAGCGAGCCACTCCTCCCCCAGTTATCCTTCATCATAACACCAATCCCAGCACAAAATGATCAACGCACGGGGACGTGGCGTTCTTCCCCAGTAGTAAAGCGAGAGAAATTGCACGGGTCTACGTGCAAGCTAAAGGAAAAGTTAGCTAAAAGGCACGTGAATTGCGCAAAGCTGACGCTCCTTGACGGCGCTAAAAGAATCACCGTGTACACAGAGCAAACAACATGATAATCAGCTGCAGAAAAGTGCTCATACAGCTGTTTAAAGTAGTGGTAAAAATACTTGTCGCGATCCAAGTAAATTCAGCGGGATCGCGCGATCTGGCGCGCTTATCGCGCTAATGGAAATTAGAGAGATTATGAAAACATGCGGGCGACGTCTTAAATACGTCGTCGTAGCTGCCAGCTCGGAAAATTTGTATCGCTGGAGCCGTTCTCTCGAGCTGCCTTCGCAACTGCAGCGTCACAAGCACACAGTCGCTGTGCCCCGTACACACGCGCACATTGTATATACGTCGGACCGTCTTAAGGTACAACCTTGAAATTTATTGCCACTAAACACGACACCCCGAAAACCCGCCCCCGTGGCTGCTCATGAAATTGCGCGTGTATCCCATACTACGTATGGCCTGGGTGTCTGACCGACATAGAAACACTGAAACGAATATGTTTGGCTCTCATCGAAGAGGGAACACTCGAAGGAAGCAATTTTGCTGCGGACACCCACGCAGATGCGAATTTATCGCGCGAACGTGAGCTCCTCGCTGTTTCGGGATTAAGGATTTCTATGCACCTTCGCTTTGATACTTTTACCCCATTGGGGACTGGTTGGGATTGTTTTGAATTCTGCTTGAGATGCACACCTTGGGGCTTCGTCTTATTTTCCAGTCGAACGGTTGATGTATTGTAAAGGCAGGGGCGGAGGTATTAAGGCTTATGCGCACGCATCAGTACCGTAACGGTTCGGTGGCGTTAGTGTCAGTGGTCAAACGTATCGTCTCTCTGATTTGGAAAGGAGCAGTTCGCACTTGTTCGTGTCAGTTACAGATATTGAAACAAAGCATTGACACTGACGGCACTGAACCGTCACGGAACTGATATCTGTGCGTGAACCTTAAAAAGGTGTGAAAGTGATAAAGTAGGCGACTGAAAGGTGCTGGAATCTATATATATAAAAAGAAGTCCTGACTGACTGACTGACTCATCAACGCCCAGCTCAAACTGTTTAACCTAGGAACGTGAAATTTGGAAGGTATAATGTTTTCATGACGTAGGCACCCACTAAGGAAGGATTTTTAGAAATTCCGCTCCCAAAGGGGTGAAAAGGGGTCAAATGTATTTTCTCGAATTCCTTAATATCTCTTAGGCCCGATTAGATATCAACTTGGTTTTTACATCCAAAGGTTTCCCACTCATATGCCTAAAAACCAATTTCAGGATTTTGCCCTAATCATCCCGTAAGGGGGTGAAAAGGGGTAAACTGTGTTTGCACGGGCTTCTCAATATATCTTAGGCCCGATTAGATATCAACTCGATTTCTGCATACAAAGGTTATCCACACAAATCCCTAAAAATCTATTTCAGGATTTTGCGCTAATCAACCTCTAAAAGGGTGAAAAAGGGTAAAATGTGTTTTCACGGACTTCTCAATATCTCTTAGGCCCGATTAAATATCAACTTGGTTTTTACATCCAAAGGTTTCCCACTCATATACCTAAAAACCAATTTCAGGATTTTGCCCTAATCAACCCCTAACGGGGTGGAAAGGTGTAAACTATGTTGTCACGGACTTTTCAATATCTCTTAGGCCCTGTTAGATATCAACTTGGTTCTTTACTTCGAAAGGTTACCCACATAAATGCCTAAAATCCAATTTCAGGATTTTGCCCTAATCAACCCCTAAGGGGGTGATGAAAGGGGGTGAAATTTTTTTTCATTGAGTCCTTAATATCTCTTAGGCCCGAAGCGAAGCGCGGGTATATTTTGCTCTATATAATACAAAGAGTTCACATTGGTTTAGAAGTCTTTTTACTACTGTCGAACAGACTTTCGTCTTTTGAGAACCTCTTTCTTTCGCCATTTCTTGGGAATTATAATTTTTTCGGGAGTAGTATAATAATAGGGGGTGGTAGTCAATAAGATAGGTTTTCTAGGTTTTTTTTAACTCTTCTCCTTTTTAAGTTCTGATCATCTGAGAAAGGTATTCTAAATTAAAACAGAAGTTCGTTGTCATTAGAATTAGTGGATGGTTAGTAGGTTGTTTCATATTATAGGGTTACAATTAAAATATTACATTTATTTACTTTGCTCACGCCCTGATTCCTATTAATATAAAAAGAATATCTGACAAATTTTAGGAAGATTGAGTAATATTTAGAGGTTGCACACTTTGCACACTAAATAATATGTGGTAGGCTAAGGAAACACGATTTCTAATGATAATTATTTTTATTCTCAAGTCCTTAAAAAAGAAACTAAACTTTAAAGAAGACTTAGACTTAGATAAATTTACATTTTATTATTATTATTATTGTTCACACCTATACAAATTCTGTACCTCATTATTTTACCCACATTTTTAAAACCTGAAAAAGCAAAAATATATAGGGCAGATAATGATAAAATGTATATGATAAACAATGACATTTGGAATACACACATGCATGTCCTAACAGTATAGATACGCAATAGACATGGATAGTGAACAAAATAACTTTTTAATACCCTAAAATAACTTTTTCTTACTGACTTATGAATGTAATGTAAACACTCCTTTTGCAAGTACGTGTTTTTTTTAATCTGTAATTTAACCTTTTCTAAAGTAATACTAATCGTTACTTAGCACTTTTAAGTGTCTCGTTAGTCACAAATTATAATTAAAGTTCAAAAGCATAATCGGGGGCGATTGTAACATCGACAGTCGGGGTAGATTTTACTGCAACAGAACCGAATAGTATCAAAGAAGGCGAATAATATTGTCTTCTTTGCATAGAATCCATTTAGTGTTGCAACCGATCCGGGGTCAGAGACGGTTGCAACACTTTACACTGTAACGTCAGGGCTATAACACTCCGCTTCTCATTTTTTTACTAATAACTTGGATATTACTTGACATACAGTGAAACTGTTGTGACTCAATAATGTCAGATAAGTAAGTAACATTTCCGTATAAGAGTTTTTGTTGTAAATGTAATAGTCCCTGCGTAATCGTACTCACAAGTCAAAGTGTTACTACCGCCCCAGGCCTACCTTAGTGATAAAACTGTGCAACCCCTAAACATTATTAAACTTGTCTAAAATTTGTGCATACAGATCACTTAGATGAATAGAACCAAGGGGGCGAGCAAAGTTACTAGAAAATTGCACCTTTGGAAAAATGAAACACCCTAATTGTTAATGTTCTACAACGAAGTCCACATGATTGCAACTAAACTGTGAAAAGTGTGACTACGATTGAAAAAGATCAATAAACTTTGATTAAAATTACTCGTGTAAAATTGCCACGTTTCAATTATGGGTGTCACCTTTAGTTCGAAATCCTCGTACTAATAAATTGCTGACGTTAATGAATGATAGCCGATGGCAAATTATTCGCTGCCATTTAATTACAAGCACGGAGGAGCTATTTCCTTTGAAATGACAATTACAAAGTGTCTCTGGCTTAACGACATCACACGGCGTCAGAAATACCGATTCGCATAGAATGAACAGAACGCGAACAATGAAATTGTTGCGGGTGCGCGTTCGGCCACGGCTGAGCAGTTTCCACGGCGTAAGTCAGGCAATATTTAGTGATAAAGCAGTGGAGATGAAATGGACTGAACTATCTAAGGTATTCACAATAGCTCCTATATATAACTACATCCCTCTGTTTGTATATCAAGATCAAGCCGTGATTTTGCCCGTAGTGGTTCTCAATTCCTTGGAAAGGATTTCCCTTTACCAATGATTCCGGTTTACAAGTCGACGCGAACAAGAATCTTGTGCAACGATGGCTTTTCTTACAATCAAGTTCTTAGAATTCTTGTTCCTGTATTTTGTTTCTGACGCTTCTTCGTAAAGTTATTTCTCTAACGAACATTATACATCCACGTGTTAAAGAGACTCGAGTGGCACCTTTCTCAATTTTTAAGTTGGATAGAATATAAATTCTTGCATGATCAGATGATCATTTTAAAAATAAGTGATATTTGCTTTAAAAAATCAGCTTGAAATGGACTGTAACGCATTTAACGTATTTTGAAGTATCAATCCTTTCATTATAATCAAAACAATACCGCTGTGCTTGCATTTCTGAATTCCCTTATCCTTACTATATCTGATAACACCCTTCATTTCAAAATTTTGTTTCTCCGTTTATTTATCCTGCACTCTTGCTTCTGTAATTGATTACTGAAAATATGAAAGCAGTGCCACGAACAATTGTTACGTATCCACATCACCCCCGATAACATTGTTCGTCGTACAATTTTTGTTCCCACGTTTCCTTCTGCTGCATTAACATCCCTCTAATTAAGCAGATAATATTATTTGAAAAATTCTTGTTTGTTTTTGTTGCATTAACATCCCTCTAATTAAGTAGAATAATATTAAAGTCACACCACTCCTGATAATATTATTTTACAAATTCTTGTTTCCTTTTGTTGCATTAACATCCCTCTAATTAAAATAAAATAAAAATAAAACCATACTACTCCTGATAATATTCTTTTAAAAATTCTTGTTTCCACGTAAACTTATGTTGCATTAACACCCCTTTAATTAAAATAAAATAAAAATAAAACCATACAATTTCTGATAATATTCTTCCAAAAATCTTGTTTCCACGATTCCTTTTTTTACATTAACATCCCCCTCCAATCATAAATCGCTATCCCTTAAAAAGAATTTGAGGGAGGGCAGCCTGTTGCTCGTATAAATTTCTGCATGTCAAATAGTCGATAATTTTAATCTCCTTTCGCGGCGACATGGATCGACAACATATTTCTTTAGACGACCTCGTAAAGGAAGCGCTGCAAGCAGATCCACGACGTCGGAGCATCGGAAGGATTTTACAGAAAATGTTTCTGTTTTTCTGCCTGGGAGCCGGTGCAAAAAGAAGGGTGGAAAATTCCGAAGGAGGAAATCCGTGAACGGCGTCCCGAGGACGGGAAACTTTGGCGGTTCCGCGAGTCGAGCGGGACGCGAGATTGGCGAAAACAAAATCCCGAATTCAAAAGTCAGAAGGTAAACTTCTTCGAGACCGGGGATCTTGAGGGGAAATGTTATGTCCGGCAGTGGAAACGAGTAAATTCAATCTGTACCGCGCGTCGTTCGTTGTCGTGATCATGGCAGGGCACAGAAATCGTTGAAGAATCGCTGCTCGTCTTCTCCTCTCTTTCTCTCTTTTTTTCCACATAGCACGGACGAACGAGATGAAAAGCAAGAAGATATATATCAAGCAGACGGCTCTTTTCGAAACTCCTCGGTCCGTTTAATTCTAACGGCAGGATAGTCACAAATTGGCAGATAAAGATAAAATTTATGTGGCATTTCAGTTGACAGTTATCTCAATCTATACAGTCTTTGTCTTTAGCGGTTGGAGGACTTTGGGAGCTTTTATACAGTGGTTGACTGAGTGTCAATGGGGTAATAACGTTAGGTTCTTTAGTGAAATCAAGCAACAGATATACTGTTGGAGACTATTTTTTGCTGAACGGTCCCGCGAAAAATTAAACGAAATTCATGTAAAGTAAATAGTGTAGCATATGATACATAGATGGAATTGTTTTAAATTATCCATTATTAGTTAGAAGAAGATGGCTGGTTGTTTCAAATTGAAGAATTATTAGTAAAAAAACGTGTCGCAATAAATTAGCCCTCGTTATAAGTTTTCTAGAATTGTATGTAAATTTCGTGTATTTAAATTGTTTTCTCTGTCTTATTTACTTCTTACATGATTTTTAAGAAAATTTGATATGCCTTTTCTTGGGCATTTATGTTTCAATTAATGAATACATAATCATATACTCGGTAAAAAATAATGCCGAGGCAGTATAATAGGAACTTAAAAATTTTAATATGTATTTTATTTGTTTTTTTTTTCAGTTAACTTATCAGTCGCAAAATATAACTGTTGTACTCGTACAAAAGGAAGGAATGGATAAAATACTTAGGAAAATTGTCAGATGATATGCACCCTAATAGCTTTGCTAAGTTAAGTAGAATTCAAAATAGTTATTCGTACTTTTAATTACCTATACTAAAGAACGCATGGTAGAGTGTTTGCAAAACGTAGAAGCAAGTAGTAAGTGATTTGGAAAGCATTTTTAATAATATTCCTAGTTTGAACATTCAGTTTCCTGATTTCACCTACAATTTTGATGTTTTTGAAATTAAATATTTTACTGTCTACAAAAAAGAAATCCCACTAGCATTTCTGATTCTTTAGTTGTGATTTCAGTCCAAAATTTTATTTGACATTTAAAGCATCCAAGAAACTACCCATGCATTTCGAACCTCCGAAAGAGAAACTCCCCTTAATAACACAGAAATGAACTCTAAAATTCTATTTAGCGTATCAATTAATTCACCTCACTCGATTGAGATTTGTGGAGGCTTCCACGATTTCTAAGGTCGCAATTTAAAAACATTTCGCGCGAGAGTCGGCTGCTATCGCTTATGAGCGATAGACCTTATAATTTAATGTAATGCAAATCCAGGCATTCCCTGGGAAAAAGTTTCGATGCGGTAGTGCCATAAATCAGGGAGTCGGCTGACTTGGGAGATTCAATTTACCGACGTCGACGTAGCACGGTTTCTGCAGTTAATTAATCTTCATAATCCTATGGCCAACGTCTCAAGATACCTTCTCGCGATATTTTTCAACGCAGGAGTGAAACAGGGACTGATTCGTACCATCCCCCTCTTATCTTCCGGACTATAGATTTAAGACTACATAATTGTAAACAAATTTCCTAGCTTTCTATCTTTTTAAAGGAACCTTTGACTTGCAGTTTCCCTGTACACATTTATTATTCATATTCGTGATGTTATTTTCAGGACAGATACCTTGATATGAACACTAAATATACGTTTCGTTTCTTGTAGTATCTAGGACATGAAGAATGAGCCTTAATGATTGATTTAGGGTCTGAAACATATTTTATTGCTTGACGTCTCTTACATCACTGTGATTCTGCTTGTATCAGTTCCTTTTCTTTCGATGGTCATGGTATGCAGAATATTTTCTTCCAATAAATTACTTGTGATACATTCAAATTCATCTAGTAAATAAATTACACGTAGCCTCATTCTTTTGCTCAATAGCATATCTGAAAATTGTAAATGTGTCCTCAGTTGAAGTCAGAAATTCGTCAACTTGACGGAGCTTTAAAATTCTATTGTACACTGTGCTATGGCAACAAATTGTCCCTGAAATATGAGGCACTGTTGCAACATAACTCTGTTTTCATATTCATTGCTCGAATTTTAAAACATTTCAACGTGGCTGAAGCAAAGAAGGAGTCCTAAACTACATAACAATATGAATCCTGAAAATAGTACTCCCATTGCAGATATTAACTTCGCACTTGCGAATGCAAAGTACAGGAATATAGAAGAAAATAAATCTCGAAAATTAAGCAACTGCAACTTTCGTAGCTACCAATAAAAGTATTGTATGCTCCTTTTGCGAACGTGGTTTGATTTTCGAAATTATTCGATTTTGTAATTTCACGTTGATTTTGCTAATGTGATGGTGGAAAAATATATAAAGCAGAATTTATCATTAAAATAGGGAATGCACACGAGGATATATGTAAGGGTGCTTTAGAAAAGATGTTATAAACTTTTACAGTTCATAGAGTTCATCCCAACGAATAAATAAATCTTAATAAATATGTTATGAAACTAATTTTTATTGATGTATACAGTGTTGGAGATAGTACTTATTTCTCTCAATTCATTAGCAGTACCTACGTTCAGGAATCATATAGTATTAGTATCTGTTGGTTAATATTAAAAATTAATATTAAATCACATAAAGCACCTACTGTAAGTAGACATAACACATAATTTTTATTACATCTTGATAAGTATTATTATTAAAACATATTGGATACGTTTAGATATACATTCTGACTTCTAAAACTTTTTTGTAATCCTTTTTGTTTTAAACATTCTATTTATGACTGCGTACAAACAATGACTATTATATCAGTGTGTAGTCGCAGATGACTGTACACTTATGTGCGCAATAAAAAAAAAGTCTGACTGGATTTATAAATGTGTCGATCTCTCCAGCAGAACTGTAATTCTCTGACTGTAATTATTGACAGGTTAATTCAGCGCTTCGCGTATGAAAGTACGGGGTCTCGTAATAATTTTGTCCCATTCATGGCTGACAGACATAGAAGGGATGATTGAATATCGATTTTTTTAAATCTTTCAATCTTATTAGAGTTCAATGCCCATTTCTCTTTTTACCAAACATGTAATTAAATGACACGCCAAACGTTAGTTATAGAAGCTACGGGTAATTTACTAATTGCAGATAATAAATAACGGCTTCGTGACATTCGTAGACTTTACTTAATGATTTATAGAAATCCAGTGGTGGTGCAGGAAAAATGGCTTGTATACGAGCGAATGGGAAACGGATAATATCAGTACGGCATTTTATTAATTTTAACTGAGAAAATGAAAGGAAATTGGAATGTAAATAATTCTGTACTAAAATAAAACAATTTGATACATAGAAAGAATACTTTGCATTCTTCGATTGCACGATGCAATATTAAAAACTCGTAGCCCTATGGATGAAATTAATAATCGATTGTGAAAACTTTCAGAAAATTCGGGATGCTGGTCAAATTCCTTGATCGTAAATTCACTCTGAAAAATCCAGAAATGCCGTTGTACGTTTTTACATTAAAAACGCAGAACAAGGTATGTGTACAGTGAAAATTTCCAAATTTTCGAACTTTTTGCAGGAATTTCGATACTAGTTGTAGAAAATATCCCACTTATCATAAGACTGATATTTCATATACCTAATTTGAAATCTTATTGTAGAAAGTTAAACTTTTCTCGATGCCAATAATGATTGCAGAACACATGTATCAGATATGGTTTGCAAATTAAACGAATAACACGTGTAGCGATACCAATCATAATTTCACATAATTTTTCGTTCTGAATTTTATTTTATTCTCACCTATTATCTCAATTATTATTATTATCGTGTGTAAATTAATAGGTTCAATTTCATTTTATGTACACTTGATTGTAAACTAAAGGTTTATAATTCCTACGTTACAGCTCATGAATATGGAACTTTTGTGAATTAGCACGTGCAATATAAAAAGCACATACAATGCATGTTACGTCAAAGTCACACGACGCGGCGTTATGGAGGGTTATTTTTTGGCTTAGGCTAACAGCAGCCTATAACTGTATGTCGTATTTTGCACTGTATTTTATTTTCCAGTGTAATAAATACATATCTTATTATCATTACGAATATCTATCGCCTTAAAAGTGCTGTAATATTTACTGCGTCGACGAATCTTCGAAGCAAGAATGATTTTGCAATTAGCGTAACAGCACCCCTGTCATCCGCTCGTTTATTCGTTTGTCGTTTGTCATCGAGTTGGAAATAAAAAAATTGTCGACTGGATAATGGGCGGAACCGCGTGTTTGACTACGATGAACTGACAGGACAGCTCTATCGGTTATCCAGCTATCATCGTTTCACACTTCCCAGCCGTCTTCCACTTTCGTTTGCATACAGAAGGATCGCGTTGAATAAGAAACAGATCCTGCTGAAATTATTGTATCAACTTGCTGTCGAGGGGGTCCTTGATCACACTTCTCAAGGGACTCTCGAATTATTTGGTTATGCTTATCGTCGTGCTTTCGTCGCCATGTCAGGAATGCAAGTAGGTAAGTTTTAATTCAATGGTTAATCCTTTCTGGGACATATTTTTTTCAATGATTTTTTACATGATTGGTAATATGAAGTGTAATATAAAGGAATCTGGAGTGCCACTGTGGTTTGGCATATTAGTTATCGCAAATAGATGGGTAAAGTATTTTTCAGTGGGATCGTTTCATAATTCATTTTCGTGTTATAAATTATCTATTTTCGTTTGTGCATGAATTTTCGTAAAATACACTATAGTTACTATTGCACAATGTGAATTTTGTCAAAAAATAATACAAGTTGCACTTTTGCAACTGCATAATGTACGTTCACCAATGTTTACTTTAAAAATTGAAACGTTAATTGCAAAAGAAAAACTTAATAGAGTGTAGAATTTCTTCTACTACTCTGAAACTACCCTTAATTGATTTTATTTATATCAATATATCTTAGGACACTGTCCTTAATTGTTTAAGATTAACTTTGTCTATATTGTCATTTTATTTCAAGTTTCTTTTCACTCCCGCACTTTTTAAAAACATACCCTGATGTACTACAGCCAGGTTTCTGCAATTTTACGTTGAGATTTTTCTTAAGTACGATATAGAATCACCATTTCCCTTTCCTCTATTGTAATTTGCTTCTGTCGAAATTTCATTACACCAAAAGTAGGTATAATAATATAATGGATGCTTAAAAAATTCTTAACCCAGAAATGATAAGTTTCTTAATATCAAATAATTTTGAAAATTTTCTGATACTCAACACTTCTCAGCTTTTCAATTATCTTGCATTTTCTTCTTATAATTAACAAGTCCAATGTGAAGCAATAGAGTACTTGCAACTCAAAACATTTTAAAAAATTGAACTTCCGTTTCTCGCATAGTATAGCTAGTCTACATTCTGTTTCTAATATTCTGCAATAAAATGCGGTATTTAAGTAACATTACATTCAACTAATAAGGCATTCAGACAACGGGTGTTTAATTAATACGGATTCTACTACATAACAAGCCTCATTTCTTAGCAACTCTCATTTACTTACGTAGGTATTAGATTCTAAAAATATTATAAATACCATTTACAACTACTACAACTTAATACTGTATCCCCCAATACAATTACTTCAACGAAATCATAAATATCGTCCCTTTAGCGTTTCTCCCTCGAAACATTATAGGGGATACAAATAATATTAGAATCGCTTCGTAACACTGCAAAACTCAACGCCTAGTATTCGAATAGTGCCATCCTGTTTGTAATTCAAGAGGTAATATCAGATTTCGCATTGATTAATTCGGGGGAGTAAATTCCCACAAAGCCTGCCATTACGCCTAATAGGCTGTAAATACACGCAGATGCGTGCGGAACGTGGTGGATCATACATATGCGCCGCATTCTACTGTGCACCCTCCTATGTTCAGTTTCTGTTATTGTGCAGGTACATAGATATATTTGCTAACTAATTAAAAAATAATAATTAGTTTAATTTTCTTTATTCTCAAGTCAGGCATTGAGAGCAAAAACGGAGTAATCCACATTGAAAAAAAATTAACTGTTGCTATTTTTATATAATTAGTACAGCCTACTGGAATACATTATTGCTATTAACTCAATTTCGCAAAAATAAAGTGGATTAAGGGATCATTCCGGTTAGACAGGTTGAAAAAATCGATTTTTATTTTTAAACATTTTTCGTAAGTACATATATTCGAGAATGTACTGTTAAATTTTTATGGAAAAATTCCAATTATTTTAGCTTGTACAGAAGCATTTTGTAGGGAGCGCAGAGGCTCGGCCTCTACAGATGAAAACTTTGAACGCATTTTTCTCGAAACGTTATTTTTTCACATCGTGAAGAAAAAATCTCAAAATCTATCGAACCGATTGCTTTATAAATTTTACTCCTTATTCTGCACACCTATGACTCTCGCAGGGACTATAACCAAGTATTTTCAATGAGTCTAACCTACTTTTAAAATCGAAAATAGCAAGAGAAACAAGCCGAAACACATTTTTCTTGCATTTTGCCCGCTATTTTGCTAATTCTGAAGATAAATCAATAATTTATAGTCGGAGCATTAGCGACAGTCATACGGATCAACAATCTGTTTGGCTTTTTGGGTTCAGATAAGTCTAACAGCTGAAATCACCTTCACCAGCGAGGCATGAATTTTTAAACATGTCATCAAGACCGATTTCAAAAGCATTTTAAAAGCAATAGTTTTATTACTTTTATATTTTTTATTTACTGCAGAAATGTAGTTTAATAAATAGAAAAAAAATTTATTCCATTAATATAATTATTTTCGTCGCAATAAATTCTTGAAAATCGCTGAATTTATCGGCGCGCTAACCGGAATGACCCCTTAATCCGTTTTTACTCTCAATGCCTCAATTTTCACGTTTTCATTTGTTACCAACTACTATCTAATCAGCCTACACTTTTCCTTATTAATGTTCTAAAATAGACTGCAATAGGTAATTTCTTTCCGCACAACAGGATTCCTTGCCATATTCTCGCTCACCATCGAACCGTACATTTTTAGACAAAAATTGACGCCTCACAAACCAAGAACGAGCCTAATGGCAGACTAAAAAATACATTCAGAAATAGTAGGCAACGGTAACCAAATTACTGCTAATTACTCCGCTCAAAGTGTAAACACCATATCGCTAATTTGCTGCAATAACGACATAACTCAAGATTCACGATTTTTGGGGAAACTGGTTCAAATGTTTTGTTAGACAACAACCGCTTTTCCTATACTAATAACTCAAGAACTGGAAATTTTGAGTTGTGCCGTTGTTACAGCAAATGAGCGATATGAGAGGCACAGAGAATAAACATTCTCGATCCTACAATCTAAATATAGTCTCGTTCGATTCCTCAATCGTTCAGGCGAATTGTTCCTCCAACTCGGTAGTAGATGGTAAAATATTATCTTTAGAACGCCATCAGTCTACTCGATCTACTCGAAATTCGCGGAATGCCCTCCATCCATTGCCTCCATCACGTTGAACGGGGTGTAGGTAAACGTAGGCACAGGCGGAGCGTGGTGGATCATACATATGCACCGTCTCGTGTGTATCCTTCTGTTCGATTCCAGCCAACTTGGATCACGAGCGTGGCATCCCGATGTTACCGGTCACGGTTCCCGAGGGTTCGGCCTGCAATTTAAATGACTGCGACACGCAGCAAATGTCCCTGGAGCTCGGGCAACAACACCAGCTCACCTGCAGCCTGATCTCGGTCGGCTCCACTGTCTGCCGGATATGTCACACGAACACGTCCAAGGAGCAGCTCATTTCGCCTTGTAGGTAAATGTATCGCTATCACTTCTTCTCACAACACTTTGCTGCGACGTGTTTTCGGTTCGAGGTGTCCGAAGCTTTCGCTCCATCTCGCTGATATAGTTTTGTCGTGGGGGAACCGCGGCAAAGCGAAATGGCGAGGCAAAGTGAATTATTGTTCTGTAGGGGAGAGGTGGGATAAAAGGGACATTTTTGTTTAGGACCAGATAGTAAATATCTGAATAACCATTCGAGTTCTAATTGGTAACATTAGAAAGGCCAGTTATCTGGCTATAACAGTACACGGTTCTATTAAGTTTCTCTCTATATTTATATGTCTTATTTTTCGCTTCCTAAAAAAGTGTGTTTTGTCCCTTTTATAAATTGGCTGTATTGAAATGGACATGGGTGTTTGTGAATGGCAAGATGTAATAAAAGAAGGTAATATTAATATTATTTCTTTAACTATTATTTCTGCTGCTACTGAAATTGCAGTATTGTTGATGTCGACAAGTCTACAAGTCGACGTTTTTCTTAAGTTACAAAAAAAAATTAAAACCGATTTCAAAAATATAAAATTACACTAAAAAGTAAAAAATAATTGTTTCCCTTATTTAATCTAAGACTCTCATATTTTTTAAGTCGGTGCCTCATCATTTGCACTGTGTAAATACGGCGCCGACTTAAAAAATATGAGAGTCGTAGATTAAATAAGGGAAAAAATTATTTTTTACTTTTTAGTGCAATTTTATTTTTTCGAAGTCGGTTTTAATTTGTTTTTAAAATTTTTTATTTTTAACTTTTTAGTTTTATATATATTGACACAACATGCGAAGGAGATATGCGCGTACGTAGATAAAATAATAATAATTAGGTGACAATAGTCTTTATTATTAACCAGAACTGGCAAAATATTGGGCCAATGTTGATGCAGTGTAGGATGGGACGACCGGAACATCGCACTCTTTCGAATAAAAAAAAAATCATCAAAATCGGTCCATATGCTGAGAATTTATGCGGGGACAAACATAAAAAAAAATACAAACGGGTCGAATCTATAACCTCCTCCTTTTTCAAGTCGGTTAATAAATACCACGGCATTGCCAAAATATTTGTAACAAATTTTACATTAAGCTTACATACTTAAATAATAAAAAATAATCTTCACATTAAAAAACAAAAGATAATACTTTCATTAAAAACCAAACACATAATCCTTACAAGGGAACACCGCGAACCCGCACTCACCGATTGGAATGCAACTTTGTGGGTTTATAGAGTGACTCAAGCCAAGAACAACGGTATGTTTCATTCGGGCCCTATCGCCCTTTAAGGGGGTGAAAACTAACCTCAAAGTCAAATAGGCACTTCCACCTTTTCGCGTATAACTTCTAAACTACAACACACAGAGAAAAATGTTTCAAATCAAAGTTTAATGGTGCAATGAGCACTGCAAACTTGCGTTAACAAAATTTTGAAAAGAGTTTAAAAAAAAATACCAGAACGAAAAAAAACTTTTTTCAAATTTTTGTTACCGCCAGTTTGCAACGCTTATTGTACGATTAAACTGTATTTTTAAACACCAACGATTGTAGCTCTTCTCAAGAGCTTTTCCATGGCCATAGTCGTTCAAGGTCATTCAAGATCACGGGCATAAAAAGAGAGAAATGAATCGACAGATTATATGGGAATTTGTTAAATCACTTTTATTTCAAGATTAAATTAGCTTTATTTAGAGACTAGCAAAATATCTCGCGCTTCGCTTCGGACCTAAACAAATTAAGGACTCTATGGAAACACAGTTTACCCCTTTCCACCCCCTTAGGGGTTGATTAGAGCAAAATCCTGAATTTGGTTTTTAGGCATTTGTGTGGGTAACTTTTGTAAGTAGAGACCAAATTGATATCTAATTGGGCCTAAGAGGTATTATGGAATCCGAAAAAATACATTTTACCCCTTTTCACCCCCTTGGAGCCGAAATTTCCAAAAATCCTTCCTTAGTGGGCGCCTACGTCATGAAGCAATGTACGTTACAATTTTCACGTTCCTAGGTTAAACGGTTGGAGCTGAGCGTTCATGAGTCAGTCAGTCAGCCAGGACTTCTTCTTTTATATATATAGATATTAACCCTTGTAACTTATAAATTGTGTATGAAATTCATACATTTCTCTTCCACTGAACCCGAGGGCAAAGTGTACAGGGCAGAGTGAAAACAATGGCACAGCGGGGGAGCTCTCTTAATTCCATGTCCACAGAAGTTTCCTTCATCGTCGTTGGAAATAGAATATGTATACTACTAACGTTTGACAACCTTCGTGCAAAGGCTTTGTAATTTAATAGCTACTAATGGCATATCTAATCGGCGACATTTTGCTAGAATCAATTTGAGAAAGGGAGCAAAACAAACCAGGGAATGTGTATCTCAGCCATACAGTAAATGTGCAGATTAATGCAAAATAGTAGATAAAAGTGCCCTCGGATAATTGTATTAGGATTATCCCGATTTATGGTAACTGCAAGCACGTAAATTCTCGCGCTCGCTAACATTTCTCATGGAACGGGAATACTTTGTTCCTTTTTTTCAATGGCTCTGGTATAATTATTCTCTGGATACATGCTCGGTAGGAAGGGGCTTGGCACGTTGATCTTACCTTAATCTCTCATTTAAAGTTAAATCGACGTATAGAAGCGAGCTAACGATTCCAATTAGCTGGACTTAAACGAGAGCTGAACATTGGCCGCTTAACAAGCACGATCCCCCTGTATTGTAAATACTCTCATGTCGAAATTAATATCTCGTCGCTTTCCATCGAATATTCTTTTGAGACCAACCACAATCAACTAAATGCGATAAGTGGTAGTGAAAATTGCTAACATTTAAATTGAGAACAAAACAGGCTGTTGAAGCAAAGCTCGGACAAAAGGTGCCATTAAACGTGAATATGGAGAGCAGACAACACTTTAATCTCTCCAAATATTTACTACTAATTAGTCTGCAAATAAACTGTAGATTACAAACTAAAATCTACCTGAAGTGAATCGAGAATCGTACGTAAAAATGGACATACTGCTCGACGACGTTTATAGCTAAGTAGCAATTAATATTGGCAGCCATTCGAAATAAGACTCTCAAAGTATTCTCAAGCGCTTTTCAATTTCCCTCCGTCATTTTAAACGTCCTCCAACGAAAAAAACTGTGAACGCACAGATAAAAATTCCACTTCAATCGCTCGAGAATTCCACCATTTCGTACTAATTACCCAGCTGCTGGCGGGCAATGAAATTTGCGGAAACGGAGTTCGCCGTATCCCAACGTTAAAATTCCGAAAACCTATTATGCCTCATTGTAAAACAGGCAACCGCTTCGCCGTCTCTGTAGTATTCATACATTTGCAATATCCTGCAGGAGGACAAGCAATTTTGCAAGTGAAATTCGAGCAGCGAATGGTAACCGATTCTCACGGAGGTCGATTAATTACTGGTTACTCTATGTCGACTAATTACCACAAAATATCCCATCAGAATTAATCAGTTGATGTTGCTCGAAATTTGAAGACTAGATGCGACACATAATCGCTCAATTCCTACCAGGGTTCGGCCAGCAGCCCCTTAATTAATTTGGGGAAAAAGTACCTGTGCACGATAAAAATATCTTGCACTCATCCAATTAAATCTCTTTGAAGCTAAATAGGCGTAAACATTCTACTTAGGGCACATTTAGATCTCACTTGACCTTTCCAATTTCGCTTAATTGAGGCTCACTGTTTCGCAAAATTCCATGAAATCTGATACTCCGAAACCAAATACAGAAATGCTTGCGTGCGTGTAATGCAAGAACTGGGTGTAATTTAATAAGGATCAGTGATAGATTCTTATTTGATGGTTTTAAATAAATGAATAATCTACACGGTTGTAAATGAATATGGAATTAGGGTACCCGTAAGTTTCTTTTTTTTTTCAATGTTACTAAGGCCTTCAAATTTAATCTCTACTTGGCTTGAATGATATATTTTAAAAAGGAAATCCTCAATAAGTGTAGAAACTTTTGTCAGAGGGACGATGGTGTCAATTAAAAATTCTTAAGACTTTCCACACGTAATCTAGTTTGATTTTTAGGTTCAACTAAACCATTTTACTTAGAAATTGAGAAACAATTTTGTCTTCAAACCAATGAGAAAAACATTAGATGACACAACTCAAACCTATGGTAGAAAAAGTATATCAATTTTGATGGCGGTAAATATGAAAAGTTGCGATCGAGTTTGAGAAAACCAAATATTAAAAGTTAAGAAATTATTACCTATTTTTGTATCTTTCACTGCTTATCAAACCATTTAGCAAAATTAGCAGCAAACAGAGTATGTTTAATACAATTTAATCACAACATCTACATACATATTTTGATTAAATCACGAAATTGAATACAGATTCATATAACTAAATTGTGCAATTTATTCGGATCATGTGTTTAACGTTGAAAGTCAGATGCCGAACATTTTCATGCCAGAAACAAACGCTGCTATTCGGCCAAACAAGTCCTTTCAGACCAATAATCTCAAATTTATCGAGCGCGTCGACAGCAGACGTGCACATTTACCGATAAATGTGTACATTTCTCGAATACGCATTTCCGCGAGAACAAACTAATCACGTTAAACAAGCCTCGTCGAAACGTAAACCGTATATTTTGAATCAGGGCATTAAGCGTTATCGTGAATGTACACAATAACGTTAAACCTGACCAATCATATTTGCTATATGAATGGCCAAAGAACACGACAGAACGTTTTCAACTTATAGCAACATGAGACGAGGTGTCTTTCCTAGTAGCATTTATTGTTCGCATTTTGATGGCCAACTAATTCCCAACTTGGGGATACTGTGGGCCAACCAGAAATGCTACTAGGGTTATACTCTAAATAATGCAGATACACACTAGGGTGGCCCTTATTTTCAACCTGCGATTTCTTTTGCTCTCACCCCTAATATGGTTCCATTTCATAAAAAATAGTCCCTGAAAGAGATTATTGCAATCGGACAACAGGAAATGGTGCCGACCAGCCCTTAAAGTTTAGAATTCATCAATGGTTTGAATTTGAAGAATATCTAAAAAATGATAAGCCCTGTCGAAATT
Source organism: Andrena camellia (assembly GCA_029448645.1). NCBI lineage: Eukaryota > Metazoa > Arthropoda > Insecta > Hymenoptera > Andrenidae > Andrena > Andrena camellia. The sequence goes on along the minus strand of CM055682.1, from coordinate 6,645,399 downwards.
TTGTTCAAATGATATTTAATGAGCATTCAATTTTCTACAATTACTGTATATATAATTTTTTCGTGCTTTCAACCATTTTTTAGGTAATAGCGTTTGAATATAGAGAGGTCCGCACTTCGCGCACCCCACCTGTACGGCGTGACGTATTGTTTATACGTGCGTAGTGCGGACTTCTCTATATTCAAACGCTATTATCTAAAAAATGGTTGCAAGCACAAACAAATTGTATTTACAATAATTGTAGAAAATTGAATGCTCTTTTAATATTATTTGAACAAAATTTCGAGAGGGCTTACCATTTTTGAGAAATTCTTAAAATACAAACTATTGATGAATACTAAGCACCGTTCTAGGGGGTGAGAACAAAGAAATACAAAAAAAATTCGACAGAAATACAGAAAAAAAATCATAAAGGGATTTTCTTAAGTAATTTTGATTTCGTAAAATGCTACACTTACAGCAAGAAGTAAATTAAATGCTCTTATGGTACAAAAATCATTCAACCAATGTATCATCACTAAATGACAGGGTGTATAAAAAGTGATGGTCACTGCTTTCAGGGGTGAATCTACACCTCTGGATCGGTGAATATTTAAAAAAAAAAATACCTCAAAATTGTTTATAACATTTGAAAATTAATGTTAAAGTTTTTTTACATTAACCTACACTGCTCAATGAGAAGAAAAAAGTGTTCAAAAGAAACCATATGCCGCAAAAGCACCGTTCCGATGTAAAAAATTGTTAAATTTTGCAATAAAAAGTAGAGTATGTAGGTTCACCCCTGAAAGCAATGACCATCACTTTTTATACACCCTGTACAAATCTTAGACTCTAGCGTTTGTATTCGAATACAAAAATGCAGATACCTATAGCAAGTGTACTCAAACTTTCGAGCAGTAGTGTGAAATGAAATTGTATCACAGAAGTATATAATCTATATTTGATTCCTCATTTATACAAAATTCTTTACTTCTCCAATTTCCTGCATATCCATCAACGCTGACATCATCCATTACCACCGTTATCAGTAGCCTACGAGTCCTAATAATAATAGTCTCCACGTGCTCTACCGAAATTTCCTAAACCCTGCCTTATTTGGTCATCCCTCTTTCTACCCTCAGAACTCTTAAAGCCCATTGCAGTCCCTCAGTTCCACTTCATTACTATTTTAAAGCCAAGTCAGACTCAGTCTAATACTAGTTTTGTTCCACTTCCCGCCATTTCCCATTCTAACTCCCAGGTCCAACCCAACGCAATTTCAATGCAGTTCTTGTCGAAATTGCAGTACCTTTACACTTATCGTTAATCTAACAAACGTCCAATCTTTCGCTAGAGCTGATTTCTTCTCACCGACAGTGCCGAAGCCAAGAAAGGAACTCGTCTAAATTCTCTCAACGATTATTCCCCCATTGAAATATATTTGATACATCTCGTTAATCAGCAGTTTACCTCTCTTCAGCAAGTTTACAACCGTACAATAATCATTCTTGATCACATCAAGGGACCATCTCTGGTTTCCACAATTTGAATCTCAACGGGGCCGTTTCCAAGCTGCGACGAGGCACCCGCATTATTTTCAAACGTATGAATAAAAATCTCAGCGGTGTCCCGTCAACTCGAGTCTTTATTTATCCCTCCCCCTTTTCACACAGCCCTTCTTTCTGTATTCCTCTCTTCCCCGCCATTCACTCTCACCCCCCCCCCAGATCTTTTCTGTTCACCCCATATCTCCCTTTTTCGCTATTCTCCTCCCTTTCTCTTGTTTATTCCGCGCGTCTCTCGCCATCCAATTTTCCCCTTTTTCATCTCTGCCCCTCTGTGTCCCCTCTGCGAAGAACTTAATTCGCGAGGTCCTCGTGAGGATTGTCGAGGAACGATACGCGTATCACGTGACCTATTTCTTCGTGAGTTTTCTATGGTTCCGTTGCATCAGCCGTGGATCACTATGTGCCTCAACGTCACAACGTCATCGCGAAAGACGCGCATTCAGCGAGGTGTCAAGCATTCGTTTGCTCGTGGGATACCTACTGCGAACTTTTCACGCGTGTATATGTAAGGCAACTGATACTTAATCTGGCATTATACGACGAGGGTTACGCGCTACTTAGGCACGGAATAAAGTGGGGCGGTAGTGGCTAAGCATATTGTTCCAAAAAAAAAATCGATTTTTTTCATTTATCACTAGAGATCGTCTTTAAATTACGTAAGGCTTTTACGGAGGGGAGTCGCGAATTTCTTACGGTTTTTTACAAGGGGGGGGGGCAGGTAACGTCTTACCTAATATTTTTTAATCTAATTTTCATTAAATACAAATTCTATTATTAATCTTCCAGACAAGTAATTTTAGTTTAAATTTCCCGAAACCGTGTTAAATGAATTGTATAAACCTTTAAAAGAATTTTAATAACTGAAAAAATGCAATGTGAAAAATATTATGTGAGGACGGGGAGGGGGTAAGAAATTGCCAAAATTAAATGACTTCAAAATTGATATAGATAGTGTTCATGGCCATTAGATCACAGGCGATTTTTCAACTTTTTAATCTGATTCGATAGCTAGTAAAGGAGGAGGCAATCAATTTCTCACCAAAAGTAGATTTTGAACTATTAATATACCGTTCTCAAGTAAAAGCCAAATATTGCAAAACCGAAACCTACGAGTATAAATCATAAAGAAATGTAGGTATCGATTTATTGTTTGTGAGTGGCAACAACAACATAAATTTCTAATATTTTTTTATCACAAGAAACGGAGAATGCTTTTTAAACGTTCATGTACTGTGCATTACAAGTAAACAATTTAATCTTGCAATTTACTACACTACTGTATTTTATCGCCTTGCGGACCCCAATATCCTCTTAGCTGTGGCATGCACGTGCTTCGATTGTAGTCAGTGACGCAATTCGTCAATGCGATTAACTTGATTTCGATGGATGCAGCGTGAGATATCTGCTTGATCCGGACTGTGTCTAGATTAGAACTTGGATCAGACATCTGTTGGATACGTCTTAGCTATAAATCTCGTGAAAATCCTTGGTAAATATGTCTCCTTAATATGTATATGTACAGTCTCTGGCTGTTAAGTCTGTTATTTGATTTCCGATGATAGAATTGGTGTGTATAAAAGTCTCTATAGATAATATTAAAGTGTATTCGAAATTGTCCAAACAGGTGGTGACTAGGCTAATAAATAAACTGAAGAAATTGTCTACCAATATTTAGTACAGAAGACTGTTTCACTGTTACAAGATATTAATTTTCTACGGTTGCATAATATTCCGTATTATTGTCATTGTACCATAGATACACTGAATGCGTTATTTTAAGATAATATTGAAAGACAACTTAGGAATAGTTAAATGCATCTTACTATCTTCGCTTATTTTCTTATTTTTGCTTATTTTCTGTGAGTAAAGTTTGCATCTGTTTACTTAATTACTTTCTCTTGAAGATAGGACTTTACCTGTCGATGTAAATTAATTAGGCTTATGTACTCGGTGCTTGTAGGAAGTTGCGAATTTTAGCAGCCTTACACTCTCAACAAAGGTAAACCGAATTCGGAATTGCCACGAGAATCACTCAAAATCATCAAAATTAAATCACACTACACAATTAAATACGAATACTATTTAATTAAAAATCGGTTCATCTGACAGCTAAATATTTCTGGAACGGTTAATATTGAGGCATTGGTTTAGCAAGACTCTTCTCTTTCTTTGAATGAGCTCTTCTAGTCTGTACAGCTTACACCCATGTTGTGCAACAGCCTGTATAGCACGCTGCCACTGTCAATAACTGTCATCTGTTATCTACCTTGATGCAACGGCCGACACACGTGCGAGGAGTGGACCCAGCAGTTAAACTTTTAAATAAAACCTTGCGACGACTACACAGCAGGCTAACTTTTTAATTAGCAAACATCCCAGTCGCCCTCTTTCACCTCCTCGACTACCCCTTGTGTAACATAGCTGAACCTAGTCGGAACTATTGTACCTACCTTCTGGCCATTGCTCAGCGAAATTCTGCCCTGTGTTCCAACGCGACGGAACAATACAACAGTGTTCAACATAGAAACTTTTAACCTCGTTTTTTATTCTCGAAAAACAATACTTTCAATTTAATTATACCCACCTTTCATGGCGTGGAAGCATTTGCACAGTGAGCGTAATTTTTTTAACTGAATAACGTATTGAACGTTAACCTTTCGGGGTTCATTGCACCTTAAACGTCATTTTTGAGTTACCATTTTCGTATTTTTGAATCTTTTAACTTTTCATTGACAGCTCTACATTCGTAATACTCATACAATCATACTCTAATATTCTTTTTCAAGAAATGTAAATTTTGAAACGATGAAATTTGTAGCTGATAACATAGTTGTGGAAAAAGGCGATTTTTTTGTTAAAATTCGCCAAATTTTATAAGTTTAATATTAAGGTCCAAAAATTTACAAAAATATTGGTAAAAACATATATTTCTGGACGAAAATTGTCTGGGGTGCGATAACACCCCCTGTAACCACGGAGGGTGTAAGTTCTCGAAGAAATCTACATTATCATTTACAGAGAGGGACCGATACACTAAATTTTTAAATTTTTTAAAAATTTTTTTAATTTTAATTACAATGGACAACACTTTGGTACAATTAATTACAAAATGAGGTAGAAAAACAAACGCACATTAAGAAAGAAAGACAGAGAGAAAAAGAAAAGGAAAAAAGATGATTTGCGTTGCTGTTTCATTTCCTCTTGTATATATCGATGAATATGTACGATTTTCATTCGTGCAGCACACTTGTGGAAATGGAATAAAACTATGTACATACACACCCTATGAAAAGCTCGGATGCCACCTATTTCGATCAGTGCCTGTTGATGGAGATGCATCGAAAACAGCGTTCGACTGAGTTTTCAGAGCAGTCGAATAGAAATGTTAACGAGTGCAGTGACAGAATCGTTGCACACTTTGATCTCTGTTGAACAGTCGCGAGATTCTATTTCGTGGCTCGAATTCTGAAAAATGCTGCCCCGCGGGTACTGTAGACATTCAGAGGGAATAAAAATATCGAGCAGAAAGGCGGCGTGAATTACGACATCGACTATGAAAAACGCAGTTGGGAAATTTAAAAAATAACAGAAAGTTAATGGAAACGTTATCTGTCTGTCGACCCTCGAATAAAACAGAGAAATCATGGTTCGTGCATACATATATGGTGGCACATTTCCTTTTTAATCTTTCCACATTTCCTACACTCGTATCTGGAGGGAAGACTGAAGGTACGGAATATGTAACGGAAACTGTGAATTCTTTAAACACAATTTAGAACCATAGTAAACATAATTCTGCTTTTACACGACCTAGAAAAAATTAAATTCTATTTTTGCACGATTTGTTTCGATCTGACACGGTTCGATAAATTTGCCTATTTTAAATCTTCACTTAATTTTATTTTAAGAAGAAATGTTACCACTTATTTTTCTGGGAAATTGTTCTGAATTAAAAAAGATTATCTTAGGGGTTGCGTTTAATTTCGTCTTAACTTACGTCTTCCATATGCACTTGTATAGTATTTAGTTTAGTATAAATAGTAAACCACCCCGATCTAAGACCATTAAGCACAAAGACTATAAACAGCTTTAGGTCAAGTAGCTTCTACGACGAAGTCCAACTAAAACTGACTTGCCCGCAAATTATGAACTTCGCAGGTTTCAAAGAATTCAGCTCGGTAAAAGCCTCGTCGTAACTCGGTAAAACACGCAAACACGTCTCGCGGAAAGTTGAATACGATGGGTTTCAGTGAATGCGAAGGGATGCCCACGTGCCAGCATAATTTTAACACTTTGTGCGACAGTTACTGCGCTGAAGGGAGGGGTGTCTCGCGAGAAAACCAAAATGGTCGAAACGTGCGAACGAGCGAATAATTTGAAAAATGTGTCTGAATCTTGAAGAGTTCCTTTTTTACAAGACAAAAAAACTATGCAAATACACGAGAGAAATGTGAGAAGTGAAACGCGAATCTTTCGAACAGTGACCCTGGTAGTTTTCGAACTTACTAAGGTTCCTTTCTTATCCAAATGTTACTGTGAAATATAAGGATTCTGAATGCCTCGGAGGAAATAAGATCGAACCGATTCCGTTCGGTGATGGATGCACGAATATCTGCATTCCGACGTTCAACATGCTCGTAAGACGTAAGCTCCAATTGATCCCAAATTTAGTGAAAGAATAATGGAGGTGAATCCATAGTGGAAAATTGATCAGCTGCTTTTGGAAGTCTATTTTTTCATTGGAAATCTATTAATCTGGATTATTATCCGTCTTCGAAGCTTTTAATTCTGATGAATTGCTGAATGAAATGATATTATCAAATTATGTTTGGAATTTTGAAAAGTAGCAAGAAACTATTGTATAACAAAATAAAGTAAAATAAATACAGGGGATGGAGACAATTGCAGGGGTCATTATTATTATGTAAAATGGCTGTGGCTTTCATAATTTGATCTGTATTAATTAGGAATCGAAAGCGCTGTGTAATATTTTAATAAGTTCTATTTAAAACATGCACCGTGGAAGTTTTTTTAAAAAACGTTCTCACATTATAAGTTCCGATGAGGACAGATAAAGAAAATTTCTTGAAAATAAAAGTTTCAGTTTGAATAGAACTTTTAAAATATAAAACTAAGAAATTTTCTATAACAGGAACAGATATGTTGTTTGTCAATATTAAAAAGGTTTTTAATCATCGTGACAAATACTGAATAGTATTAAATGAATAGTACTACAACAATATTAAATAATTATTACAGTTAAATTGATATTCTGAATATGTCATTTATTTGTAATATTTACGTAAATAATTCACGGTTCAAAGCTTGTTTGTGTTTCTCTTCGAAATGAACAGTTACGAAGCTGACGACGTTAATGAATACAAACATTTATAAAGCAAATATACAAAGCAAATTGAAAATTACTTATGTTAGTAAAGCTACTAATTATTTATGTTATGATTTTTATATATGTTTTTAAATAAACATATGAATAATATGATATTATATTGTTAATTAAAACTAGTACCTAGTAGTTTAGTACTTTTCTTTATCTTATGGAACCTTTTTTAACAAAAGTTCTAAAATAACTTGTTTCCATGGAACTTTTATTCTACAGATTCTAAAATATCTGTTCCATGAGAACACTTTTTAAAGAAGTTCCTAAGGGCTTCCCATAAAAATTCCACAGGAACAGATATTCTTTTAAACGAAACATGTAAGTTCTAACAGAATTTTTTAAAAACGAAAGAGAACTGTTCATTTCGATCCCTGATATTAAATATTTCTCTTATACCGAATGAAACTATACACTTTCAGATGCAAAGGAACATTGGCTTATGTACACTTGGCCTGCTTAGAAAGATGGTTGAATCAAACGTGTCGTTCGTATTGCGAATTGTGCCGTTTCCACTTCAATGTTGTCGAGACACCTCGTTATCGATGGTAAGCATTCAGTTTATTTATTTACAAAATATATTTCTTTTAAATTCTAATCGTACTGCGACCGTGAGAAAATTGATCTTGCACTTCTACTCTTGCTCCCTATTTTAAATTCGGAACTGAGTTTATTTTGCTCTCGACAACCGGCAACTGAATTGTAAATCTCAAAATTTTGTAATGAGAAAGTGCAACGGAAAAGTTGCATTCGGAATGGAATAATGCGTATTGTGTAATTCCTTCATTTCACTCCGATTTATATTATGTCCCAGTATTTGACGAAAAATTAATCGATTTTATTTTAAATGTAGCGCATGAAATTCAACTTGTTTTCGACTTGCATAGTGATCACTTTTATGGGAACCTTCAGGCCAGAATCATTGAGGATATGGATTAGTCATCCGTGGAATCGTAGAAACATACAGTCAGATTTGCTTATCTTCACATTACTTTCCGTCGTTACCGTGGGTTTGGTAACTGTTTGTCTTTTAGGTGAGTGAAAATGTAACGAGACTGCAGCGTAATGAAATAAAAAATAATTCTAAATTTACCTTCTGTCATTGACAGAAAAGCTTTCTTTCAAAGAAGCAACTAATTAATTTGATAAAGTTGTGTCTCATAAATATAGAAATACTGATTTGATCGTAATGTAGGTATGCAATATTTCGTCATCGAGGGTAAGAAAATCGGAATTTCACGACTCTGGACCAGGGGAGCCATCTGGTTTTTTCTGACAATTGTAGTGCTGGGTTACCTCACGACAGTGTATTTGTTGGCCAAGGTAAATAATTTTATAATTAAATAATAGAACAAAACACCGCTTTTTACTTACAAGGGGTGTTTGGCAATAAGAAAATTAAAAAAAAATTGAAACTTTGCTGAAATGTAGATCAAGTGATGCTAGTAACGTCAGAATTCTTTTTTTCGTCAATGAAACGGCCCTGAGGGTGAAAACACCCCCTTAGAGAAATAGTGAATTTTCATATTACCGCAAATATCTGCGAAATCGTAAAAAATATCGAAAAAAAGTTTAATTCAAACTCTTATGGTTTCTGTTATCCTACAATATGGCGATAAAGAATTTTCGAAAAAAGGGTGGTGAGGATAAATTTCGAAAAAATGAATTTTTTCGAGGATATCAGAAACCATTAATCTTTAAATTAATCTTTTCGGTTTCGAAGATATTCGCGATAATATGAATACTCGCAATTTTATTTGTTTGATGGGGTGCATGCACCCCTAGGACCGTTTCAATGCCGATCAAAAAATAGTTACGTTACGATCATCACTTGAGCTACAGAGGGTGGCCAAATTATTATAATCAAAACATTTTCGTCAATTTTTGGGTTCATTTAAAAATGAATTTAATACGATTAAAAAAAGCGTCTTAAATTGGCAACTAAAGGTTCTGAAAGGTAACTTTCTTAGCTTTCTAAAACACCCATGCAAATTTGCCTACGATCATGAGTTCGCAAGTTATAGGTGTTCAAAGTGAAAAGTACCTTTTTTGCTTTGACCGTGAATAACTCGGCTAATAAAAATCATACAACAAAACCAAGAAAAACGAAATTAAAGACAAATGTTTGCTCTATAAGAGCTCTTCGTTGGATTTACCAGAAAAAAAATTTTTTGGCCCGTGCATACGTTCAAACTAGGCAAAAATTTCTGAAACTTCGTTTCCTGCGCTTCATATTGATAAAACGGTATCATAATTGATGAAAAAAAAATTGAGTCCTTGATTCAAGAATTAGAAACTTCAAGCGTTAAACTGCGTTTTTTAAATATTTTTTGCGACCATTTTTCGTACTTTACAAAATCTCAAACCTTTTTGTTTCAGTATAATAATTTGGCCACCTACTGTACATTTCTGCAAAGTTCCAATTTTTTTTTAAATTTCGAGTGGCCGAATATCCCTTGTTAGAAAAAAGACGAACCTATTCGACATTTTAATTATTAATTTTCAATATTTCGACGTAAATAAACTATTCACATTAACACTCCTATCACCTCTTACACCCATCCACTACATGTAAGTACATTATCCCTCATTTATCTCGTTCTGCTTTCCTGCGGAATTCTCAACAAGGCTGACCACTGTGCGAGCATTAAATAGGCATCGCGCTACAATGAAACGTATTTAACTCTTGCTTGTTGCGCCCCCAAGAGATGGATCGTGTTGTTGCAATTAAGTGCACAATTGCTGCTAGCAGGCAGAGATTAGCTTCGCGACTTGCCCATAAATCTGATAATACATAAGTCCCCCATTTATTCCGTCGCTTAGGAACGCCCTATATTCAATCTTCGCAACATGTTTCCACACCGACACAGCCATAACGACTAAACCAAAAATTCTAATGCTTCACGCTCCTTCGAGAACGAAACGTCATTGATGACGTGAACAATTTTATTCGGCGTCTTCAGTGCGGATGGGGCTGCCATTCGAGTTTACAGGCAGCAATGCGGAGTATAATACGGTTCCTAACAAGTTCCCTAAACGACCTGGCGTAATCCAAACTTGGGAGTTTTTTGTGTCAGCCGCAGATAGACTTTTTTTTTGCCCGCAAATGCATTCAAGGCATATTCTTCCCGCGAGTAATCCCCTTAATGGTACTGCAGTTTGCTCGTTTTTTCGCCAACTTTAAATCCATCTGGTACACCCACGAGGTGGTCAGGCGGAAACTTGAAACTTGCCACCTTTGTTTTCATCAAGCCCTGACATACTTCATTTAAATATGCAGACATCTCGCGCGCGAGCCGCGTCCCACTATTCGGGGAATAATGAAACTTAGAGATTAAAAAGTACTCGCGACGCGACGTTAAATTTGAATATTTATTACATTCTTCCCTTTATCCTAAACCCTTTCACGGTGTACTAAAAATATTTACATCTATGTAACGCCGCTTTGAAATATTTTCTATAGATTGAAAAGGGAGGGGACTATCGTGGTTTCAGCATCCACAAGCTTAGAAATTATAATATCACAATATCATAAGCAAAAAATATTATTCCACATTTCCCATTTATTTTTCCCCGTAAAAGCGCCAGCTTTTAGATTATTATTATTTCTCCACTACTTATAGAACACCCTTTACACTTTCATGTTGGCGCAAGCCAATCATCGTCTATGCAAGTTATCTAGAATTAACTCAACAACCTAATACGTCCTCGAATTCTTCAGCAGCCACAGGGCACAAGCACTCGTTACCGCAGAAAACCATATATTGCATACGCACCACTTGTTTCTCCGTGGAATTTTCTCGTAAAGGGTATCGAGTGCTCCGTTCGAAGGGTAAAAATACCGCGCGGAACCTCGCAAGAGACGATGCACTCCGATGATAGCTCGAAGGCAGGTCTAGGTCAGCAGCTTTACGCTGTGGCTTCAGCGCGGCTGTCGCTAGCGGTTTATATTTATGCGGCACAATTCAGCCGACCCAGATAACGGGCTGCCTCGAAGCAGATACATTAAAGTGCGGCGCAAAGGTGAAACAGGTGAGGCAACGGCTCCGCTGCGTGGATGCAACGTCAACTAAGTGAACCGGAACAAACGCGCCAGGACACACTCTTTCTGGCTAAAGGAAATAACATGAAAGACATCTATGAGCACGATAACACCGGGGATGTGTTCCAAATGGAGGGACAGCAAACCCAATGGGAAGGCGATTAACTCTTGGACCGCCGATGGGCGGATTTGGTGACGATTTTGCCCCATAATTTTACTCTTATAAGTTATGAGTTACTCACGAGAGGTTACTCATATACTTACTATCATTTTGGGACATAATTTTGTTTTGTTTGTAAATTTTCTACTGGAGAAAGTTTTTTGTTTTGTGCTATTTATGCAAAAATACATATCAAAGGTCGATTCGAACCAAGCCAATTTTTCAATCAGCTGCTTTTTAAAAAAATATTCTATTAAGTCGCAAAAATTCTGAGATAAAGTTTGAACATTGTAGAACATGTGATGATGGTTGAAAATTAACATTTGAAGTATCATCAGGTTTAAACAGTAGTACCATTTTCAATGATGCCTCAAAGATATTTTACCTCAACATCAAATTGTGAATTACAGAAATTTTATTAATCGAACATAAAATAACTGTTAAAACTAAACTAATGTACAAAGTTAACTTGCAACAGAAAAGACATGATATAAGATAAGTAACTTTTATTTATAAAAGTTATCAGTTTCATTCGACCCCTGATTTAGACAAATTCGGTATAATGAAGGCGTCCGAAATAAGGTACAGATCTAAAGCATTAATCCTAAAAGGATGAAGCTGAAGAATATGTAAAATGAGATGAATTGTAATTGAGAAGAGAATGTGTAAAAGTGGATGATAAATTAAGAAATTTTATGAAAAATCTTTGCAACGTATCCTGGAAGAAAAATGAAACTCGCAAGAAAGACTTCCATGCGAAAACAATGGCACCGCCGTTCGAAAGACCAGCGCTGAAGGATACTTAAAGAGACCTGACAAGTTGTCTTCATACGCCTTTATGGTCACGTCAATCATCGTTTCTAAAGAGCCTTATATAAGACTAGCAAAATACCCCCGCGTTTCTCTTCGGGCCTAGGAGATATAAAGGACTCCATGAAAACATATTTCACCCCTTTTCACCACCCCCTTGAAATTGGTTTTTATGCATTTATGTGGGTAACCTTTCGAAGTAAAAAACAAAGCTGATATCTAATCGGGCCTACAAGATTTTGATGATTTTCAGGAATCCATGAAAATACACTTCACCCCCTTTTCACCCCTTTAGCGGCTGATTAGTGCAAAACCCTGAAATTGATTTTTAGGAATTTGTGTGGGTAACCTTTCGAAATAAAAACCATGTTGATATCTAATCCGACCTAAGAGATTTTGAGGAATCGGTCAAAATATATTTTACCCCTTTTCACGCCCTTAGGGGTTGGTTAGAGAAAAATCCTAAAATTGGGTTTTAGGCATTTGTGTGGGTAATCTTTCGAAGTAAAAACCACGTTGATATCTAATCGGGCCTAAGAGATATTCGGGAGTCCGAGACAATATATAAGTATTACCGTTTTTTCCCCCTTGGGGATGGAATTTCCTTAGTAGGTGCCTGCGTTACGAAAACAATGTACCTTCCAAATTTCACGTTCCTAGGTTAAACGGTTTGAGCTGGGCATTGATGAGTCTGTCAGTCAGTCAGTCAGTCAGTCAGGACTTCTTCTTTTATATATATAGATCACACATATAATCAATCTGTAGAATATCATTCTGTGTATTATTCTTCACCCACGAATTTTAATTGCTCGTTGAATATATGGTGAATAGCCCCTACGTGATAATGAAAATTTTTGAACGGGCGATTGTAAGCCATTGAACGCACGCAGTCGCTTTGATGCAGAAAATTCTGCATCAAGCTCTACCTACATCCTTTGAGTGCAATTCGACCGAGCTTCAGAAGTTTTCAATGAAAAAATTGTTAGAGAATCCGGTGCATGCACACGTCGAGCACAGAGGTATATAGGAAGACAAAAAATGGCAACTTGAATTGAGAAAGGACCAAGAAGATATTGCAAAGCAGAGGTGGCTTTAACAGGAAACGCCAGGAGTCCCTTTCATCCTTTTGAACTTCCCGGTGCTTGATAAAGGCCGTAAAAATATTATGATGCTGACTACAGGCGGACGTTTGATAAACGTCAACGTGCATGGAAACTGTATACTCTCTGATAGAATGTTCCATAAGATTCGACACTTAAACTTCATACTCTCGTTACTCGTTATTCATGTTTAAAGGCAAACGTCGACAGCGAGAGCTGCGTGCTATTTCAACGCGGCTCACACAAAGTCCACTTGCACTCCTTAATACACACATTCAATTCGGAGTACGAAGTGACGAGGTTACCAGGGATCGGTGGGTCAGAAGAGTGGCCAAACTAAAATATTAGGGACGGGCTAGGCTAATTGATTCTCGGAGAACGTGGGGAGGACATGGCTGAACGCATATCTCAATAGAAACGAGACAAGAATTTCGAGGAAAACCTTGTTCCTGGCTGCATAAATTTCATTCCCATCAGGTAGTCGGATCGAAATCCAGCCAGGGCACGTTTAATTAAGAATTATCGCGAATACGTGACAGCCCGGAATCAGTTTCTCCCCTTTTCGATCAGGCCAGCTGCAGACCTGGCCACTTCGAAGGCACTCGAGACTAATTTATCGAGCAGAGTGTCTTCCGGCGGTGACAACCGAAACTATCTGGATAATTTAAATCGACGAGGAAGGCCGGCTGCCCTGTATAGATTTTCGCCACTTTTTTTCCACCGTTCACGGCTCATTTTTCTTTTCGTCAGGACCAGGTGGCGCCCTGGTACAGGTGGTGGAAAAGCACCGTGAACGTCAGGCTTATCATGGACCCTCAACTATTCAGACGGCCCTCAAACGAGTCCTCTCAAAGCTACGAAAACCAGACGACGGGCAACGATACCTTGCAAAATGCCAGGTTCGTGGTCGTAAAAATATTTTTGTGAAAATTAAGAAATATTGGTAGTAGCAATTCCAATCGAAAGTTGTGAAATTGCAATCTTTTCGAATCTGAGCTAATGCATGATTTTATTTCTTTCTCATCAACGTATACTGTGGTGAAGCTTTGAAGTTAATTAAGTTTCTGCAGTTTCGCAACTTTACCATTGGAACGACGATATGTGTTTCCTTATTGACCAAAGGATATTGTTAAAATAAAAACAATTACGGTCATCGATAGTTCAATATCCTGTTTATAACTATTCACTTTTTGGATTCGTCTGTTATTCTATTGTTTGCAGAATTGTTGAAAAAAATTGTAGGATGATTCTTAATTGCACTTCAATAGAATGAAAGAAGGGAAAATGATTATATGAACGTACATTATTTTGGTATTTGTTTTCAAAATTATAGTGAACTAATTAAGATAGTGGTACATTATACATATAGTGGGATTCTAAATACTGTTACAGAAGAAATCTAATGGGAAATTATGGGAAATTGATAAGAAAAAATATTATAACTGACAGATTATAATCTTCACTAGCACAGTTTTAAAAAATTGAAGATCATTACTGTTATTTTAAAAGGAGACACATGTTATATGTAATATAACATTACGTAAATACAAACGTGTTTGCTTGCAAAATTATTCCATGCATATCAGCCATTTCAGCATAAGTTTATTTTGCATATGTCTATTTTATGATTTTAAAAGAAGTAAGCAGAACTTAATTGCAAAGTACCTAATACATATCGATCTTATCTATCTTATCGCTAGATTAGCACTAGCATGCTTTTTAATTTATCATAATTTGGCAAAGGAAACCTGATTATCCCACATTCATATAACGTATTTCCTACTGTCTACCAATATAACCATTAATTTCAGTTTATTTTTGCAATTACGAATCACCGATTGGCAAAAAAATGCTTCAACTTGGAAAGTCGTAATCGTTCTTCTTCCTGTCACTGGCATGTTAAATTACGTAAATTAACTTTTTCAGATGTACGAATGGCAACGCTCCATGTCAGTGACGAAGTACTCCACGTGTCCACGATTAAATATACTAATCTTCTTTAATATTATAACCATACCATTATTTTTAAGCAAGATTTTGTAAATTCTCAAGTAGAACTTCAGCCCTCTATTCCGAATAAAAATGACTCTCTTCCTTATCCTTGATTTTTAATTTAATATAACTTGATACGTATGTATGTTTACAAGTATTAAATACGAGAAGACATATAATCATGCAAATAAAGGACAAAGGCCATTTTCACGGTATAAAACAACTTTTTACGCCCAAAAGTTGTTCCTTCGCCTACAGTTTCTTCTCAAATTCGACAAATGTGTTACGAGCGCAAAACATCGCGGTGAGGCTAAGCTCAAGTATTTTTATTCAACTACCATCTAAACTACGTAGATAACCATAGCTGTTTATGCCTAGCCTCGGAGCGAAACGTATGATAATAGCGGAATATAAATAGTTGGCGGACCTCCAGGTGAGTTAATTGCTAGATCAGCAGTAGTTTCGTTTTCTCTGCGCAGGCACGTCCGCCGGGGCTAATTTTTTCTTGGCAGAAGGTGTGCTTAAGCTGGCAAGATATTCCTGTTTAATGCACCGCCGTTGGTGCACCTGCATTCGAATCTCATTTAAGAGATTAAATCTCTCTTACAACCCGTGAAACATGGAAAGGTTTCAGGGCGTGGGGAAGATCTCTATTTGGTGTAAAAATTCATTGTCAAAGTGATGGAAACCTTTTAACTGTATTGCAAGTAACTTTTCTTTCAGTACGTCATTATTCTGTGACGTCTAACTTTATATATTGCGGTATTAGTAGTTATACGTGGAGTGAAATGAGCACGATATATTTTTTATTACGCAGCAAAAAGGTAATTCAGCGTTCGCAATATTCCGGAACATAAAGTGGAATGAAAAATAAAGTATTGCGTAGAAAAAGGAATTCATGAGGCTCTGATTGCGGAAAATCTAGCTTTGCAAGCAAGTATTTAATATCGCCTTAGATTTCGACGAGGAGCTAAGAAGCAAAGTATTTGAAGAAACTTCGCGTAATTGAATTTCCACTCCTATCCACATATCATTTTTATGATTTCCTCGAGAGAAATTGAAAATTATCGTCGTTTATTCTATTACACGTCCTGGCACTATGGTCTCTTCGGTATAAATGAAATAGTAGGTTCCTAACGCTTTAAAAGGCTCTACATATCAGTAATTTCTCTTCTTTCTAAGGGATTAAAATATAGGCACAATAAGGGACAGGAAGATTAAATCAGGAAATAAATTATACAAGGTGTTTCACAAGAAGCGGTTAGAAACTTCTACAGGTCGCAATGCATATCCAAATGATTAAAAATCATCTTAATAAATGTGTGTTCCTATAGTAATACTTATCGAGATAGGAAACATATTCTGTGCTATTGTTATAGCAGACGTTATCCAAAAGCAAACTTGAATTTTGCGCTTTAAAAAAATGCAAATGTAAATGTAAACAATATTCCTTTACGTAAGAAAACATACCTTCACTATCATAGAAGTAAACTATACTAATGTGATTCGTAAACATACTGTCAGTGTACATTCGAAAAGTGATGGGTTCTATCTCCATCACCACGTAGACTTCAATAAGAATAATTTTTAAAATATATGTTCATTAAGGAGCAACGTACTTTTTAATTTAAATATTTCAATCTTCTTAGTTTTCGAATTAAATCTACACAATTGTTACATTAAAGTATGTATTTTAAGATGCATATGAAGTTATCTAAATTAAAAAATATTTTCAATTAATAAAAAATTGTCAAAGTTCACCCTACCTAGTTTTCCTAGGCCTAGGTGTATGTTGCCCCTTAATACTTCTTTACTCGTTTGGATTAGCACTATGAGCACCAACGGTGTTTAACATTTTTCCTGAAGCTCCCTGTAGAACCTATACACGCGTCGGGAGAAAATACCTAAACCAATAAGTTGCACGACATCCCCAATTAATAAATACAAAAATGCAAAAAGTGTCCTCCACTCCAGTGCTTGGTTATCAGAATTACAAAATCACGAATGGGGGTGCGATTAAATGGCCGGAAAGGGGCCGCGTCAAAAAGCAGATAAAAAGGAATTGGCGGGGGCAGCTGCGTTTTCGCCAAATTTTCTTATCGCCGGAATAAATCGGAGGCCTGAATCCCGGCAATTAGCAGTAAATATTGTTCACCTCGTTCTGGCTAATCCGCGCTTGAACGCTGGCCCCAGTTCGTTCGACTTTATCCGGTAGTTAGTTAAGCTCCAACAAACCAATTACAGTGTCCCGCGTCGCACGAAGGAGCACTGACTATCGTTGGATCAGGGACGAAGTGAACTGCCGCGGTTAGCTTGACATTAAGTGCAGAACAGCTGATCCTTAATGACCAATTCGCGGAATTAGCCGACGTAATTGATGGCCGCGTAGACGAGCCGCTCACTATCGCAGCCACCAACCCTTTGACGCGTGCCGTGCTGTATGCTTAATACACGAATGTGTACGCTTAATACGCTCATTCACGAATAACAACACTCGAATTATATTTTGAGGAATGCATATGGGATTGGTGAGAAAGTAATGTTCGTTTTAAGCAGAGATCGAAAATAACAGTTATTTTAAAAAGAATTTGGAAAATAGTCATTAGGGGAAAATTGATTTTTATTTAAATGGAAGCCAGTTATCATTCAATCTCAAAGATTTTGCCAGGTGTCTGCCTCCGATCGCTTTGATATTTGGATATGTTTTAGAGGATCGAAAAATAAGATAAACGTGTTTTTTTTTATAGCGGCCCGTTTTCATATTTAGAGGATGAAACCACCCCTCAAAAGTTTGCTTTGGTGTTTGGATGTTTTAGAGGACCGAAAAATAAGATGTACGTGTTTTTTTATAGTAGACCGTTTTCATATTTAGGGGGTGAAACTACCCCGTCAAAGTTATAAGATTTTCAGGTGTTCGTTTCCGATTGCTTTGGTTTTTAGATTTATATTTTAGAGCGCCGAAATATATGAAACGGGTGTCTTTTTATTTTAGCCTGTTTGCATGTTTAGGGGGTGAAACCACCCCTCAAAGTTCATAAGGAATACAAATTGTGTTGAATAAAACTTCATATGCAAAAACATATCAAACAACCAAAACAATCGGAGGCAGGCACCATCTATTATTTTGAAAGTTGAGGGCTGGTTTCTCCCCCTAAACATGCAATCCGGCCAAAATAAAAAGACAGCTGTATAATCGTAATAAATGAAGAATATCATTCGAGACATTCAACTCACCAACTACACGGGAGACAAAACTCTCACACGAGATGCGAGGTGATAAGAGATAACGTTAAACTTGTCTATTAGTTGAAACACATCGTGAAATAATTGTCTCATTAAATTAAAGACACTATATTTTTGTCTCATTGTGGATTTGCACCTTTTTAGGAAACAAGCGATGTATCTATCTAGCACAAAACCATAAAGTGCAACCAACAGATATGATAAAATTGATAGAGTTGAACTGATTGTGAGAAAATCGTGCGCAGAAGATATTAAACGATTTTATTCAGCTTCGATCCTCTGTTTGTTTCTTTGGTAGTTTCTTGTATGTATGTTTGCATGGTTCTAATCTAGAAACTCAATTTTAATCCCCTTCCGGCTATCCAATAGACTTGAAATATTGCAGACGTGCGTAGTTTGGAGGACAATACAATATTTAAAAAAAAATTAACCCCGAGAGGGTGAAAAAATTACCCAGTCATCAATAAATATAACGCATGACCACAAATCCAAACGGCTTGAAATCTGCCACTCGCGTTCGGGTCGCTAGTTCCATCGCGATTACCGAAAACACACAATTTATCGAGAAGTGACTTTAGCACTATAGCGGTAAAGCAAACTGTTAAACTGTATACAGTAATAAAAGATATTTGTAAAGAAGTCTGAGCTGTGAAATGTAAATTCACAAACACTAAAAACTAGAAAATAAAAAAATATATAAAAAAAATTATGTTAAACGATTTTATTAAAAATGCACTAAAAACTAACAAATAATTATTTTCTTTTACTACAATTTCTATAATGATTTTTCACTTTAAATAAAATCGTGGGTCATGATATATTTCATAACAATATTTTTTTATTTTTCTTTCAACACAGTTTAAAAACATACATGCTTTCTAACGCATCTAAATCATTCTGTTTCATCGACTTTTACAAGAACCTTCTATCTCCTACCATATTTCATTCGCAAAATAAGCTCGCAAGAACATTAAACGTGAGAAGAGAATTAAACTGAATATGTTGTTAAATCAATTTTCGGTAATTCGAGGAATATTTCAGTATGGATGTACCGTTAATTTTTACCGCCTGCTTCGAAATAATGGAAATAGGGAAAATGAAGAGCCAGGAAAGGATATACGATACACGAATACGATATACGAGACATTTTAATAACCACGATGCACCCACCAGTGGTCCGCTTTCAGAAAAGGAGTTGACCATAGATTTTAAGGGATTAAAACGTAGTTTACTAGAACAAGTAGAGACTCATATAACACGTGCAATGTGTAATGCACGGTATTCCACGTATTCTAATATTTTTATTTTCGTAAGCTTATATTGGACGTTCCTTCTGATCCCCGAATAAAAAAAAAACGCTGAACTAACACGCGCTCCTCGTGCAATAAAATCCCGAATTGTGCGTAACTAGACACGCCGTGATAACCTTTTTCTCAGGACTCCAAGCACATAACATTCGCGATAGCGAGTCTCTCCGTGTTAGCGTCTGCTCGCAGCAGAGGGAAGTAAGTTTCTGCCGCCCGAAAATGTGTACTTCACCCCTGGCGCATACATTTTCCTTGCGTGAGCGCATTTTAAAAATTATATCCGCAGACTGTGAAACGTTAATGCCGTCCTTTCAGGAAATCGAGGACGGCATATTCATTTAAACGCCGTCGTGACGTTACTCATTAGCGTGCGAGCTTTTGCACTCGAAAAGCCGGGGCAGAATATATACGAATGCTGCCCTGTATAAAATATTGTAATTCAGGTGTGATCATTGAACCGCTTTACTAGTTTCTCAGTGAAATTGCTATAGTGTAACTCTTTATCTGCAACAGCGATTCTTGAGAGGGTTCACCATTGTATTTTTGAATAAAATAGAGGCCTTCAAGTGGTAAAGTGTTACGAGTGATAGATATGAACTATTATTGAAATTTTAAGGCGAATTTAGACTTTTCACTTTGGATCATTGGATGTGCATCACGTATGATTCATCCACAGTGAATTTGAAAGATGAAAGCTGAAGTATTTAGGGGGAGTTCCCTTAGTGCCAGATGCTTAAGGGTTTTCTTAAATAAGAAGAACAAAGTTAGGTGCTCGCGATCCTGTAAATCGGATCGTCGGCGTTGCCAATTCCTACTCAGACCACATCAATTTTTTCGGTGGATCAATGCAAACATTTAAAAGCAATCTGCACAAAATTGTCATGGATCAAGAAAGGGGCAGTACTTAATTTTACTTAATTTTTCTTTTTTTTTATGCCACTGTTTTCTTTATTGTACAAAGTGGGCTTGTCCCGTAATAAATAAATAAATAAATAAATACACAAAATAATATTTTATTTTTTAGTCTGCGTTGTTTATAAGTTAACAATATTAGAAATCGAAATAAAGCGACATTATCATAATAGTTAACTTAAATTAACGTTAATCTTTGGTATATGATTTTGAGAGATCATTAAGTAGCACCCAAGTATTATCGGAAACAGTAAAAGTTACCAACTTAACGCAGAACAGTCTCAATATAATTTGCAGCGGTCATATTTTTAACTAAACAAATATCTTTTTTTAAAGCTTTTGATGTTTATCAACTTTGTGTCAAAAGCCAAGTCGCGGCTTTAATTTATTTCTTTGTAATTAATTGAAAAAGAAATGCTTGATTTTGTACAAAAACACTGAGGGTTCTATAATACATCGAAGATGAAGGTGGAAAGAGGAAAAAGCTCGGGGTAGCACCGAACTGAAAAAATCAATTATATCTAGTCAATATTCAATAAGTACTTTTGAATATAGCGCAGGTAAACAAGATGGCGTTCTCATCGTTTGCACAGATTCCCAGCTTCACCTGTTATTGCATAACTAGGAGGTATTTTTTTTAATAATAACGACCCATTTTCTCTTCCACGTATCTCTCATATAATCGATAACGACGCAACATTTTTAATCACGTTATTCTCTGTACAGAGAACCATCATAGAACCACGTAAAATATACTGGCCTGGATCCCCTTTTGATCGCTTCTAATTTTTAATAACTGAAGCTTAGAATACGGTATAATAGTAATTAATATTCAGGGTATGGTAAATGTTTACAGTGCTGGAATTGGGGCAGTTCTCAATTAATCCACTGCCTCTTTCGCATACCACTTCCCGTTGAAAAACTTCGTGCTTCGGTACGAGTAACAAAGTTAATTTCTTCCTAATGAATATTGAAAAATACAGCGAGGTTCGAACTTTGCTGGCCGAAGCATTTGTTTTCCCTTGATCTGTTTATATTCGTTTATAAAATAAATTGCCCCACAGGAAATTGCAGGAACTTCTTAACGTACCAACTAGCATGTCACAAAACATGCAATTCCACCAGTTAATGTAAAATTGATTCGTGCTCCACAAGATGCAGGATTACGATTTTCCAGAAAATTAATTCACCATCGTACATTCGTCAAGTGAAAAAGTGGTTCCTAACAGGATCATCCAGAACTCTTTTTTGTCCTGAACCATTTGCCATCTTTTTAACTCTATTAGTCATATCTTAACCACCTGTACTAAGTTTAGTTGGGAAAGAGCACAACATAATCTACCAAATTCACTAAATTTGCTACAAAAAGAAGGCGCATGTGAGAAACTTCTAGCCTTCCTAAAGGAAATAGGACTTTACTACCTGCTTTAAATACGTCTATGTATATCCCACTGACTTCTGCAGTGTTCACTGTTAACCTCAGAAAGAAATTACGCATGTGACCTTAAACTCGCAATTAAAGAAAAGGAGTAGTTTTCTAAAATTTATGAAATTTCGTGGGCTTTAAAAATATTGTACCTTCCTCTTTTTATTCTTAAATTCGTGATGGTAAATGGTTCATATCATGAGTGAAAAGGAATAATGGTCAAGGTAAATCTTCAAACTTCCTGTGAATGATTGATGGTAGTGTATTCGTCATTAATTAAGCTGGCTAGTTTCGAAACTTGAAATTATATTCACTGACAGGAGAACCGACTATGGTTTGCTTGCAGCCATCAAGAATAATGAGAGTCTCAATATTCATATTGTCCCTTGAAGCCTGGCAATGGTGGACGTTCGTGTTTACACAAGAAAACTATTCATTCTGTTGCAGCGAAATTTGCTTCAGGTGGGTTAAAGAAAGCCTTAATTTTGAGATTTTAAAAGAGGGTTGAATATTAGTTAGGCAAATTGACTCGGCGGCTATCAAGTACATAAAGGAGTTAAAAAACTTCGTTTAACAAAAATTTTATAATTGGAAAGCTATTATCACGGTGAAACTAATTTGTAGCTTAAAATTTATAGTTTCATTCCTCACATGGCAACGTATCATTTTCGATGATTTGGTAACGTGAATGCCAAGTAGCATTCTCTAAAAAAAAACTTTTTATTAACTCTCATAACCACTTTACACATATTTGTCGAAGTCTTTAATTCAGTTAAGTAGAGTTTACTGAACTCACCCTGGGAGTACGTGTACAATCTAACTCAAAGTCAAAATGTTGATCCAAAGGTCTCAAACAGATATTTGTTTAATATCTGCGAAAGTGAAAAAAGAGTGGATCACACAACACAGACTATAAATAAGAAACCAACGTAACTACAATTTATACCAAGAATATTAACAAGTTCATAGAAGTAATTTCCTATACTCCTAAAAAAAAATATAGTTCTGTATCGGTGCATCAATTAAATGAATGTGGGTGACACCAAACCTGATTACATCTGTGTTAAATAATATTTCAAAGCAGTCAAGAGCAGTAAATTTATTTTAAAACCTTGAATGATTTAAAAAAACGTGTAATCCAAAATTTCCAAGCCATAGCGTTTAATTAAGTTAACGAAACAGCGCAAGTTTGCTTTTAATAATACGCGCCCGAGTATTTGTCGCGTGAATTTTTCTATTGAAACGAAATTATTGCCACGTCATACATTGACTGGCGCACGGTAGACAAAACAGTTTGCAGGGATTAACAACAAACGCAGGGACTGTGCAGTCCTGTTCTGTTGGCGTTTCGCGCAAACAAAACACCACGCGAAACGTGCACGTACTTATGCAAGTACATACGCATGGTCGATCTTCTGTTTGAAACGCTGGTAAGTGCTTCATTTCGCTCGTCGTTTTGTCGAGGTCTTTGTGTCAGTCGCGCGGAATTTAATTACTATGTCAGACCACGCATCTGTGCTACCAGAAGAACTCAGTTGTCTCGCGCCCGTCACGATTCCCGCGGATGCACATCAAAGTGAAACACACAAGGGAACCTGGAAACCAGTCGCGGACGGAGGATAAGAACTCGACAAAATGAAGTCCCTATTATATTTTTTCTACAAACGTGGTTCGCACTTCATTTCTAACGGATTCTGGAGTGATAAATACAAACACGTGGAGTAATAAATAGGTTACA
Organism: Andrena camellia; assembly: GCA_029448645.1. NCBI lineage: Eukaryota > Metazoa > Arthropoda > Insecta > Hymenoptera > Andrenidae > Andrena > Andrena camellia. The sequence continues at coordinate 6,621,727 of CM055682.1, read as the reverse complement.
TAGTCCACAGTCCCTGACCAATTCCGCTTTCGGGGTCGAAGAGTAAACGAAGATTTTGCAGCAAGCAGGAAGCAGCTCCAAATGTATTAAGGGGTTGTACCTACTCAGGAGGCCGAAACGAGGCGAAGGTTTGTGAATTTTTTTTAAAAAGCGGAAGTTGCACTTAAAAGAGCAACATTTAAAGAACACTTGGTAATTTTTTTGTAGAAAAATATTTACGTTTATAATAAAAATACTACGACATCCAAGAAGCCTTTTTAAAAGCGGTGAGCAAGATATCTAAAAAATTGCTGCACCAATCTTTCTGAAATTTTGTGGGCTTATTTTTTAGATAAAAATCTACTCAACGACGGAGGGATTTTTAAAAAATTACCGTATGTTCATTATATGTTGCTCTTTTAAGTGCAAAAAGTTGTGTAAAAATATATGCTTCCGCTTTTTCAAAAAAAAATCACAAACATTCACCTCTTTTCGGCCTCCTGACTAAATAGGTATAACCCCTTAAATTACGAAATTTGGGAATGTATTCGAAATTACAAAATTTGGCATGTCACGATAACGCCTTGACATATATATGTACTTTGTTATACGTGCAATAGCATTATCGCGTTGGAATAAGTTGAACAATTATTGTTTTTTCGAATTTCACATGATATACCAACTCCTTTATATTATTCATGAGACTTCCAAAAAACCTAACAAATCACAAGAGGAATTTTATTTGTACCAGTTGAATAAGAAATTTAATTTAACTTGATTATATTAGAAAATATATAGCAGGGAAGCTTAATTATTTTCTGAAGTATCGAACTTACCCTTCTACATGTCAAACGTATTAAAATTACTCCCTGACATTTTGCTGTCGCGGAATTGATGGGATACGAATTGCTGGGGAGCAGAAGCTTGTAGTTACACGTTTTATAACCCTTCAGAAGAAAGCCAGAGATCCGGAAAAACCAATTATCGATACTGCTGACTAGGAAATAAATGGGGGAACGTGGAACGCACAATAGATACGGGTAAGCATTTCCTGCTGACGAACGGAATTTTTAAACCGCCTCAAACATGTAAAACATCCCCCTGATGAAACACCTATTACCCCACGAGTGCGAAACCATTAACCCCTTCAGCCCTTTGTCCTATCGATCGCGAACAGAACAAGGGAACGTTTTGTACGTCATAATGGAATATTCTCTGCGAAGAAATGAAGAAGCAAATAACTGATTAGTCGTGTATTTGTTAAACAAACTTAAAATTAATTGGGAGAATGAATGGAAAAGCACTGTGTTAACATGTATAATAGTTAAATACATCACCCTTGACTATCTTAAATTTGTAACTGCTAGCGAGAGGAATCAGTCGAAGCTGAATTTACAGAATAACTTCAACATGAAAAAAATTGCCAAAGTGTTGACATGTCCGAAAGAAATGAAATTACTGCGAAATTAATGTGAAATTTAATCATGAAAGTCACAAAAAAGAATTAATAATTCGAAGGATAGATTTTGTCAAATTTAATATTTTAACTTTATGTTGTTTTTGTCCTAGAAAATCCATGTATTTAAGAAGTAGCAAGAGGATTGGTGTGATTTATTGTCAGACAGATTATGCTAGGATTGTTGTACGACGAATGCACTTTTGAAGAAGATGAATTATGCCAAAGCATCAGACAATAATTGAGGCCTTGCTATTTTAATTTTACAAAATGGTGGCTGAAATATTTTCGACAATTTACACGATTGACTTTTCAATGTAACTTCTATAGGTATTTGATGTTTTGTTTTCTGTTTCTGGACGTGTATTTTTATTATTTTCGAAAATATACATAGGGGACAACTTAAGAAAAAATTGTGAAATCAATTTTAACACCTTGATATTTGGAATATTTAAATACGGTCGCCCGAAGATATCAGTAATATGAATTACATAATTTCTGTTTTATTCTGGGCAAGTTTCCTTTCAGAAAGAAAACTACCCAAAACTATTTTAGGTAGCTTAAGAAGCAGGTTAGATTCTTAAAAACTATTGCCACTGGAATGGCAATCGAGTGCTCCGATTTCCTAAGAACCATCAGAACGGAGGTCAAATAAATAACCAATGAATTATCGGGAAGCGCACTTTTATAGGTGTTTCAAAACTGTAGCCAAGAAACGGTGGTGTACCGTAGCAGTTTAAATCTCGCCGAGAGGCGTAACAGAACTTCATGCTGGCTTCACCTCTTTCTTCGTGGATTATTAAAGCCGCTTCCTTCGCGAGGATTCTCCACATCTCTAGGGCTCTTGCAAACTTTACAAATTGCCGAAAACTGGGTGTGTCGATATTACCCTGTCCTTGATCGAACAACCCACCGTTCGAGAGGATTCAGAGAAGAATTTCGCGGGATTGCGTCAGGGGCCAACTTCGAGGGAAGGAAAGTTTGGTTGAATGGTAGATTAACCACACTAAAATTAAATTATATAGGATGGTCTGTTATTGGCGGTACAAACCTGCCAGCGGGTGATCCTTCATGGAAAAGAAAGTCGAAAATGTAAAGTAACTGGTTTTAATTTCGAGCTTCGTCTACGAGAAAATCTGTTTCGACAATGTATTTAGTAGAAGTGTACATGATTATAAATGGATGGAATGCAGTGGTAAATATAATGCAGCTACAAATAAACAATCTTCGTGCAGAAATAAGTAAAAATTCTGAAATAACATTCTTTCGTTCGAAACTTCGTTTTTAAGGGGGGGGGGGGGCACTCAGAAGCCACTAAAAAGTATGGGTTTTTTTTCGTATAAATAAAAATATTGGGCTTCGGATTTTTTAAAGCAATCTTTATTTTGCCAGAAAAATTTTTTTTATGGAAAATTGTACAAAATGGCTTCCCGAAGCACTGCAAAAAAACTGATCCACACCCCCGGGAATGACTGGTTCATCTGAGAAGGAAATACAACAAAGATATATAAACAGGAATATATTCTCTCCAACCTAGCGTAGGATTTTCTCAAAATTCGAATTATTTTGGAAATTTTAGCAGTTTGAAGAATTGACTTTAATTTTTTACATAAAAATTTGTACTGAAATGCTTGTAAAAAGTCGAATAAATGAAATATTAATAAAATCCTACGCTAGGTTGGAGAGAATATATTCCTATTTATATATCTTTGCTGTATTTCTTTCTCAGATGATCCAGTCATTCTCGGGAGTGTGGGCTAGTTTTTTTTTGCGATGCTCCGGGAAGCCATTTTGTACAATTTTCCATAAAAAAAAATTTTCTAGCAAAATGAAGATTGCTTTAAAACTATGTAAAAATCCAAGCCCAATATTTTTATTTATACGAACAAAAAAATCCCAATATTTTTATTTATACGAACAAAAAGATCCCAAACTTTTTAGTGGCTTCTGGGTGGGCCCCCCCCCCCTTAAGCAAATCAATTTGAAAGATGCAAGATGTAGGAGAAAGGAGTTTAAAACGATCCCTGGGTAAAATGATTCCTGGCTGTTCTGCGGATATTAGCGGTACTATCTCGTAATATCGATGCTCAATAGTTCTGCCCGCACGTTGTCAAGTGTCGCACGCAGTGCCATGTAAATATCAGCGCTGTGTGTGTTATAAACAAGAAAAAAAAACAAAATTACTGCTTTTTATCTAACAAGGGGAGGACAGGGTGTGGTAGACATCGATTTTGATGAGCTTTGGCACGAAGGATCTATGTCGGAAATAAGTAAATAGGTATCCGAGCGTTTAATTCAATAGGGCTTAATTAATAATAGAGGTATTTACATATAAATTATTAAACATTTCAAGGTGGCCGTTACATTTGTATTTTTTATACGAATATGCCTTAAGGGGTTCGTTTTAGACACCTTTCCCCTACCTATTTATTGTTAGTAAAGTCCATAATAATATTTTTTTAAACAAACTATGTACAATTTCTTAATTAAATTTACCCAAAACAAAAGTGTATTAATCAAGGTTTATATTAATGTGAATTAGAATGGCGAATTATTACTTTATAATCAATTTAATATGTAAAATATGTTACACATAGGGTGGACGGAATACTTTTGTGAATAACTGCACTTCGTTGAAAATCTTCAAAACTGCCTCGGGCACAAAAAGGGGACCGGCGAGCTGTCAATAATTACAGTGTAATTTTGCATAGACACTACAGAAATGGACGGGTACTTACGACGAATTATTAAAGTCTGACTTAACCTGGATTGGTGAGACACCACTTAATCGTACTTGAACACTAGGATTACGTTCTTCGGTTACATTTTCATTATGACAGTCTACCTCCCTGAACGAAAGGAAGATTTGGCCAGTGGTGGTAAACGTGCAGTTGATGCAAAATCCAAGCGGGGCGGGAGGAGAAAAAGGAGCAAAGCCAGTTCTAATGGTTATGACTGGATTGGGTCAACCAACTACCCGCAGGGTAAAGGGCGTACGTCCCCAATTGCGGTGGGTCACGTTATCCTGCGATTCGGAAAATGGGGCAGTCTAATAACAGACCCCACATATCTTCTGCTTAGGATTCACGTGATACGTTGTAAACGTTAATACGCGTCAGAAAATTGTAGCCATTAGTAGGCAAATGTTCATGGGGGTTGGAGACTCCGAAAATGGACAAACTTCTGTTACTGCTGACAACGAGTATAGTGATAGATGTATACCTAGTATTTTATAAATTATAAATGTCAATGTTTGTAATTCATTTTACGGACTCCATCAAACTGATAGATACAAAATTAGAAATTTATTGCACGTTGTGAGAGTAAATAGAAAATTGTTATTAAACGTGTATTAGAAAATAAATAATTTTGAAGGTATCTGCTGCTTTGATCTGAAATTTTGAGCTGTGTGTTGAGTGAGGATGTTTTGCATAGTGTTATTAAATTGGCATTTTTAAATGGCATTTCATTCACAAATATCAAATGAATGTCAATATCATATTTAATAAACAATACACCGATGTTATTCTTCGGTGAGATTTCACATAGAAAAAACTCATTTCTTTAAGTTTGCGTTTATAATTGATGAGTCGTTGTAGAAAACAATGTAAAGGTAGGTTTTCCTACACGCGACTGGACGCAACGTCATGAAGTTCAAAGTCGATTTTCTCGAAAATGAAGCGCAATATCAAAAAAAATTATTCCTTTTTATCGACTAATTTACTTGTTATAAGTCGAAAAGAAACGGTAACATTTTTTGATATCGCGCTTTATTTTCGAGAGAATCGACTTTGAATTTCTTGACGCTGCGCCAGACGCGTATAGGTGAACACACCTTAAAAACCAATTAAGCGATAGGTAAACAGGATTGGCACTTACCGTGCTTGCAAATTTAAATGAATGGCACATTTAGTTTTCTCTACAACTAAGGGGTGGTACATAGAGAGTTTTCAACAAATACTTTTTTCCATGAATTTGGATTATATTAACGCAAAAAATAGAACATTTTGTGATGTATTTGGGTTATTATATGCATAAGCATATTTATCAATCGAAGCAAATCTACTTTCGTAAATAATTTAAACTCAGGTACGCTTTTTCTCTCTCCTGAAAAATTTGATTTTTGGCACTAACCTACAGTCTTTTCTACGAGGACTCTTGAATTTCGAATCAATGGACAATTACATTTCATTGACAAATACGGCAAAGAATTTCGCGTAGGTAAATTATCAACAAGCGTTGCTCGGTGAACTCTATGGCAGACAATCAGTCAACTTACTACTTAAAAGTGAATTAAAACGTCCTCAAATTATAACTTCTAACTCAACGGAACTTGCTGCAGAGAAGGGCGTTCATTAAAGAGCAAGGCTTAAAGCAGTTAATAAAAAGAGATCTCGATCCAGACTTGTACAAAACTCGGGAGGTGAAGTTTCCGAGGAGTGATGAAACTGTAAAAAGACGCGCAAGAGGAAGAAGCAATCCACGTATTTTCCAGCAAAAAGAGTTCGCAACGCATTTTTAACGCTCTCCCGCTTCCGCCAAACGATAATACCGAACATTAAAAAAGAAAAAAGAAAAAGCGAACAGGCGAATTCCACAACTTGCTCGCAGGGTGCATTCCAATTCAAAGTTTTAAGCCCTCATAACTGTGTAGAGCCCGGCTAGCTGCGCTCAGGAATGACGAATCCCGACGTCGAAATCGCAAGAAAAAAGGAACCCTCGAACCATGGGATGTTCATACAGGAACTTTCGAGGCTGTTTCGCTGCTCGTATTTTCTTTCCCCCCGAAAACAAATGCCCCTCATCGACTGGAGAACGCTTTCCACCATCCTCTGCTCCCTCGTCCCGTGCATCATACTCGAAACAATTGCGTCAATCAATTTCCATCACGGGTCGATGATTAATGCCCCATCCTCGACGGCGGCCCAGTAAAATAAAAGGGCGGAAGAGAAAGGAAGAGGAGCAGCAAAAATCTGGCAATTGGAAAACGTAATTACAGCCATCGGGGCAAACGTCCTTGACGGGGGCCCTTTATCCCGTGTACGCGGTGGGTTTTGTTCGGCCGCAGCCGGCGCAGCTGCGCCACTTGTTACCCGTAAGATTACAACAACAACAATTGCGAGCGTGAATACCTGACCCGCTGACCTGCTTCGGCGCTCCAAATAGCCGATAATTGGATGTCAACAGAATTTCTGCGCGGGAGGACAGAGAAATGAGAGGGGCGGATATGGCGGTGGAAGAAGGCGGCGGAAAGAGAAGGACAAGTTTGCACAGCGACGACGACGACGACCACAGGGGAGGCAGCAAGTTCCCGCGATTATGCCGATAATCCCCCGATCCAGCCGATAGGTATTTGCGTGTCTCTCGAGTAGGTGTTCCAATCGGAAGAAAATTGCGCGGGAATATTGGTGTCGTCCTGGCGTAATAAAACGTTTTGCGCCTGGAATATCAAATAGGGTCTTGGTGTTCGTGATATCGAACGCGGTTCGAAAAGACACTTATGATGTAGGGGAGAGCGGGGTGATTTCGGATCCATAAACGAGTGGTATAAAATTTGAGCGAGTAACACATTTGGTAGTTTTTAACCGACTTCAAAAAGGACGAGATTATAGATTCGACCCGTATGTATTTTTTTTTATGTTTGTCCCCGCATAAATACTCAGCATGTTATATAAAAAGACCATCAAATGAAAAAATTTAAAGAAAATTAAAACCGACTTCAAGAAAATAAAAATGCACTATGTAGAAAGTAAAGAATAATTTTTTTATTTAATCTATGACTCTCAATTTTTTTAAGTCGGCGTCAGATTTACACAGTACAAATGATGAGGCGCCGACATAAAAAAATTGAGTCGTGGATTAAATAAGGCAAAAAATTATTCTTTACTTTTTAGTGCATTTTTATTTTTTTTTAAGTCGGTTTTAATTTTTTTTTTAAATTTTCTTATCTGTTATTACGGTAAGCCTCGTATAACGCGGTATGTACTTACAATAATTGAGGCATTGAGAGCAAAAAGGACTAACACGCATCGAAAAAAAAGTAATTTTTCCTATTTTATATGATAGATTTTAAAAGATGAGGTCGTAGTTTCTTTTCATAAAGAATAAGAGTTTTCATTAACTTTAATTTAGGTCCGGGCCGAAACTGCACATTTTCTGAACATGCTCGAATTTGATTTGAATCGATTGGAATCTCCGTTTTTGAGTGATCATTGCAAAACAAAAGAAACATTTTTTAAAAAGCCTCTTTAATGATCCTTCTGTAGCGTCACATATAATGCATATTTTTCACTACAAAAACATGTTTTTGAAAGCTTGTGATGTTAATAAACTTCATGCCAAAGAACAAGTCTCAGTTTCAATTTGTTTCTTTGTAATTAATTGATACATAAATGCTTCATTTTAAGCACAAGTTACTGTCGCTACTAAAAAAACTAGATACAACATTAAGAACTAAACAGACAACAAACCTGAGTTCAGTTAATTTAGCCTAGAAAGAAATTATGTAACATAACAGTCTCATTAACTTGAAAATCTACGTTTCCATTCCTCCCTACTCCACCCTAACAAGGTAAACAATCTTCGATCCACGAAATTCAGAGGAAAAGTTTGCATAATAACTGCTTTATAGCGATCAGCCGTCCAATTTAAATTCATTGTCACCAAACACTCAATTCTATCGTTTTTTTTTTCGCACCTCCGCCACCTGCAGTTTCACGTTCATCCATCAACGCTCTCACGATCACCTATTCATCCAACAGATACGCCGATCGCGTGGTAAACGGAAGTTTTAAATAACTAGAAAGCCGATCAAAATAGAATTACCTGGTCCCAGGGAAGGACTCAATAGCAATTTACCTCGCGCGGCCAACGCACGGGCGCTGGACAACGAAATAAATTTCCTCGCTTTCGACGCAGCTGAACTAGAAAATATACCCTGCGGTTATAGTGACGCGTGACGTTCAAAGAAGAAAAATAACAGTCGATCACGGTTTAATTTATCGCGGCCTTTCCATCGACGGCTAGTACAGAGGCGATTAATTAGCAGGTCGTTCGAAACTATCAGCGAAGCCACGGATCCAGACCCCGAGCCGACTAATTCGTTAGATATCATTCGGATGTGTTGGTTTATTCGACTTGGGTTAGATAACACGTGCTTTCATTTGTTCTCGTCAAGCTTGATTGGGCGCAGCTGTCGTTTGGCGAGATTTGCGTATCCGCCATGCTAAGCTGGCTCTCTCGGTATGACAAGCTTGGCTTGTCACCACGAAGCAACTGTACTTTAGTAACAAGGAAAGGGGGCACGCGAGATTCGGGTCACCGATTTGGTTTAAATTTTGAATGCAAGTGGCGCACAACGTGTGCAATAATGTATTAGAAGTATAAAGTGTAGTAGTGGAAAGTTTAAGAGAAAATCGAGTCCAAAGTTTTAACTTTTCCGAACCTTCGATATATGCTCCAGCAGCCCCAAAAGTAATTGGTGTTTAAGAATTTTTTTTTGAAAAAACTGCTCGTCATATTGGATTAAACTCTTTTGGGATATAAGGTGGCATCTTTAAACTTGCAGAAAATATTTTTTTATGTCGATCCTTCTAATTAATTATTAATTATTGTGGAATCTCTTCGACGATGTTGGCGTTAAGTGTAGCACCTGTCAGTCATCTGATTACAAAACAAATAGAAGTTTCTTAAAGTTAGATAATGGTAATCCATATAGTAGTTGCAAGCGTGTGTAAACTTTTTTATTAATTTTCTACAGTTATTTCGGCAGTTAATTAAATTATTTAAATGTTTTGTTCTTGCGTAGAAAATACAGGACCTGAGGAAGAGAAAACTTTGAACTTCATTTTCCTCGTGCACCCCCTTGTAAGATATTCGAATCGTGGTTATACGAGGTGTTACCTCGTGTTTTCGTGGAACATGATAAATTTAAAACAATTATTGCAACAAATTTAATTCACAAAAACGAATTGTCCTTTCAGGATCCAATTTACGAAATATACTTGCTCGAACTAATCCAAATGGAAAAATAATAAAAATTAGTCAGGATGAAAGTGATTGTTTTGCTGAAGAAAATCAAAATGTTGGTTAAAAAAAAACTAAGAATATGATAATAAAGACATTTTAATCCTTTATCGAGGAAATTATCTTTCAAATTGGGAAAAATTCATATACAGGGTGAGTCACCTATGACAAGCCACCTGAATAATTGAATGACCTTGAATGACTATGGTCATTGAAAAGCCCTTGAGAAGGGCTACAATCGTAGGTGTTCAGAAATACATGGTTCCATTTAAGAAACTTAAGTTGACCTTCAAATCTTCTATGCATCGCCACCTGAGAAACCTATGACAAGCCACCTGAATAATTGAATGACCTTGAATGACTATGGTCATTGAAAAGCTCTTGGGAAGGGCTACAATCGTAGGTGTTCAGAAATACATGGTTCCATTTAAGAAACTTAAGTTGACCTTCAAATCTTCTATGCATCGCCACCTGAGAAAAAGTTCTGTCCACAACGTAATGTGCCCCTCGAAACCAAACAACTTTTGTCTCAAGCATTTCTGCCTATCTCAAAAACTGCAGAAATTATGCAGGTGGCTTGTCTTAAGTGACTCATCCTTTATAGTTCATAATTTGATTCTGCATGTCCTATCAACGACGTTGCAAAACTTAAGTCAATCAGCTAAATTGGGGAACAGTCTGGAGAGTATTTTAGAATTTCTTTTCTGATCTGCCTCTTTCGTGTGATTTCAAATGTCTGGAATATCATTCGTTATTCTGTGTTGCGTTTTTGATTCACTGACCACACAAGCGAATGGGGTTACATGAAGAAATCGCATCAACTAAGATCTAGGGTCTACATGCCCACTTCAGAAAACGATTATTGAAGCACTCTTGACCAATTAGTACATAACTGTATTGTACTTCATCCTGTTGAAGGACCACAGCGCCGAGACCATCTCGAAATAATTGGGGTTCTAGAAAATGTTTGTGGATATCGTCGTTGACCTGTTTCATCGAAATTTGAAACACTGGACTTAATAAAAGGATTACATTTATGAATATCGTAAATCTAACAGAGCTTTATAGTTCAGAATGAAAACGAGTAGACTACTTAGTTTAGAACAGTACCCATGCTGAAGAAATCCAGAAAATGAAAAATCAAATTTGGATTTAATTTGAAAACTATTGTTACAATGTAATAAATAAAACTATCGGGTGTACAAAATTCTTTCCATGGGGAAGGAAAACTGAACATTTTAAAGAAAGGTAAATTGTATATCTAATATTAATTTCTAAAGCGATCCAAATGCAAAGTATTAATACCTCTGCTTCAAATCACTATTTATAACTTGTAATACCGCGTGAATAATACTTTTCATGCATGGCTCTTCAAAGCTTGATGTCTGCAATACATTATTCTGACCTCTCACCTCATTATTAGGAAAATGAAGCAGGAGGAAATAAGAAAAATTGGAAAGTAGCCTTTTTTTATGTCCTTGCGAATCTACTTTGCGGACTTCGAATTGGAATTCACGTCGTAACTTATATGAAATGTAAGGAAAGTTCGGTTACTTCTGAAACTGTCGTATGAATCCTCCCCGTATGAATATACTTATCCTCATTCGATGGAAGAGAGCGAATCATACGATTAATATGAACACATCATAACTCTGTAAAGCTACTACCATTCCTGCATAAAAAACACCCCGCTACAACTGACATTTCTCCACACACTCCCAATCCACAACCCTCTTACATTCTCTGTTTACCGAATCTTTATTGTCGCGTAATATTTTAAAAACATATTTCGGTTCGAAGTTCAATAAAATTCCCATTCCAATTCCCTCCCGCTTTTTAGAACACACTGTAAATTCAGTAGCAAGATTCTGAAAGGAAAATCTAGGTCAGACACCATATAAAATTACTTTCGTACTTGCGATATTTGAAACGTGACGTCCCCCACCCACTCACGTCACAGTTGTTATTTTAGGATAGTCCTTATTTTCAACCTGCGATTTCTTTTGCTCTCACCCCCTAATATGGTTCCATTTCATAAAAAAATAGTCCCTGAAAAAGATTACTGCAATCGGACAACAGGAAAGGGTGCCAACCAGGCCTTAAAGTTTAGAATTGATTAATGGGTTGAATTTGAAGAATTTCTCAAAAATGGTAAGCCCTCTCGAAATTTTGTTCAAATAATATTAAAAGAGCATTCAATTTTCTACAATTACTGTATATATAATTTGTTCATGCTTCCAACCATTTTTTAGGTAATAGCGTTTGAATATAGAGAGGTCCGCACTACGCGCGTATAGACAACACCCCATAAGAAACTTCAAAAAAGTAAAAAAATTACGCGAAGTACATGAAAAAATCAAGGACGGAAAAGAGTATTATAAAATAAATCTTAAAAAAATATAAGATAATAATAATTACAATATAAAAAACAGATGTGAAATCAAAATGAGCTGCAAGTGCATAAAGGTGCTTTGTAATAATCGTACTAGTAATTGTAATTAATAATGTGAAGATAAAATGTAACATCTAGACATTTGCCTAGATGTCCGCGGCCTGGAAGTCAAATACTTGGCGTGGCCAGGCAAGGTATTCTCAGATCATCAATACCCATACCTTCCCTCTCGCAGGCTTTCAAATAATTTGTCTTGTTCGGCACCCTTTCCTGTAGTTCAATTACAATAAACTTTTACAGGGACTACTTTTTCATCAAATGGCACCGTTTTAGGGAGTGAGAGCAAAGAAATACCAAAAAAAAATTCGACACCTATAAATAAGGGCCACCCTATTATTTATCCAGCGATGTTATTGATCTTAACCCGTCAAAATCAACAGGGGTCAGAACAATGGGGGACATCATTAAAAATTTCCAACCCCCGGCTAGGAACGTTCCACGAAATTCGCCGCGTAAGAAGCAAGAATGCTGAAGTTTCTCGGTCGAGACTCTCCACCTACAATTTCTAACAGTTCCAAACTTGCGGCTCGTTTCAGCCAGACACAAGAAAATGCAGTCTGAATGTACCGCCCTGAATGCGGGCGGCCCTGCGCGTGCATCGGTATACGTGACTTCACGTGTGAATCTCGAAGCTCGAGGCTGCCCTGAAGCAACCGGAAAAACGATTGTTCGCAAGCTCCTAAAGTTCTGAGCTTTTTATCGCTCTCGAATTCTGCCGCAGGACAGCCTTGAGACAAGCTCGAGAGAGGCCGATGGCGCAGCGAGAGGGATAGAGAAGGGCTGGCGTGGGAGCAGAAAGGAATAATGCCTGGCACGTATCATTTCAGATGCGTCTCGTTTATCAGACGCGATTCGAATCCTTCAGCTTTCTATACCGTCTATTTTCTCACGGCGTAATGATGTCTGCTCCGTCCCCCTTTTGCTTCGGCGAAACTAAAGGCTCTTGGAATACAGCAAACGCAAAGAAACGGGAAGAATAAGTGGACTGAAATTTCCACGACCACTCGCCTCCACTTTCATCCCTCGAACGATATTGTTCCCGCTGGTCCTTTGAATTTATTTTCATTCGCAACGCGAGCAGATCCTCGCAGTTTCCTCTAAATAATTTCCGAGGCTCGATAAATTTCTGCGGTGAAAATTCCAAATTTATTCGCACCACTGTGGAGAGGGGTGGTTTCCCCGTCTGCAGCGTGAAGGGCTGTTGATTTTTTGAGAGCCGAGGAAACAAAACAGAGATCGAGCGATTGTTAGCGTCAAGTGTTTCCGGAACTGCATTTTAACTACTCGGCGGGGATATATAACATTTAAGTGCGAATCAGAGACCAGAGTGGATGTCATTCATAATGCAGTAGTTTCAAACGCCGCGGTCAGGGAACTTCTTGTTTCTGGAATTTCAAATAGAATAGGGGAATATAGGCTGACGCTCAACTTTAATTAGTTGTTAAAATCGTAAAAGGGTGTCTCTAGAATGGACCCAGAGCACAAGATGAATCTTTTAATACGCGAACTTCTGGAAATCATTCTGGGAACAGTAATCAGAAAGTAGTCGCCTATATTCTATATTTCCGTAATTAGAGGATTTTTAAATCTTCCGAACCTTAAATGAAAGACATTAGCATTATGCGGGGATTCCGCTCGGTTCAAGGATGAATTCCTGCTTCAAAAAATTCTGTGCCCAAAGTAGGTATTTTTGGACACAACTTTATAATGGTATAAAAATTTGGAATATGAAACTTAAAGGAATTCAATGAATCAATAAAACATAAGAATTTAATACTACTCCTCTATTGGCAAACGAATCTACCACCGCGGGAACGGTGGCGCTAGTGTGACATAACAAATATGGACGACGCAAGTATACCTTTTACTATATGTTTACATGGATCCAGTAGTATAAAAGTTTATTTCAAAGTTATTTCTTACAGTAAAAATGTTGACAATACGTTTAGACACAATTTTGGAATATGTAAAAGTATGTAATGTGGACAATTTTAGTTGCTCCACTTTTTGGCACTTTTATGAAAACTTAAATTGAGATTATTGTTCATTGTGGCGTTACAATTTGTTACACAACATTTCTTTCTCCATACAGTTCGTTGATACTGTGAAAATTGGTAGACCGCAATAAATAGTATACTTGCGTCGGCCATTACTACTAGTTCGCGTACTGACCGCTAGTGTCGCATACTAATATTCTACCCCCAATATTAATTTAAATATAAACTTGAATCATCATGACTAATATAACTATATATATATATATATTTATTCTTTGTATATAATATATGCATATAGTAAAAATAAATAAACTAAATAATATATATAAAAAACATAAATAAATAAATTTTATTCAAACTACTATTCTGATTATCAATAAACTTTCACCACATAAATTTAACGAAATTGGAGAAGCTACATTAGAAGAACATAAAAAGAAATCATAATACTGATACAGAAGCAAAACAAATTAATATACCCTTATTAACCAATATAAATCGTCTATTAGTTTCACTATAAAAAATATTCAACACGTCAACCACGTCTAAAAATTCAAGTTCATTATGAAGTTTCAATTTCACAAAGCACTCCATTTTTATACCACGCATATTGCCCGAAATATATCAAAATCATGATCATCATTTCAACGTTTCTTGGCGAAATATTTCAACGCACAGTATCCACCATAAAAAACAAATCTTCGTTGGACGTTTCAAAGTTCAAACGATTCTCCAAACAAGACTGATGCAACAATCAAGCTACCCTGTTGACCTATCGTATCAAACCGAGGGGAGGGGAATAAAGCCCCCAATCAAGCGATTCAGCTGCAGAACGATTGTTTACCGCATAGTTTAGAGGGAGGGTGAAAAAGCGAGCAACCTATGGAAGACGGGAGTGGAAAGCGGTGGAATCTCGGAGGCGCATAAAAGAAGCGGACAGAAGTTTCTGCAGCTCCACTAATCGTAAGTGTCAAGTTGAATCAGACCGTATCGGGTGTACTCCTTGGTAATAGGAGTAAAATATATGAAAGGGGACAATCCAATTTCCCATCCACCCGGCTCGAAATGATGCTTATCGACTAGCCGGAGGTAGAAGATATTATTTCTTCTTTTATCGCGCTGCTCGCGATTACTCTACCTATCTGCTTCCTTCCTGCTTTCTTTTCCCCGTCCCTTCGTCGCCGGTGTATTCATAACTTCCTAGGACCACTCAGCTGATAAACCGGAAAGGATTTCTCTCTTTAATCGTTTCATCGTCCACGCGCGTTCGAGAGAACGATGCTCGAATGATAGCCGCAACGCGGGCACGTGATTCGCGGTTCTGTTGTTTGCGGTGAGATGTGGTCAATATCAGATAGGTAAATGCTTAAGTGGCATACTACAAATTGTTGCACAAGTTCCACACATTTTATTTTGCAGGATTTTGAAGTGGGAGTATTTCAACGCTCCTTTTCTGAAACGCTTTCCTAATTCCACTTCAAAGATTAAGAGTACTTATCTTTAATTCTTTTGTAACACACTTTTGGTTCGACAAAATCTCAAGCAAAGAAACCTAAAGGTGCGAATCCACGATAAGATTTTACATGAGGTTTTTCTATCATGAGACAAAAATCTCCGTAACATCTAAATGGAAATAATGGGCATAGTCGCGGGAGATGAGATTTTTGAAAATATATCTTGAATCTTGTATTGAGTCTTGTTTCATGAAATTAATGAAAACATAATTTTAAGAATAATAAAATAATTAAATAATTGTCTGGTGAGATTAAAGTCTCATGTGAGACAAGATATTTTTGTGTCATCGTGGATTTGCACCATAATGGGATCAAATTTGACGATCACGATACCGAAAATCTAGATCTTCTATCGTCTATTTTATCAAAAATGAAGCCCTGTACTAGGATGGGTAGTTATCTCAAGCCACATCATACATTCCATTGGACTGATTATTTGAAAGGCGGCACAGAATTACGATACAATAGACCCTGCCCGAAAAGACTGGGCACTCATTGTCTGACAGAACAGCTCGTTAAAGCTTGTTAAACTTTTGAAATTCGAAAAATTCATGAAGTTATAGACATTTGAGTAGCGGCAAATGAGTGGGCAAACTTCGGTCGTTCGGCGCTCACGTAAAACTTCAAACGCGTTTTTCTCTCAACAATGTGCTCCAGACTGGCGGAACAAATATCTCGAAAAGTTATTAAGCGCTTTGATTGACACTTTTTTGCTTTGAAGAATATACTTTTCTACAGTGGGCAAACCTCTAACATATTAAAATTTTTGAAAATTTGTATTTTTAAAAGGCGGTGACAGGATGAAAAACAGGAAAAAGGTAATTTCGAATTTCAAGAGTCGTTATTTTATCAAAAAGTGTCATTTTTGACATTTTTAAAGGTTAGCCCACTAAGGAGGTTCACATCCTTTAATAATCTGGCTTTAATTTATATTTAATACCAATAGTTTAGGTGCTACAAGACCCACCGTTTTACATTAATTTTTAGACGCCTCAAATACAACGACTCCCCAGTGCGATCTACAACGATTAATTACAAAAATAAAAATATATTACTATAGCGTAATATATCCTTAAAACACTGCAAAAAGTCCCATTAAATTATCTGCCACAGTTTTTCTGTAATTAATTCCTATAGTTCACCTACTTTGTGTTGTAAAATCCACCCCTCAACCTCTTGCGTCGTCGTCCATTTTAATGAACTGGGTAAGGATGAGAAGGGTACACCATGCGTTACACCATTTCCACGATGGAAAGTATTGGGACCCACCTTTCTATAAAATTGAAGTGACACAGAAGCGCGATTGGCCGGAAAAAAGTTGCCAGACTAAAAGAAATTATACGTCGTAGCACGTAGAAGTACGTATGAACGGTGTTATCTAAGGCGTAACATTCGATTGGTCTGAATGAATCATTTAAACCTTAGTTTTAAAAGAGGGATCAGGGAACGGCAAGATTAATCGAGACGCGAGACCTAAGACTGATTTCTTTCCGCACGCGATCCATCTAGATTGGAAAAGTTTCCACTTTTACTTTATTGTTGGATGGCTGCACGAAGATCGACGTTCCCCTAACGTCCCCGAAAGACCGCGGTGCCCCACTTCGCCGTCTCGCTTCTGCCTTCTCCCTTTTTTATCAGGCCGAGTAACGACTTCTCCCATTGTGTGTGTGCAAATCAAAAAGGAGGCATAAAGAGTAACCGCGTTCAGAGATGCTCGTCACGAGATATTGGCCCCAGTGATCGATCGCCGTAACGACGTCATACCTCGTCGAAACGCTGCACTGTCCTTTCAACGTTTCCTGCTTCCTGTTTGATCGCAGGCGACCGAAAATACGACGATGGAACAAATCAATAAAAACCGATTGGAGTTCCATCTGTGGATACTTCTGACAGAGAAAGTGGATCGTTAGTGATGAGGAATACGAGTTGAAAGTGCGATTGCGAGGAGCATGATTTTAATTATGTAGCTGGCCACTGTCTATGTATAACTTTGTTGTATTTGTGTAAGGAGATAAATATGCAAGATAAATTTAAAATACTTGGAAATGAGCAAAATAGCTTTGTAAATTATAAATTCTTGTTATTATGTATAAGTAGACAGCCAGATTCGTTGAGAAAATATTTTGAAAAAACTGTGTATTGACTGTGTACATCCATAATTCAGGTCGTTGGTAAATTGAATATCGATTTTGCTGAGATTTCCCGAATTTGTTATGAATTAAACTTTTTATGAATAATCTACTTTTTTTAAAGTGTTCCTTATGATACTAAAGTATCATACTAAATAAGTTTCGGAGCACCTAATTTCCACGAATTTCCCATGCCTCTGCTATTCGCTTTTGATTTAGTTTCGCGTTCGAAATTTCAACGTGTCACTGTCAGAAATTTTTAGGGTATTAAACATTTTATGGGCACTGCTAGAGTGCTAGGTGCTTTGAAGTACACAGACACCATGCTAATTGCGTTGTTAATTTGTTAATTAAATGAAATCGATGAGGTATTGAAAAAGGCATTGAAGCTGTATTATGATGGAATCCCTTTGAAGGTAACGAGATATAAAAAGGTTCAAAGTCGTAAATTGAAAACGACTGCTTTAGCATGGCGGACTGAAAGCGGTAATTCGAAGTATTCAGGACAAGGCATTTCACGAATATTCGTTTTACACTTTTTCTCTTAAATGCATCCAAGAGAAGAAAAAGTTGACTTATTGAATTTCTAGAAAAATTACGTAAAGTAAAAGACATGCACCTTTCTAATGTATTCGAATACACTTATTGCTAATGAAGTAAAGAAAGGGAGCCAAAAAATTAGCAACATATAGATTTGTAAATTAACTTTTTCTCAGTTATTCGAGATACTCTAATAGAAGTAGGAACAAATTTA
Source organism: Andrena camellia (assembly GCA_029448645.1). Classification (NCBI taxonomy): domain Eukaryota; kingdom Metazoa; phylum Arthropoda; class Insecta; order Hymenoptera; family Andrenidae; genus Andrena; species Andrena camellia. Next base: position 6,603,421 of record CM055682.1, on the reverse strand, counting down.
ATTGTTCAACTTGTCTCCTGATTCGAAAAATAAAATAGAAAATTAAATTCCAAATAGCACAATAGTAGGTAAATAATAGACAAGTCTTACTTGAAATCGTATTTCCTATTTTGTGCTCAAACAAAATTTACGTGGTTCCTTAATGTGGGAATATCTTATGAGAAAATAAACAAGCAATTAAAAGCAATTTTCCTCGCTAGCTTATAACAATTTACGAACGAAGGTAAATCTATCACTTGAATTCGTAAAATTGAGGGGTGCATAGCACGTGGATTTACGTTAATCAAACATTTTTCATTCATTTTTATGAATAGGTACCGACTTTGAATTTCCCAGGTAGGTTTTATGAATTTGCTCTATACAAACATGAGCACAGTGACGAATATCATAAAACACGTGGGTGAAATTCATTTTCCTTCTTCAGAAGGGACACTGTAGCCACGAATGGACAACCAAACAGTTTTCACAGGCGGTCGAACGAATTTCATGGCAGGCGATGAAAACACCAAAGCATTTGTCTCGCCCTGGAATTACCGGGTCACCGTGAAAACGACCAGTTTAAGCACGGATTTGAATCGGTTTTCGTCGAACGTGGCCCACAAAAGGCTGTTTACCGTGACGCGGGAAAGGAAAAGAGAGCCGAAACATTCGAGGGAAATGGATGTTTTTTCACCGTCCATCGAAACTGCGAGCAAATACGCGCCATTCACTGTGCACGGCTTCGCAAATAATCTACGCGTTCTAATTGACAAGGCTGAGAGGGCCTTCAGTTTCAACAGATCTCGATTAGATTCATCGCGAACCGAATTTCGAAATGGTCCTCATCGAGTGGCGGTCACCATCAATTAAAATAGCCCATCGGTTACCCAGCACACGTCGATACTTTTCATTATTCCTCTGTGAAACAAACGGCGCCCCCGCGTGGTAGGCACACGATTCTATCTTTCGAGGGGAGGGGGAAGAGGGGGGGGGGGGTAAAACGAGTGTCACCAGTATTAATTAAAAATGGCACTGCGATATTCATTATCGGATCCCGTATTTCCTGGGATAATTATGCAACACGGATTTAGATGGTAGGAGAGGGGGAGAATAGTTTAATGAATTCTTGTAAATCATTAGAAAGATACCATTAGAATGTACAAAAAAAAGAAAAACTTCCATTCTACGATTCACCTTCAATAAAATTTACATTGCACTTATTTGTGAAAGGGGTATTCTGGTCTCGAAGGCCAATTTTTTGCATTCCTTTAGAGACGACGCACAAAAAACTACACAGTTTTTACTGATGAGCATTATCCATACGTATTAATTACCATTTCAATAAGTAGGAAAAAAAATTTCAGCCATATATAATAATAATTAATGGAGATATAGGTCATCTAAGAAAAAGATGGACAAGAAACAAATTCCCCATAGCGTGGTGGACGAAAGAAAGTTTATCTACAACCTTTAAAAACGCATAACTTTTTCAGAATTTGTCCAAACGACATGGGTTTTTTCGAGACGCTAGAAGGATTAGTTTGCTAAGTGACGTGTATCGTCGTTTTGAAAAAAACGCAACTGGTCGGAATAGCAAAAAAAAAAATAGTAAATGTCGTTTTTTTAACTTTTTTTTATGAGCCTGTAAAAATTCAAAAACCATTTTGTAGATTTAAGAAAGTTGTATACATGCTGAAAATTTCATCAAAATCGGTTAATGTTGCTCTGAGCTATAACTGCTTACAGATCGCAGAATAAGGTCGAAAATCGCGAAATTCCCGAAATCAGATTCGAACTTATGCTGCGATCTTTATAGCTCAGAGCAACGTTAACCGATTTTAATGAAAGTTTAGGCATGTACCTACACAACTTACTTCAATCTGCAAACGGGTTTTTTGAATTTTCATTACAGGCTCACAAAAAAAATTTAAAAAGCATTTACTATTTTTTTTGCTATTCTGACGAATTGCATTTTTTTTCGAAACGACGAAACACATCACTTAGCAAACTAATCCTTCTAGCTTCTCCAAAAAACTCATGTCATTTGGACCAATTCTAAAAAAGTTATGCGATTTTAAAAGTCGTAAACTTTCTTTCGCCCACCACTGTATATGGCCGAATTTTTATTTACAATGAATACAAAAAAGAAACTGTCAACACTTCTTGCACGCTTCGATAAACGCACCACAGCAACTCCCCTGATCCCACAAATTCGACTAAAATCTTTTGAAAAACCGCCGCGATCAATATTCATCCCTCAATTAAACGCGCTCGTTATAATTGATCTGTCACGTTTATTGAAAAAAGGAAAGCAGCATACAACGCGAAAGTGAATATCACGTGCATGTTCCTCTAACTATATCCTACAATTTCTCCTTCTGGCCAGCGAAATCGGCCATTTTGCCGAGGAAATTCACCCCCCTCCCAACCGTTTCCGCGTGGAAATCCGAGCCGGGCCGGAAATTCGTCGATATCGACTTAAAAGCAACTTATCGCGACGTTCCTTAAATTTCTTATCTTTGCCAGTGGCCCGTATTCGAGTTTGAGCGATGCTCCACTTAACATGAGAGCGCCGCGCCGCGCGAACCCCCGCGAAATTATTGTCCGCGCCCCAGGCAACGGCGAGCCACGAGCGCGGTCTATATTTGGTCGATATCTCGACCGGAAGACTTGGTGCCTCCGCGTCTGTGTCACTGCCCCCTGGATACTGGGAAATTATACGTTCCTGGGTGCACATACGCGTCCCTTGACCAGTGTCATTTTCCTGGGCGTGGAAACGGAGCGTTCGCGGGAGATCGATCTCGCGGAAAAAAGGCCGGGGAGGGGCCCTCCCCGCGGCCACCGCGCGGGGTCCACGAACTTTCGAATTGTTTTTATGAAATGGAAGAAATATCGTGACACGAGGAAAATACGTTTAATGGGTTTATTGATCGACGAAAGAACAAAGATCCTACGGTGCGATTCCGACTCGGGGGCTTTTTACTATCGCGAAATTGGTGAAATATCGCGTAAGGGGTGAGCAGGGATAGCGAGAGGCGAAAGAAACTGTTTATGTCGGGAACGGTTTTTTTGTTTCGACTCTGGATGTCTATCTGGGCTTGCATTATTCACTGCGGAGAGAAAGTGGAAAATATAGGGTGTTGAAAGAAGGGGATACGATGTTTATGAGGCGAGTAGTGCTAAACTGATTGTGAGTAAAAATGTTGCTAATTAATGTGGGGCGATGAATCAACACTGTCAGTTTTGGTACTAACCAAACCTTAATCTCCTGGATCTTTTTTATAGGGATGTCTGAAGAACTTAGTGTAGATATTCAGTATTAAATAATGTGACAGAATTAGATCAGCGACTCCAAAATATCTGTCATGTGCTTTGAAGAAGACTAAGAATTTTTTAAGGAGTTCCAGATTTTCTTGTAGGTTGATGCGAAATACGTGTGAAGTGGATACAGGATACGTAAGACTGAACTATTGCGGTAAGATAATTTGACATTTTCCTCCCATATGCGATAATTAGAAGCTAGCGAATTGTTTACTTTATTAAAACCAAAAACCACTTCTAACTCTGGCGGGGTTGTTTTTTTTCAATCCATGTTACTTAGACTTTTTTACTCAGTTTAGTAAGTATCATGTACTCTATAAGTATTCGACCAATTTTGTAACGTCGTGTATAAACTAGAACAGGACTATCATGAAAATTGTAAATTCCTTTCGCAGAGCCGGGAAAATTTCCGTTTTGAAATTAAAATATGAAATTAACCCTCCGTGGTCACACGTTATAATCACAAATTGGTCACATGGGGTTCACAGCACCCCAGTGTCATTTTTGAGTTACCATTTTCATATTTTTGAATCTTTTAACGTTTGAGTGATAATTGTACATTCGTAATACTTATACAATCTTTAATAGTCTTTTCTTAGAAATGTAAATTTTGATATGATGAAATTTCTCCTAATTGGAAAAACAGATGTGGACAGAAGCGATTTTTTTGTCAAAATTCGCCAAATTTTTAATTTTAATATTAAGATCTAAAAATTTGCAAAGGCGCGATTGGGGTTTGTCGGGTTTTAAGAACCGGTTTTTTTTTTATAAATTTGTCAATCAATTTCGAAAACCGGTTTTCAAATTTTAAACAGCCGGTTTTTAAAATTAAAAAAAAAACGGTTTATACGTATACTAGAATTAATATGTAAAAATGAATTATTTAATTAAAAACGTTAACATTTTGACTTGCAATCGCCTCGGACACAAACATATTGTAGTAGGTAAGAGTTTACTGTAAAACTAATCTTCATGAGTTCATATTTTCGGAAGAAAAATGCTAAATGAAATAAAGATTTATAATTCTTGTTTTTTACGGATTTTAGTTATTTTATTTTTTTTTCATTTGGTTTTGTATGCAGTGAATTTTATTGTGCTATGTTTGTGTAGATCCATAAATATTAAATCAACTCAAAAATTGTACAGATTTTAGGTATTTTAATTTTTTTATTTATTTGGTTTTGTACAGATAGAGTATATTTTATTTTGTTATATTTTTGTAATTCCATAAATATTAAAAAAACTGAAATTTTTTAAAATATTTGCACATATTTATTTTCTATTTCAATTATATTTTTTTGTGAAAATTCGAAAATTGGTTTAACCGGTTTTTGGGGAATAGTGAAATTCGGAAACTGGTTTTTTCAAAAGTCGGTTTTTGTATAAACTCTAGGCGCGACATTTGAACTCGAAATTTGCCTGGGGTGCGATGCACCCCGCGTGATCACAAACAGTTAAAAGTAACATTATTTTAATGCAATTTAAACATTCTATGGCGAATTACCGAGCACTAATTATTGTTGGATTCGTTTATTATCTGAAATAATGTTTACAGTAACACTTGGAGAAATTATTCAGTTCTTTGAAATAAAATCTCAAGTAACATTATTTCCAGAATGCCTTTGGTTGAAGAACGTGTTCCGGTTTGTTAAATCCGAATCTTTGAACTACTTTGGAGTCGCTTGTACACAAAGCGTTTCAGCTTCTAGTTATCCTGGATTTTGCTCTTTTCGAGAGAAATTTGCTCGGCTGTAGCTGTATCGCGAATAGCGCACATTATTGCCGTGCTTGTTAGTAGATCGCGTGCGAATAATCGTTTACGAAAGTAGTGCTAATATGATGGTTGCGCGGCACGCGATACAACTGTTAGAACAAAAGTGTTTCGCTGGGAAATTCGAGGTGAGATGACCAGCTGGTTCTCCAGACCTGATTTCTATACGTTATTTATAGAGCATAAGGAAAAAGCGAATCAAGAAGTGTTCTTCATAATTCTATATTGCTTTCCGTGAAACGTAATAACAGAGGAAATATCCTCTACAGATATGCAGCACGTGCACTGCGTTTTTAATAAAGGGGAGCCATATTATGTGTAGGAAAGGATGAAATATAAAAAGAGCACTAAACGCCCCATAATCTCCTGAAAAACCATACTGTCTGCGATCGATGGATTTCTTCAATTGTGGGCGTGAAAGGATTTTCAAACGGAGGGGCAATGAGCATGCCAAGTGTGTGAGATGACTATCCAGGCAGAGATCCAGGGATATTCTAAAAAATTTAGGCGTGGGAAGATACGTGGCTAAAATGTGCAATTTTGAAAGTGCATCGCGACGAATTAATCGAACTTTACGTGTCAGAGAACTGTTGCTTCAGAGCCAATAAAAGATTTAGAGCAGTTGAAGATCTTGTTACTGACAAGTAATAAAGTTAATTAAATATTTTAAAATACTAGCTAACGAGGTAAGAGTTCAAGAGTTACCTATAGTGTAATTTATTCTAGTAGTTCAATGGTAAAATATTTTAGATTATTATTAAAACAGATGTGCTTTTATACCAAACTCACCTGACCACCTAGCATTCCTACACAACAGGAAAATGTTACAATAGCACCCTGCAGAAACACAATGACATAAAATGTTTTAAATTATTTATTCCTATGTATTTTTTATTTGTTTCGGTGAAACAGACTAATGAGTGCATTCCTTCCAATTTTCAACAATTTAAACATCGACGTAAATAAATGTACCTATTATTTCAAATGGGCTGCTCCAAAGAGAAATACAAGCTTCGCAATATATCATTTCATTAATTGTCGAACACGTTCGAAAATATCTTATTTATTCCAAAATCACCGGAGATCAGTAAGTGACTTATAAATGATAAAATATTTGTGTGGGATATCCCCAAATACCAAAATCTAAACGATCCCGTAATTGTACGTTTAATAAAATCGTAGACCATGCATTCGATGGATCGTCTATCAATCTAACAACCCCGAATGAATTTTAATGAGGTAGGTTTGAACAATGCACTCTATGGTAATTAAATACTTTTTAATATCACAGGAAACTCATTCGATTCTTATTTTTCAATGCAAGTGATAAAAAAATCCTGTTACCCATTATATGAAAAATTTTCACCCACTAATTCCTACATTGTTATAATTATTATCCTTGAAAATGTTGCTACATCAATGAAAAATACATAGCGAACAGAAGTAGGTATTGCTGTAACTACTATCTGCAGAAATCTTTCGTTCAAGATAAACATATATGTAGAGGGAAGGAGCTTGAAATCTCTGCACGCGGTACGAGCAAAAATGTTGCTCTCGCAGAACCCTCCATGCGGTCTGATAAGAGAAAACGGTTATAGGAGCAATTTGTCTTGCATATGATCGCGAATCTCTGGATATCATGTTACACAGTTATTCGCTTCCTTCGCGTATTCAGATAAACATGACTCGACTTCTGTCAACGATAAGAAGCGAAAAGGATGCATTCTCTGTATGATGCTTACGAGTTGCTAGAAATGCCACTTTGTTTGTCGATAAAGACGTTGAGCTCCTCCAGTACTTCGATTCCCTCGTTTATACACGAAACACAAAAGCAGCTGTACTCTCAAAAGAGTGTGTTCTCAGCCACATTAAAAGTAAAATTTTAACGAAAAACAATAAAGAGGTTCTCAAGAAAAGCACATAAGTTTCAAATTGTTAAGACAATTATTCAAAACGAAAAGTCACAGACTTATGAGCACTGAGAGTTTACAACACTCCAGAGTGCGAGAATGTATCAAGTGGAATATTGGTTTAAGACTTACGGGCTTTAAAAAGTTTATAACTTTCATACATTTATAATTTTAATGGCTTGTCTAAAATTTCGATACTGTCGCCGGTAAAATGCTACTGCAAACGCTTTTGAAAAAAATTGAATGACGGTATTACCTTCCACTCGAGGCATAAAACTCGAGATTTTATATTGAAGGCAAAAATTTAATAGAGTATCTATAAAATACCTAAAAAAAAAACGTACTACTGCGCTGCATGCAGTGCATCAAATACGAAAGCAATGTATATTCGATCAATGTTACGAAAGGCAACGCGTCAAACGAATCAGATTTTCCTACCATTCCTTCTTCTCAATAAAAATGGAGAAATGCGTGCAGTTCTAATTTTCGAAGTGTACTATCAAAACGAGCAGAAAATTTTTATAGAGTTCATAAATACTTGAAAACATTATTTGAAGGTAGGTATTTCTTTACCTCGGTTTTATAAATTTTTCGTTACTATAATATACTACTTAGCTTTACTACTCGGCTTCGCCCGAAATTTAGATTCTGAATTTATAACAAAAAAATTGTATTTAATTTTTTGGGGTGAAAATAGTCACATTCATCTGGATTAACTAGGCATGATGAGCTGGGACACATTTTGTGACCTCAGAGTTTACCATTCGAAAGTTTTTAGGCGACAGACAGACACACAAACACTTTCTGCTTTATATATTAAGTTTGTTCTATACAAGTCACAAGGTGGGTTTACCTATATTCTGTAGGAGTAGCGTTTATTTGCCTTCATGTGCCCATGCAAATGTAATTTCTTAGTAATTTCAGAATTCATAAATAATGAATCTTCCCAGCTCCCAGTAAAGGTATCTTATTTATTACCTACACCTTCTTTCGAACAAAATGATCGTTTTAATATTCTCTTATAACTTAGTTTAACTTGAGAAGGAAGTACCCAAGTTCCCTCCATGTCCAATCGACCATTTCAGAATCTGAAAGAGGAGTTCCCCGGTTTCATTTCCACAATCTGGAGCATATTTCTGCCGCTGTCGTTTTTATATATGTCTTTTAGAAACTCCCGGCCAAAAATTGCTTTTGTTTCTTCATTTTAAAGTACTCGCGAGAGTCGTAAAGCTAGCGGAGAACGAACCAGAAAAGGGGGAAGGGAGATAGAGGAACGGGTGAAGGAAAAATGGAATTGTGGGCCCGTTTTCCGAAGGAAGAGAATCCAGTGCTGGTTACATTCTCGGGAGGGAGATTTCCCAGCGCGCTGCTTTCTCCGAGGCGTGAACTTAAATGGCCAGAAGCATAGGGATAACTGCTGTCCTGAAATCCCAATACCCTTTTAAATGTTCCAAGTTCGAACGTGCCAAAAGTTGAGAGGGAAACGCGGGGAATCGTGGCCCGTGTCTATATTTTATCCCGACGAGAAGTGGCTTCGAAAGATCAAACAGATTGGCAGATTAACCATGTTCGCCGTTGCTCCCCAACTTCCGTGCAATTCGTGATAATCGCACTGCATGCACTTTATGCATCCAGCTCCAGTAAACTGAAACCCAAAAGGAGTTTAATGCTTCAAAGTCATTAAACGACGGCAGTGGTTTAGCGACGTTTGAATTGCTCCACGCAAACCACTTCAAATGGGGGTGTATCAGTTGGATTTGTTTTAGGGATTAAAACATTACGTAAGAGGACTGAATATTTTTCATAACTTATACAGTGACACAGAAGTATTCCAATGTGCAGGTTTGAATGGAGAAAGATTTGTATCATATGAATACAATCTCACAAGGGGACCTACAGGTTTGGCAATTTCAGAAAATTTGGATACTTAGTGTACGCGAAGGTCTTCACTCGGAATTTCTCAAAGCAGTAAAACGGGCTTGAGGCGCACGCGTATTTATGTGAAATTCAAAGTGAATTTTCTCGAAAACGAAGCCTTTACCGCAATTTCGTCACTTTTGATTTTCGTCTTATTTTTGTCTGTATAATCACCCCCTAGGGTATTGACCAAAAGTGTTATTGACCAAAAAGTTGAAAATTAAAAACTTTTTTTATAAATTGATACATTTCAAGAATCGTCCGAAAATTTAATTACGCAGCGAAAGGCTAAAACCGCCGGCATTTCGTCTAAAATATATTAATAGAATCTTTAAGGTTTTTTGATTTCCGATGATCCAGCTCGGAGAAATCGTGCTTACCGCGCAGCGCCTCTGAAAAAATATCTTCTAGGAGAATGGCTGTTATTCCGTTCATTTCTTAATATTCTTCTATAACAAAATTACTGAAAGTTGCTAAATATATGTAGGGGAGAGTTGCCAATATCGTACTGGTCACCTAAATCGTACCTCATCAATTTCTCAGTAATTAATGAATGTAAACGACATCTGATAATAAAAATATCAAGTAAATGCGAAATAATAAATAGAAACAAAACCTTTTGAGCTTACACTCTATTTTGTGCGTGCTATAAACATTTAAAAAAATCAGGTATGATTGATGTAACTTTTTACCAGTTTATTTTAGCTGATAATAATCGAACAATGCAATTTTTTTCTGTATTTTTGTATTTTTCTAAAAGTGGGTTTAATGTAGAATATTTTACATTCATTTTAAGTACATATTACATTCATTATAAAGTTTAAATTGATATTTATAAATAAATTGATCATGTTTCCTAAATCGTACCACTACAATCGTACCAGTAGAATTTGACAACTCGTATGTTATATAGGTTATGTGCATATATCATATACATAGGTTATTGCGGCCTGTGTGTAATCCATATACATATGTATATATAACTATATAATAATCATTACTTTACGTTGAATATTTTCTTCTGTATTTGTTATTGATACTATTTTTAGTGGAGGTACGATTTTGGAAACCGAGAGGTACGATTTAGGAGACCGGTTGCCTAAATCGTACCTTTTACAGTATGTGACAAAAAGATTAATAACAAATTAATTTGTTCCGAACGAAAGGTTAAGCATATAATAGTAGGTGCCTAAAAGATCAAGCTACAATATCCAATAGTCATTTGCGTTCAAATTAATACCAAATATGAAATATAACGTAAAATGTCTTAAGTGGTACGATATAGGCAACCCTACTTTTAAAATATGAAATTAGTTGTAAAAAATGCGTTAGATTTTTAAAAAAAATCCCTAAAAGTACGTTCCTTTTTGGCCTGCCAACTAGACCTGGTCCCACGTCATATTCTAACTTTATCAAAATCCCCCAGATCGGGAACAAGCAGTGCTCGATTTACCATAGATCGACCCTGTAGCTTTGTCTCAAATGTAGCATCCACTATTGCCCCACTAGTCATCCTTGCATCAGAATCATAAGATACCAGAACTGAAGAAGGTAGACGCTATTCCCTGCAACGTTGGCATTGCATCGACAATAATCTAGTCTTCCTTAAGGGGGGATTAACTTTAGGCAACGCTAAAACAGGCCGATTTTTGGGAATTTTTTCTGTATAAATTATGAAGCAAATCATTTTGAACTTTCCTATGGCTTTATATTTAACTTTTGAAGATAGGGAAATTTTTTTTATGTTAACAATATGCATTGTAGATGTCGCTATCGACGCATCTTTCTACAGCGTCGTCGCCGATGTTGCAAAACGGTGGGGGTAATTTAGAGAAAATTATTCAACCAATCGACTTGCCCTTACACATACAACTAAATAATTCCAAGCAACTAAATAATTCCAATGTTCTCGATGACAACATAAATCGATCGATCAACATAAAGTTTTTTTTGTATCCTCAAAAGTTAAATATAAAGCCATAAAGAAGTTCCAAATGATTTGCTTCACAATTTCTCAAGAAAATGTTTCCAAACAGCGGCCTGTTTTAGCGTTGCCTAAAGTATAGTCCCCCCTTAAGCTCTAAAATTAACAAGTAGCACTGTAATCTAACATCCCAGTATCCCATTCAACGCAATGGGAGCAATTACCGAATCCCAAGTATCTGCCTCGGTGGTATTAGATTATATTGCACGCATTTAGCGCGAATTCGAGAATGAGCATCAAGGCGAATGCCTTGACGGTGCGACAGTCGGACAGTATCGTCTCGCGTCTAACGTAGCAGAAATACGGAATCTATGGGAACAAATGGATCGCGCGATAGCAATTACTGTTCAACGGTGTCTCGTGAATTCGGAAATGCAAAGTGTCATCGCCGCGAAGCCTCCGCCGGGATTTCCATTGGCGATCCTACTACCGAGTCTACATAGTGGACCAGCATTCCCTCTCGTAGAAGGGCGAATTGTCTACGGGGAAGACGAGCAGTTACATTCGCAGATACCGTAACAGACTGTTTGGTAAATGTAAAGGTAGCCTGTACTTTGGTGAATGAACAATGTCTAAAACAGCAAGCCAGCGCTACAGATTTGAATCTGTACATAGGCTTCTATATAGGTATAATACTGGAAATGTTTATTGCATCACTTTGGAAAGGTTGTACGTACAATTTTCATAGCAATATGATTGATAAAATGATTCGTGTTCAACTTACTTTGGCCAAGATAGTGAGCTATACATTTATGCAATAAATAAATTTTTCAATAATATTTTCCTAGTAGATACCTATTAATAATAAGTCACAAATAACGAGCTTATTCGAGGGTTGCAATATATATTGACAGTATTGTACATAGATGATGTTTATGTGAAAACATTTGGGCCTCCTTTACTAGTAATTCTTCAACTGCAGGATTCAACACCTATCATGCGATTTTCTATCTACTTCTTTATCTAACTAAGTTCTCTTTAAGCTCTTCGTTAAGTTGAAGGTAGGTCTTGTTGTAGTTGATTTTGTCAGGTGTTCATTCACTGGATAGGTCAGTCTATATATTTTATCAATTTATTCACGTCGCTCATCAAGGTGGCGTATTCGTGTTTGCACGCATTTTCTATTAAGCGTCCTCCGTAGACGTGGCGTAGGATAAATTTAGTTTCGGAGGAATATAAGATTCGTGTTTAATGCAACGTGTAAATTTGCAGCAATTTCTTGTGTGTTTCTTTCCATTTTCACGAGTTTTATTTAGTCTCAAGGTGTGCTTAATTAGCTCGTCCCCATTTCCTCTTCGCCTTCAGAATTCCCAAAGGCAAAAGAAGCAGTTCGTCTCACCACCCCTTGCTATCCTCCATTCTCATTTCAAAGAAAATATCTTTCAGAATTCTTATTAACGTCCAAGAGAAGAAGGAGAAACTTGGACGGGAAATTACTTGTCAGGCAACTGATTAACATAATGAACGAGCGAGTGTAGGGAATAGTTGCACGTTTGGGAAGTTGGCAGAATATCTGGCGAGGCGATTAAGCGGGCATGCAGACGGGAAGATAAGGATCGATAGAATCGACGGGGAACGGGTGGGAAAAGAAAGAGCAAGATAGAATCTCAATATTGCCCCGGACCTAGCCTAGCACCTGGAGGACCCGCGTCGTCTTCATACAAGAATGTTCCAGGTCGGTTGAGTGTGGTCGTACAAGATCCCTACGAATGTCTGGCGAAGGGCCAAAAAACATGGCGCTACGGTCGTCACGTTCGCCTCTCGAGAAGTCTCACCGAAGTTTCCGGGCTAGGACATCCGGGAATCCTTCGAATGGTCAGTTCTACTTGGAAATAAATCATCGGTCGTCTCGTAGTCGATCTCAGCCATTCGACGACCACCGATTAAATCTCCGCAGTATGTTTTTCCATCGCCCAGGTCGGAGAATTTCTGATCTAAATGGCACCCCCACGATGGTATTTTCGTCCATTTGCAGCTAATAGATCCTCCTTTTTGTTTGTGAAAAGATACTTCCCTTGCGGAGGCACGAAAACAATTTGATTATTAATCATCTCGTACACCGAATTCTTCGCTCATCAATCGGCCAAAAATCTTTTGCTCGATGCTGTAGTTTTTGAACACAGAGCTTTGGAATTATAGTAATTTCAAAATAATTCATTTAACCCGGCGGGAGGCGCTACTGGGTAAAATTTACCACAGAGGCACAAGTTGCGAAAATATATTTTTTCTCGCGCAATCCTGTGCCGTGCCGTTCTAGATTCCTTTCGGCGGGGGAATAACCGACCAAGTGCAATAAAAGACCAAAACCTTTCACTAACTCTATGTAACCTGATGATTCTAAGTATGTATGTACTTTAGGAAAATTCTAAGTATTGTTTTGAAGAAGTTGTTACGAATTGTTTCCTTTGCGTTCGTTGACAAGTTCATAGCATCTACTTTTGATATCGATCTCAATTTGTTATTGTTACTAAAGAAAGAAGACTAATTTTTGTTATTCGATTTTATAACCAAGTAAAAATTAAGAAGACTGTTTGAGTTTTTGTTACAATTTTTTAAAGAACTTTAATAAAGATTTTGAAACATTTCTTAAATTTTGTTTCCTTCTCGAAACACTGTACTTTAACATGAAAATAACAGAGTTGAAAAAAGTATTCTGAAATCGTGGTTTTCAATTTTAGGTATTGTTGATCCGGTAGCGACAACGAGTTAATTCTATGGATGACAAATTCTTCTATGCTTACCAGATTTAATGTGCTTTCTGAAGGAAATGGGACCTGCTTAGAGAATCGAAAAGATCGAGTGACATTCACTCGAATGAGAATGGGTCACGAACCAGCAAAATGCGATGTCTGTAAAATGTCTCTTTCCATCAAGCACATACTGACTAAATGCCTCAAGTATATAATAAATAAACATAAAATTGGTACCGACCTGAAACAGGGGCTCACCGATCCGGATAGTTTAAACAATGTGTTAACATCCCCCTAAGACATTGGAATCCGCCAACTGATCTAGTATTTTCACTTACCAGTGGCCTTCCCTTGACTGAGTTCCAGGACCATTTTTAGTCATTAATTCACCTGATGTTAACGTAACCAAATTACTATGCATTCAATGTAGTCGCTAATGATCACAGCAGTCGATGCGACTCAAAACATTTAATTAAATAAAAAAAAAATTAAAACCGACTTCAAAAAAATAAGAATGCACTAAAAAGTAAAAAATAATTTTTTCCTTTATTTAATCTACGACTCTCATATTTTATAAGTTGGCGCCAGATTTACACAGTGCAAATGATGAGGCACCGACTTAAAAAATATGAGAATCGTAGATTAAATAAGGGAAGAAATTATTTTTTACTTTTTAGTGCATTTTTATTTTTTTGAAATCGGTTTTAATTTTTTTAATATTCTTTTATTTTTGACTTTTTGGTTTTATATATATTGACACAACATGCTGAGAAGTTATGCGGGGACAAACATAAAAAATAAATACACACGGGTCGAATCTATAACCTACTCCTTTTTGAAGTCGGTTAAAAAAGAAAAAAGACTTAATGTACATACGCAATTCTAATTTAAACTCTGGGGGGTCTGAAAAAGCAGCGTAAATCTACGTATGCTTATTTCGGGTATACAGAATTTGATAATATTCAGAGTTCTAATCGATCTTAACATAGAATGAATAATATCATTCAGATTTGGAGGAGTTGATTTCCATTGCATTTGTTTGACATTTACAAAAGGAAACCCTTTCAATTCAACTGTAATTCTACGTTATCGTTGGCATCTGGTTAAATCCCAAATATAAGAGATAAGACGTACTAGAGACAGTCGATCACAAATACTCGAAGAAACTTCTGAGGATCGCAGAGAACTCGAGGAACTACTTCATTTCCAACGAATCCTCAGGGAGTTGAAAGGCTGTCTTATTCAAAGTTCCACCATAAATAGAGTTAATAAATGCTGAGCATTTAAGCGTCTCTATTGTAGCAGATTTCACCCACTCGAGTAGCGACGTGCATTTACGAATCATCCCTTATATGACGCGCCAGTGATTAAATCGCCTCAAACCACTAATATCGACGTTGATATACCAGGATCGACCGATTACAAGCCTGAAACGGTTTCTTTCCAATCTTTCCTTGGAAATAAGCAATCTGAAAGTGGCGCGACCGCGCGCTCGAGGACCACTTAACAGTGTCTCCCCGTTAATTGTGTGAACTTTATCCGATGAGGAGTGGCGAGCTTAAAGGGGAAGTTGTGGCCCCGGGGATTAAGTTGCCAAGATATCGTTCTAATCTTGTCTCTCGTTCGCTCTTCTCATTACTCACGGCGTACACACACTTTGCACCCAGTCCCGCCGAAATTTCTGTGAAAATTGTCAATAAACCCCATCCTCTCGTACGCCGCCTAACGAATCTCCTGGCGTGAAACCGGCTGCCCTCGTTTGTGCTCAACCGTTAAATACAAGTCTATGTGGTGCTGTGTACTTTGCAAAGTGTTACGTAAAACGGGGATATAAACGAGGTCAGTTTTTTGAGAATTTTTCATTCATCGTGGCAAGCAGCGACTGTGTAGATTTAACGTGACTGGTTTTAAATGTTTTCTTTCCTGACATATGGAATGTGAAATGTATGAAAATTAGGCAAATTTTTTCAGATTCATTTGTTGTATGATCATGGAAAAAGAATTCTCGAATGTAGAATGTAGACTTTACAGGAAAGAGTACTTAAGTAGTGAAACTACGAAATAAATTTTTTAGTAATGTGTTGAAGCTTGTTCTTGAATAATAACCGGAGTATACTTAACAATAATGAATGCAGTACTGAATTTTAATAATAGAAACAGCAGGTCTCTTTTTGATTGTATACTACTGTATCACTAATAATTATTTTAGTAATTAGTAATAATTCGTGATGTCTCTTTCCAGTGATACTTTTTATGTCCATCAAGTTTGTCTTTTAGAACAAATTATGCCATCAACATTCCAATTCCGAGAGAAATATTAAACTGTTGTGCTTCTAGGAATTCACTCAAATGTGTAACAGATTGACTGATTCTCATTTACTTTGATACTGTAAAACCGATAGCAGCAAAAAATGTAATTTCAGTCATATGGTAGGCAGCTTTCATCAAATGCTAGCGTCCATATTAAAAAAGTTTCAATGTTTAATCAACCAGTCGTGTATTACTCGTGTATTAAGAGTGCAGAACTACAATCCTGATTTTAGCTTGAAAAAGAATGTACAAGAAATTTAGGATTTAAGATCCACAAAAAGTATGTTAGAAGTATTTTAAACGAATTTTAATTGTGCACCACGTACGACAGCACATAAAATATCATCTATTTATTTATTATGCAACATTAGTGCTTATGCAAAGTGGAAATGAGACGAAACTAATTTTGGAATACTGGTGGTTATCATTGACACAAATATATTTCATTTTTGAAGCAAGGTTGAATAAATTAAAGCAAACTGCATTTAGTCTTGCATCAACGATACTTTAATATATAAATAACATAAACCGAATGTAGTGAAGTATTTTGTATACATAGATTTTCGATGACAAATTATTATGTTTCAGTTAGACTTTTGATTAGGAAAAACGACAACGAAAAAAACATTTTTTTTCTGGTTCATTGTTACTCTGAATATTAATAATGACCACATCATTCAAAGAAGTTTCTTTCTCAAGCACTAAAATAACATTATTATCACAATAGAACCTCGATTACTTTTACACCGTTTAACCGAATATTCACTATTGAAACAGTGTCATTTAGTAAAGGTACTATTTTAGTAACTGATTAGAAAAATATTATTTCAACAGTAGAGATAAGATATAAAATAGTAATCTTATTGGAAAAATGCGAAGATATTGATATTTGAAAATATTGAAAACATGCTTTACACATAAAAAGATCTACATACTTTACGCAGAACATACAACTTGGTACATCAGAAGGATTGAATAAATAAAGTGACAGACGAGAGGAATGATAAAATTTCCACAGAAATTTCGATTTATAAATCTAATAGCCACCAATAAATGATCGTTCTCATTCGATTATTTACCCAAATGAGTCATTTATCCAAACATCTCCCCCAATTAGTTCGAATAATCGAGATTCTACTCTATTATTCTCGTTGAAAATCGGATTGCGGTCGAAATAGGATTACGTATATCTGCTGATCAATTTAAATTAAATTCAGAACCGATACAAACATACATACTTTCCGGTTTGGCATGTTTATCGTGGCCAATGGAGGGTTGTATCGTGATATCTGGTTATCTCTTTCCCCTAATCTGAATGCGCCGAAGATCAATGTCGTCGATGTCAACTATTGCTGGAAGGTAGCCAAAGCAATCCGTTCCGACGATGCGTGCAATGAGCAACGATTTATTTACCGTGCCGATCCACCGATACCTTTCCCTCAGCTCGATTAAGCCAAACACTCGTCAACAGCGCCGCCGCCGCCCCCCCCCCCTCCCACAGGGGAGGCGCCGGGTGGAGGGAAAAATAGAAAATCAATGAATCGATCAGAATTCAGTTATTCGCGTCGCGACCCAGATACATAAGGGTGATTTTTAATTACCCAGCTGCGCTGGGAATTCATTATCGACTTGATCGATTTGCGATTGCGTTTACCGCGGCGACGTCGCTGATCGGCCGCCATTAACGAAATAACACATCACGGATCGTTAGTATTCTAACGCGACTTCCACCAAATTCAATATAATTCCGAAGAAACACCGCGATTCAACTGATAAGTGAATGTGGAAAGTTTTAGCAGACTATTGCTGCAATTTGTACCTACTTACTAGTCAAATTTGTACCTAATACTTTTTAGTCATTATGAATTGGTTCTATCACGTTTAATAGTCTCTTGAAGTGGAATTATAGTTGTCACTGACAAGGGAAGTTACGCAACCCGAAAATTTAGAAAATTATGCAATTTTGAGTGCAAGTAGAGTATTTCATCTGTAAGACAAGCCTATAGGACGGTTTTAGGGGGTGAAATCACCCCTTGAGAAAAATTCAGAATTTTCTTTTTCGTGGAATATCTCAAGAACGGTGAATATCGCGAAGAAGTTTAAATAAAAGTTTCATCGTTTTTTATATCTACAAAACTGTGTAAAATAATTATCGAATTAACGAATGGTGGTGGGGGTAAATTGAAAATGTTGGATTTTTTGACAATTATTTTTACGCAGTTCTGTAGATGTAAAAAAAGATGCAACTTTGGTTTAAATTTCTTTTCAATATCTCTCACCATTCTCGAGATATTCCACGTAAAAGAAAATTACGAATTTTTCTGAAGGGGCAACACAAAGTTGCATAATTTTCTGAATTTATATTATTATTCTCTTAACTTTCAAACGCAATCTGTTGTCCTTCGATTCAAAATAGAGAATTGGATTTATAGAAACGATTTTGAGGTACCAAATTGAATTTCTCAATCTCTCATTAAAGGGAAAAGATGATTTAAATTCGAGCTTTAACAATTTCAACTTGTATTAAACAGAATGTCAATAAAAATTAAGTATCTCGGTGAAATGAAAATAATCAAACAATTAGAAATAACACAATACTAAATTTTATTTCCCTCCAAATTTTATATACATATGGGTCATGTCAAATGCAATTTATAATATTTTCTAAACTCGCCCAGTTTCAGCAGTTATAGGCTCACCTGGACGACGTTTAGTTTAATCAATTTTTCTGTTTCGCCGTTTTAAAAACTCCTATTCAACGGAAATTCCTAGCGCAATAAAACAGGACATGGACTGACATCGACCAGATAAAACTTTAACGGGATAAGCTATGTTAAATAAACGCGTGCGATGGGATAAAAGCTGATACGAGTCTACGGCGGAATGAGGTCATCGGCAGGTTTTTTTCACCCGTTCATTTTCACGCTCCGTGGCGGAGAAACCCCCAGGTGAGATATTTGCATGTTCGAGATAATTACGGCCACCACGTATTCTGTAATCTCTAATTATAGTCACGGATATATTTTCCTATCCTGAACGGATCTGCCACTTACTTCATCCCTGGAAAGAATCCGCTTACAATTAAAATTTTCACCACATTTCTTGTTGTCCGTTGCAAACGTGGAGACATTAAAGCTAAATTAACCTGGAAAAACTCTGACGCATATTGTTTCCCATTTTACTTTTCCTTCTTGTCCTCGTACATTCATTCTGGCCGGAAAGGTCAGTGCGGCTGGATAGGTTTTAATACGAAAAGTGACCCCCGATTTTAGATTGTTCGAGAATCATGAAGTGATTGCAGGGAAACGATCGATTATTGTGTTTGCAAGAAACATAAAATTTTCACGGTATTCGTTGCTCCAGGCTATTGATAGCTCTGGAAGATTTTGTTGTTTCGTTTTACTGCGCGGTGTACTTTAACCTTTTGCGCTTACAGCATTTATGACCCTATATTGGTAGCTAAACTGCGGGTTCTTTATGAAATGTTTAGTAGGTCGTAGTATTAAAAAAAAGGTATAGGAATTTTTTAAAAAATTGTCTTCTGTAATGAAAAGGCAAATAGGATACTTTAGTGTTTCACAACCTTTTTCGAGTAAGGATCCCCTTTTATAATATTCAAATAACCTGCGACCTCCCACCCATATAAGGTAGGGTAAATTTATTTAGGTAAAGAAAAAACATTAAAATTAGGTATTTCAGAATATAATTCTAACTTAATAATATTTAAAAAAAAGAACGTGGCGACCTCCAGAAAACACTTCGCGAGTTGGGAATCACTGGGATACTTATTTGCATGCTTATTCATAAAACTTAGATATGCTTCTGTGCCTTTCTTCCTCAAAATAAAAACTCAATTTCCCAGCATCAATAATTACTCAAATTACCTATAACATTCTTTACAACAAGGAGTGTCCTTTTGTCATCCACATAGTATGAAACACTTACAACACCGTTATTAGTACAAATTTTAATATAATCCTTTACGAGCATACTTTTAAAATCCTGAACCACAAGAAAATACAAAAAAAGTTGATATTTTCAAAGTTCTACAGTATAGTACTGTCTTAAAACTCTATATTAGCAGTCTGTGGGGGACTGGGCCTAAAAATATTGGTTGCCAGGAGGCAAAGGGGGCTCACCCACAATTATAAAGCTATCATTTAATTTTTATAGGAAATAAATTAAAATTTTCAAAAAATATGTAAGTGGCAAAAAGTGCAATTACAATTTTTGTGAATTAAAAGTATATTTTTTTAGTAATTACAGTGTTTAAGGTAGCTCACTGTTAAACTGAACACGTGGGCAGAGGAATATTCGACTGTGTATAGGGCTATTTACCAGCTGAGTTCTTACTGTTGCCAATATGTACTTAATATAATACAATATATATGTATTAACTGTGAATATACTATTATTTAAACAATACTTAATATAATTAATACTGATTACATTCATACCAATGAATTCCAGACCATACCAACTTCTTCAGGTTTACAACGACAACACACATATTCCCTGTAGGGTTGTACTATATTTCTATCTAGTGTACTATCTACTGGTAGAAAAAGATATGGTATGTAAAAGTACTATATTTCCAATACATCAATAAAATTCCACGAATTTACTTATTTTTAAATCTAAGGCTACATCAAAAATTTAATTTGCGAATTTAAACTTTGACAAAGAGGATTTTTTCACATGTCACACTTTGACACGTTTGG
Organism: Andrena camellia; assembly: GCA_029448645.1. Lineage (NCBI taxonomy): Eukaryota > Metazoa > Arthropoda > Insecta > Hymenoptera > Andrenidae > Andrena > Andrena camellia. The sequence goes on along the minus strand of CM055682.1, from coordinate 6,582,818 downwards.
CCGTAAAGTAATATATTTTCCCGAAAAAAAGTTGACAACCCTAATTCCTTAACACCCTCTTCATCAGGGGCCCACAAGGTCCACTTGTCGTCGGGCAAGCTGACACCCTAGCAAGTCCGCCACTGCTAGCACTGTCCCTCAATGAATTCCTCAAAATAGTAAAGTGGAACTATCAGAGTTCTCACAAAAGATTCCCTAAAGTGACGCAACTTCATCGTACCTACGACCTGAAAAATAAATTACGCGCTCATAAAAGCAAACCTGACCCGCGAACGCAGCAGCGGCGTCGTCGATTCCGCATCGAAGCAGCGAGTTTCACAGCTAATTTGCGGCCCTTCTGTTACCGAAATCAACGAACCACGCGGTAGGTGTCCACGGGATGACATCGCCGGTCAGTCAGTCAGTTTCGTGGGCTTTTGTATGGAGCGACAGGCCGGCAATCGACTTGGCGAGAGACTCGACGGTCAATAAAAAAACAATTACCGCGGCCCGTGACCGTAAAACGTGACCACGTCGTGTTCGCTCACCGTTCTGTTCTATTTCTCTGTCCTGTCTTTGGCCGCGGCACGGTTTTCTGCCACGGAAAATTGCTTTAGCGAACGTTGCGCCGACAAATGCCGTGGAAATCGGATTGCTGATTGCCGTACTGCGGGGGACGTCGCGTTTATTCGATTAAGCGGCCTAAAAATTTGGATCGTTACATTGCGTGCGATACAAAGTCGCCTGGCTATTGCCGTCCATTCACGTGTCGGAGCTCGTTGAAGAATAATCTTCCTTTTCCCCCAGTTCCTATGTTTCTACACGTTAGTCGGTTATTTTTTATATATACGGGATAGAATCTCGTGAGTTACAAAATTAACAATGTAGAATGTAATAAGAATAATAGATAAGGCAGTGACAAACTAGAGGAGGTGTAATTAGAATAGTTGTCGTTGAAAATTAGAAATTAGAAATACCGCAGAAAAATACTTTAAGGAGACCTAATCGCCATGTTGATACATATCGTTTAAATAAGATTTTTGAAAATTGAAATACAATGCTCCGGTGGCGGATTTAATCAATCCAAAAGGCCCACAGGGCCCCATTTTCAAGAAAATTATGATTTTGTCCTAACACTATATTTTTTTTATTCTACTACACTTATTGTTAGCTCCGTTTTTAGTAAACTACCTCTTCATTTTCCCGAAAAATGGGCCCCTCAGAACGTTTGCTACCTGGACATTTTTCCTTAAATCCGCCACTGCAAGGCCCCTAATGATAATTCATTTCTCAGAACTTGAAATCAAACAGAAGGCGAGAAAGGTGAAAAATCTGGATACAATATTCTGCTGGATACAATATTGGCTCTGGCAGAATTAACGAACTGTGCTGGAAGCCCTTTAACGCATAGCGACACTCTTCATGTCGAGGGTACTTTATTCCATTGCAGTGGTACGATCTGTCAATGACCAGCCGCAGAGAGCACCGTCCGTTAAACGAAACTTACCATAAAGCACATTACTGTTCATGGAATGATCCTTATCAACGCTTTTCACCTATTCAGCGAAAAATCAAGAGCAATAAATTGGAAGCCAATACGCAGATATAAATGAACCCTTAATATCTTTATGTCAACAACATTGCAAAGGCCTTTAGGGGCAAATAATAAATCCTAATGCCGTAATTGATTATTAAAAAGTAGTGTAATATTTCTGTGGTAATATGCAAATATATTATCATGTCGGGTATGTTTTTTCGTCACGTATATAATAAGTGAAACATTCGATTCATCTCATTAACTTTAACTCATTAACGTTCGGCCCAATACTGTCGAAAGATCCCTACGTAATTTAATATTTATGCAAAACGAGTTACTTACGATCATGTCGATTTACATCGACGCAAACTTAGTTCTCAGAAAAATAGCGTTACTTGTAGGATGACCTCATACATAATATCGACATCAGCGTGTAATGGCCCCTTAGTTTTTTCAATAAGCTGGCCGTTCAAAGAACATGCGCAACGATGGGGACAAATAAAATAAGAAATTACATTCCGCTTATCAGGGGGTATAGAATTTAAGTCGCTCTCCCGAACAATAAAGCCGGCGTGCATAGAAAGGGCCTGAGGGAGCTCCGCGAAAGCGGATTTTTGAATGGAACCCTTTTCGCTCGAGGCGCCCAGTGGCTTTTCGGTGGCCAGGGGTGTCTGTACAGCTAACGCCAAACGAAAACACTTTTTCTCGTTTTTGCGAACCGTCCCGTTGAGCGTTTAAATTGCCTCGTTCCTTATCATTTGCATACGCACGGTTCTGTGTGAGCAATCAAAAATACTAAGCGGCTGTACAGCGAAAAATTAAAGTATTGAAGTGAGTAAATGGGAATGTATCATTGTCGGCGTGGGAAGTTGTAATTACAACTAAACCTATATTGGAACACTTACGCTGGTTAATTGACTTCTTTGATTAAATATTAATTTACCGGTTATTTTCTAGAATATATCCTATGGTGTTTGTTAGAGTGGCTATTATTTACTCTTGGTGAAATTTTTCTCAAGATTTTCTTCGCGGTATAAAATCGACTTTGTGAGCTGGTAAATAATTATTTAAATGTTGAAGGGCACAGGGGCACTTTTTCCCGATATCCGATCGGGCTCAAACTTTACACAGATTTTTTTTTATTATTTGGGGTTTGCCGCGAAGAAAATTCAAAATTCGAAAATAAGTGCCACCGTAGTGTTTGTTCAAGAATAATATAAAAATCTCTTTCAATGCTCCAAGTAAGGAGGTGGATATTTTCGAAAAAAGTAGTGTAATACAAATTTAGAGGAATATAATATGAATATATTATGTAGACGTGAATATGGAGGTATGTATGTATATTCAACTTTGTTATTATTGCTTGCCATTGGGACCCTCTTGATTGGTTTTCTCGGAAATAGAGCAGCAAATGAAAAATTATGATCAATTATCAATTAATTAATTACTCAACTCTGCATTTCCGATTTGGTTTTGGACCAAAATTTATTTCATCAGTTATTGTATCATATTTACTGCTGCATTCTATGAATTCCTACTCAGGTGTATCTTTACTGGAGTAGAATAATAAAGCAAAAATTATTTTAGGTTTTTGGTTTACTTTTCTCTTTCGTCTTGTATCACCAGTTTAAATGAAAACTTGTATAATTCCATGTTCTGTCTATAAAATGCACTTTGTCTTAATTATTGCTTCAAAGGATACATTATGTTTTAAAATGATTACGATGGTGTAAATCGAAATATTCGGAAATTTCTTAAAACCGAACACAATTACTGATTTTAACTCTTCGTTGACACTCTGGGTGTGAGCCACCCATAAGCTGATTTTGACGCCCTGTAGTATCTATATGCAAAATAAATAACTTTTCTCCAAAGCCGACTTATGAACTATTTTTTTCTCAAAATATTATATCTCAACAACAACTCTGTAGATTTAAAACTTCTAATATTGAAATTTATAAAAGTTAGAATTTTTTGATGATTTTCTTCTTTTTTTCTCGACATATGGTAATCTAGAAATTTTCCACAAAAACTGTGATAAAATTGAAAAAAGAACTGTTGGAATACAGTCTATAGACATTGAAAATGACCCATGATTTTTTTCATAACGATTGGATTCTTTAGATGAGAATGGCAACCGTTCAAAGATTGCTCTGGGTGTGAGCCACCCAGGTATTTCAAAGTTGATCGAAAAAAGAGGTGTGTCAACGAAGGGTTAAGGGGGAGTGTATAGGTACGACGCCAACTTCGTGGAACACTCTCGACCCGAGAAATTATATTTCACCATGATCGTTGAAACGAATAATTTCTTGCGCTCACTTGATTAAGTTAGATAATTTGTACTTCGGCGAAACCCCCATTAACTTAAACGCAGGCTGGTTAAACGTCACCTCCTCTAGACTCAATCTCAGCATAGAGCGCTCAACTTCAACGATAACGATTATCGTCGACTCATCGCATCATAATGGTAAGTTTGTGCGTCGTGGTAAGGATAACTCCGCCCTTCTATCATTTCCTGGGCGCTGCTCCTAAGATTCTGCATTGACATTCGAATTGCTTCGACCGAATGAGCAGAAGCCTGTCATTATTAATTGTAAAAATTAGTGGTCTTCAATTCTGTAGGAATCATCACCTATTTCGGTTAACGTCAAAGAGTGAGTTTTAAAATTTTCTATGTGGGCTAATTAAATTTCGAAATTGAAACCAAAACCAAGCTCGTTATTCTTTTGCTAAAATTCAGACTAAATTAAATTCTTTTGATATTGTCAATTTGATTTCTTGGTTAGCAGAATTTTGATGGACTTTTCTCGAAGATATTTTTCCAAATTTTTTCTTCTTTAGTCTACAAAGACTTTATTATTGGAAAGATTGTAGACAGGATGCTGGAGCAGTAAACTCCAAGCTTCCTGAATTTTTATGGACGCTGAATTTTTCTCCGGTTTGATGACCGTGCAGAGAATATCTGTCAACTCATCTGATATTTTATCCTGTATTAAATCCTCCGATACAATGATTCCAGCAAGTTTAGTACAACCTTAAACATACCCATACCCAATACAAATACAAGAGCACCGTTTCGAGGCATATTGGGAAGCCTTTCTCGCACATTTTTTGCTATATGTCTTTTATTCTTACATACAAAGGCAACTTACAGAAAAAGTACTGAAATTGATGCACAGAATCGGAATAGGTAATAAAGTATTCTGGTTTGCAAATCTGACAGCCAAACTGGCCCCTTGTTCATGATCGAAATATTTATCTACGGAAATGTAAAAGCTTGTGCTGTCTTCATTTATTTTGAATAATAAAGCGATGTCTACTTTTAGTATGAAGCAACATTTAATTTCCGACACAATTGTGTTTGTCTAGATACGATCAATCTTAATTTCAAATATAAAAAATTAAACTCCAACGTCAAATGGCGCAATTTTGTCAGTTGAAGGATTTTAATTAATATAAGAGTATTTATATAAAATAATAATATAAAAAATGGAAGTAAATGAATTCTTGAGTTAATATTTAGATACGATCAATATTCTTTCCAATATCAAAAATTAAACTCCAACGTCAAATGGCGTAATTTTGTTAGTTGAAGAATTTTAATTAATATAAGAGTAGGTATTTATATAAAATACTAATATAAAACACAGAAGTAAAGAAATTCTTCAGCTAATATAGGCAGTGAAACAGAAATTTTAAACACAAAGGAATGTATTAAATGTGTTCTGAATGTCTCCTATGCTGCTCACTTGCAACATTTAAAAAGTCTGTAGGTACCTCGGTCGTGTGATTAACGAACAATGCAAAGTTATCAGTGTGACGTGACGTTGGTCTGTTACCAGAAATTTGAGTGTCCCGAACATATGACGCGTGATAGTGAACGAATCAAGGAACAATTTCAACGCCAAGAAAATTTTTCAGTAATAAAACCAATCCATTTATATCTCATCGTTAAAAAGTGTCCCAGATTAACACAACAATGAATATCCTCATCCACGTTGCATTCTTCACAAAGACTCGACAATTTATTCGCGGAATCAGTGTGCAAGCTGACATGAGCGGGGAGCAACTGACTATTCGGTCGGTAGATTCACGGAATTATCGAGAAACCGAAAGCAGGATAAACTGGTATTCGCGTTCTTCCGGGATTGGCGCGCTGCGAGGACGCGATAAAGCCGCCAGTTTCGAAGGGAAATCCTTGCGGCCAACTGAGCGCAATTTGCCGCGTTACACGGGGCTCCAGCAACTGTTTCTATTGAACAGTCCCCGTTTCTGGCACTAGTGGTTCTCTGGGAACTGTCACAGAGTCTTGCACAGAAATAGCGATGCCGCAAAGATAGCAGGCGACAAAGTAGGCAGGCCCCTTGAGTGTCTCGTCGACAACTCAAGACTTCAGAGACGCATTCGGCTTACATTTTGAATATTAGTATTATGCCATGCAGAGGTATAGTTATTAACCTGAAACCCACTCAAGCAGGACTCTTGAGTGTCTCGTCGACAAGTCAAGACTCCATATTAGTATTGCGCCTTGCAAAGTTATAGTTATTACTGAAAATCCACTCCAGTGTGGTGTAAAGTACTCTCCCTGAGAGTACAAACCACCAAACCACTTATTTGATCTCGTTTCTACAGATTCCAGGGCTATCAGCGATTGCGCTTCGCACTGATACAGTGATTAGGAATGGGATCAAGTTCAGTATGTACTCAAAAGTTTCACATCTTTGAATACTATTCATAAGAGGCGACGTTTCATTCTATATACTTCCAAAGTACTTGGGTTATACAAGCTGGTTTCGAACCTTAAAAAGGGTAGGTACCTGTAGATTTCGAGAATTTACTTCTAACAAGGGAAAATCCCGAACCCGGAAATTCAAAAAAATCTGAAACTTTGTGAATATGTAGGGGATTTCCTACTGATTACAACGCAATTTTTGTTTCCTGATCAAATTCACTCTAAGGGGGTGAAATTATCCCCTAAAAATTCGGCTATTTTCCGATTTTATTTTGTAACTCGTAATCTGTAAGAAATAGAAAAAAAGTTTCAAGACAAAAGCTACTTCTTTTAATTAGGACTATTATTTGGTAACTTACAGTTCTTACAGTTCACGAGTATTAACACAAAATCGGAAAATAGCCGGAATTTAAGGGGTCAATTTCACCCCCTTAGAGTGAATTTGGGCAGCAAACAAAAATTGCGTTGTAATCAGGAGAAAATCCCCTACATATTCACAAAGTCTCAGAATTTTTTGAATTTCCGGGTTCGGGATGTTTCCTTGTAAGCACTTTGACGTTTCTATGAATCGGATCTCGTAAAATTAGCATTTGAACGCTGATAGACAAATATCTATGTACATACTGCATGTATACAACAAATATTATGTATGTAATATTTATGTACATCGTACACTGTCATTTCACTCGAGTTCAATATTGTAAACAGAAAATTATCGTAGATAACCTGTGAATCATAAAAGCTTCGATCCACTTGGTCAGGGTTCGATTATACATGAATGTATCGCTTAGGTTTCTCAAAGTACTTTTAGAGTCCATTTGAAGGTATTGTTTTTCTTTTTCAAAGAGTCGTGAACTGTTCGAAACTATCCAGTCAGATTCGAACCTACTTCCAATATACTTCATCCCTTCATTAACAGTGATGTCGTAAAAGTAGCAGTTTTAGACATTAGTGTTCTTAGGTCCTGAGATGTGTAGGTATATAACGAAACAGAACGGTTTGCACCCTCCAAACTGAAATCAGTCTCAGATTAGTCACGTACGTTTCCAATTTCCATATAGCGTCGCATTTCGTAGCGTTCAGCCATTTCGCGGCGAAGATCCAGGCTAGACCAGCTGGACAAAAGTCGGTTGGATATCCGGCGAAACTGTTGGCCAAGTTAAATTAAGAGTCGGACTTCAATTAGTGCGATAAATCGGACTTTCTGCGGAAACTTTCGCCACTTCTTACGGCTCGTCTTCCCATCGATGACGCGCTTCCGAGTCGGCCTGTGGATCGGCTACTCAGAGGCAGATCCCAGATCATCTCGACGGATGTTCGAGGGGCTTTTCTGAAGCCTCTTCTCTGCCGCTCCTGAGCGGATATCGAGGGAAGCGATAGTAACCGCGCTGATTGATTCTTGCCGACTTGCAGTCAGAGTTTTCGACCCTCTTTGTTAGCGACTCGTTTCATTGGGAATTTCTGCGCGGCCCTGTCGAATTTCATCCCGTCTCCGCGGGAGTTTATTAGGGATTTTAATGGTTTCGATTGCATCATTGTGAGTCAACGGTGGAGGAGAGCAGGTTTCATCTTTTTAGTGGAGGCTTTCGATGTGCTCCGTTTGGTGGAGAAGTCCTTCTTGGTGGAGACGCTTTCTTTATTCTCATTTGTGGTGATCTAACGAAAGAATATCGAGATTTATTGGTAAAATTAAACTGGTTGCCATTTTTGACACAGCTTTTTCAAATTTGAGTTTCTCATGCGAGGCACCTAGAACCAAAGAGATGCAAGTGACATTTTTCTGATAGGGTAAAGGGCCCAAAGTGCATCCCTTATTTGTATTTGACCCTGCAGAGGGTGTATAAAATATTAAAATGAGCTGACAATTGATACGAATTTTCTTTGAACGTTAGTCTATGTATCTACAAATCGCAAAATGTAATTAGGTCATGTCAATAGGTGTCAGATAATAAACAAAATGTGGAATCTGAAAAAGGACATCGAGTTTGGAATTCAAAGGTGTTAAAAAAATTCCACTTAAAGTCTCTATGAAAATTCAGTTATATTTAATGCTTGACATATATCAAGTTACAACATTATATTTAACGGTTTAACCAACATTTCTGCTCTGAATTTAAAAATTTCAAAAATGTCACTTGTATCCCTTTGGTTCCAAGTGCCTCGCGTAATGTTAAAGTTCTATGATCGCGAGTTCTTATTACAGTCCCAGCTTTATCAAGTCACCCAACTTTTCTATTTTTTATCGTGAAGAGTAAAGTTCCTTCTTCTTTACAAAGTGAGAACGTTTAGTTCTTAGAGAAAGTAGGTAAGTACCTACGTAACTCATCTGAACGACGACTATGTGCGACAAGCAACGCCTTCAGGTTCTTTGAGAGGTGCATAATAAATTAAAACTCATGTATCTTATTACTGTCAAAGAATTAAATAGTTGCGTGTTGCGCAGCTCTTTACAACTGCTGGTGATTACTTTTTTGATGTGCACAATATTTTTCCGTCTGCCTGTATTGTTATTTGATGTATAATATTATATTTGATATAATATTATCAAGATTCATTATAATTTGAAGTTATTTAAATTGTATAAATAACAACATTTATAATTACAATAATGTTAACAAAATATTTATTAAAAATTCAATTTCAATAAAATCATGAAAATCAATCACTGTAATTTACTTAATACCACAAACTTCATTTGCATAACTATAAATTAATTTCTAAATTTAAATTATCTTCAAACTTGCAATTTAATATTTTTAATAACCTATAGAAGCTTAACATTTAAATTAATTAGTATTAGGAAAAATTATTTTCATAAATAAATGTACACTTTATTTCTTTTATCAGGCATAATACTTACCATTTTAAGATAAGAAAACTATTAATATTCAAAATTAATTATATATTAATATAGTATAAAATTTAATATATTATAAAATATCAACCAACCATAAAAATATTGGTATATTATTTTTATTTTCGCTATATCAGCAGGAATAATTGGTGCATCTTTAAGATTTATTATGTATTCGAATTTAGTTCTCGTCCCCGAAAGACAATATCATTACTTTGTAGTTCATGGATAAGAAAATCTTTGTACAAGAAAATACACTAAATTAAACAGTATTTAACTCCATATCAATTGGCGTCAACTACCTCCAAAAACAGTTAGGAATACAATTACAAAAAATTAGTGGTCACACTAAGTCAAGAACATTTGATACTTTCATCATCTTCAAACATACTTCTCCCACATTTACATTCCCACAAAATACTGAATCCTACACAAGGGCGTCCGGAAACTTTTTTCCAGGGGAGGGCAACTTTGGGATAATAGTAAAGAAAAATATACCCCCCTTACTTTTTTTAACCCATTTTATAGTGCCAATTTAATTAAAAATTTAAAACTGAAATTTAAAAATAATCCCTTTTTTAGTATAACCTTAATAAAGATCAGTTTTGAAAAATAAGCGAATTTTTCTCAAAAGCCAGGGAGGGGGGGAACTGCCCCTTTTACACCCCCCTCCGGACGCCCATGGTCCTACAGAAATGAAAATACCGCCCCCTATCAGGAACGCCTAAAACAGCAAATGCTACTTCATAATCCACTAAACTCCGTCGCTTCGGCGCTTGTCGACTCTCCGCAAACCAATTCTGCCTCGAAGTGAGCAAGTTGCAGACACAATCACCTGGAGGGAAGTCAGAGGAAGGGAAAAAACTTGCTTTGTAGTATCAAAAGTTTATACATGATATTCGAAGTCTTATTCCAACTAGCCCCTACAGACGAGGGTTTCAATTTTGATCCATAAAGATCTACTGCAATGGAAATGGAGGTCAGACGAACCGAGTTTAAAGGAAGTTCCGAACTGGGCAAAATGGAACCCGAACGAGCAACTCTGAAACTTCTGCATTAAACTCATTACTGCAGGAGCAGATATCACGCGCACTCTGCCGTTGTTAAAAGTTGGCGACAGTCACAACAAGCCGTTCATACCGACGTATTAACGTCCCTCCATCGTATCGCTTGCTCGAGCCCCTCTCATTATCGAGCAGCAATAATTTGTTCAATTTTCGCTTCCGTCGACAGAACTCTGCCATCCAGTTGCGCAGCCCGCGTGCCGTCGCGAACACACATGTGGATATAATAACTCTGGCGACTTAATTGGAATACTTCGGCCCCTCTCTGTCGAAAGTTTTCGGCAAGTTTTTCCAGGACCAACTCCCTCCCAGCAAATTGGCGGAACGAATGGAAATTAATAAGGAATGCTCCGCGAACTTTCTGAGGAATCAGCTCTCGCGCGAACTGCACTCTTGAATTATCAATGACCCGTTTACGATGAAATGTACGATAGAAACTGCTCACTGTTTATTTCAACCGTTTACTTTCTAAATTATTTCGATGTCGACGGAGTAGAGATATTTTCTAGAGGCTACGTTAAATAGAAAATAATGTGATGGAATTAGTAGTTCATTTTATCCCGTAAATTATAAATTCTTCTATCTTTACGAAGTTTGATGGAATTGGTATATTACGGTAATTTAAACTTCGACGTACTTGGGAGTCATGGTTGGAGTGCAAAGGGTACTTCGGTATATAGCAACATCTACATCTTAAGTACCTAGCGTATTAAATACGTAATTCCAGTTAATTTAATTCCGTCGATTAGGTGTACGTTTTTTTGAAGACTAAAGAGAGGGAGAATTTACCACAGAAAGGAGTTTTTATTTAACACTAGAATTACCGACAATTAATGCATACCTATTTCTACCAGACCAATCAAAATGACTGGTTATTTATAAAATACGTTATGCAAGGAAAATAAACCTTTACAGCAATGCCTCGTTATAGTCCCGTTTTTAGCATGCGTAATACGCCCGGTGACTATCCCCACCATTTTTGGAATCCTTCGGTCGAGAGTGAGAGAACAAAAGAGTCGACGGCAACTTCGTGTCAACTGTTTCGTTCCCTCTCGCTCGGCTCTTGGGTTTTCTCACTCGCGGCAACGGCCGCACGGAATAGTCTTAGAGCATATACTACTCTAAGGGAATAGTGTCCGCATCACGTTGTTCGCCCGCCGCCAGCCCCGTTCGTCGGATTTATTACGAGGAATTACTGTATTCATATTTTTTAGTTTTTATATTTTGAAGAAGTATATACATAATTTTATACATATTTATACTACTTAGAAATACACTTTTTCATACTAAAAATTGGTAAATTTATTACTAAATTTAAAACCAGTCATTTTCGCTGTTTTGGTAGTTCTAGTGTTAATTTAATATGAATGGGGAGATTAATTTGCCAAAGTTCCTCTTTTTATCTCTTAACTGAGTTCATCTCTTGATTCTCAGTGTATTTGCTGCTTCTATATTTTTAGCATTTTGCTATCTTCATTATTGTCCTTTTTTCTATATCCTTGTAATGATATACCATCACTTGATAGTTGATACAATAATTTTAAATAAAATATTCTCTATTAAAGAATTAGCAACCCAGCTCCAAATGACTTTCACTAATTTCAAATCGCGTTTCGCTTGTAAAAGAGTACGTGAAGATACAAGGCAAGGATATCTGCGATAAGTGTGCCGAAGAATTTTTTTGAGAATTGTGATATTTCGAGAATAGATGAAGTTTCATTGGAAATGCAGGAAATCTTATTTTTGTGAGCACTGTAGGCCCCCAAAATCCTCTAAATTCTTTCTTGAACATCTAATCATCTAATCTAATCCAATGTCACTACAATTGCAGCTTTTGGAAGTAGTGAAGTTAGCAGCGTAAAATATTTATGTGACACAGAACTGAAATATTATTTTCTATGGAAATGCGTTTTTTAATTTGATACGTTGATTCAGTAGCACTGCGTGCGTTAATAACTTTTTTTTAATGGCGAGTCACTGCATTGCGCATTGGCACCACTCACATGATATACGAGCTGGTGCGAGTTTGCCCAAAAATTTCGGGATGTCAATTTTGATATCTGGTATTTATTGGACCAAGCAAAATGTAAAAGACATTTAGCCTTCGCAGACATGTAGCAGCCACATAGGCTTCAAACGTCAGATATTTTTCTTCGCCTTGCGTTTAATCATCATTTGGAAGAAGTTGACAAGATTCCACAATAATTAATAAATAATAAGAAGGATCGACATAAAAAAAATTCTGCAAGTTTAAAGGTGCCTTCTTATATCCCAAAAGAGTCTAAACCAATATTAACAATAGTCTTTTAAACAAAATTCGTAAATATCATTTACTTTTTCCCTAACAATCCTCATTCCCGTTGACACGACATAAAGTACCTACCTACAACCTAGATTAATTTCCACTCGCCAAGTCAATTGAATTGAAATGCAAACGTCGTTCCTATACGTTATAGAATGAGAGGCAAGTTTAATCGTTCGCAGCTATGCAGTCACAAGTAATTGACAAGTACCCAATCTTTGATTACTCTGGTTATTATGATTTCGTTAATCAATCAAAGTAAGCAGAAAGTGGCAGATTACCGAGATTAGTACGATATTTCAATCGAATCCAGACAATCAATCCTCAATGGAGGTCTTTACATAGGCGTTCCAGGCAAACACAGTAGTTAGCACACGGAAATGGCTTCCGGATCGCTCTGGATTCCTGGATTTGCCGTTATCGGCGGTGTCCAAGTCACGTAACGGAACGTAAAGACGACTTTGAGCGTTGTAACGATAGCTTTCGCAACGTGTAACGCAATTGGCTGCCCCCCTCCCCGCGCTGTTGGTACATACGTTTTGGCAAGATGAACCAAGAACTAACGGATAGGCACACAGAGAGATAGAGATAGAGAGAGAGAGAGAGAGAGAGAGAGAGAGAGAGAGAGAGAGAGATACTCGAGTGGATACTCGATGTGGCAATAGCTTTGATCCAATGCTCGGTATAATGCGTGCACGTAAACGTGCCAAATCTAGTTGTTCGATCTCTCATTCGGTAGGTTTGACAAGATCGTGCGATATGCGGGTCTCTGATCCCGTTGTTTGTGCCAGAATCATTAGAAACATCTGCTTTTATCGATGTCCTTGCGGTGGCCATTCACAAAATCAGATATCAAACTGTTTTTGCCCTCGTGGCTGATACTCTTGACGTTCATTCCTACACGTACACATTACTTGTTATGGCGCTATCGTTTTACGAGTCTGGTCCTAAACGTTCGGTCCAGTTGGAAGCTTGCTATTGTAAGATTATTCCAGAAGGGTGTTAACAAAACCTTAAGTAACTATATATTTAAAATTGAACTCAACACGTCCCCTGACACGGTGGAAAATCAGATATTTCGTGGGTCTGGAAAAAGTGATGAGAAAAGTAGATTGAGATAATCGAGGAGTTGAAATGATAAACGATGTAAGTGTTTGAACGACGCGCGTCTTCCCACGCGCCATTCTGTTCTTCGCAACGATTTATCCCCGTGACGCACTTGCGACAAGTTGCCGGCGACCACAAGGTACGCGGGGATATATGAGTTCGTACGCAATTGGTCGCGGCGAACAACAAAGGTTTCTGGTCTCTTGTCGACCAAGTTGCCGGCAACACGTCACAAGTGCGTAACAAGCTTTAAGGGGTCATTCTAGTTATATGGTTTGAAAAAATTGATTTTTTTTAACATTTTTCGAAAGTACATATCCTCAAGAATGTACTGTTAAATTTTCATGGAAAAATTCCAATTATTTTAGCTTCTACATAGGCATTTTTTAGGGAACGCAGAGGCTCGGCCTCTATACATGAAACCTTTGAACGCGTTTTTCTCGAAACGTCATTTTTTCACATGGCGCAGGTAAAATCTCAAAATCTATCGAACCGATTGCTTTATAACTTGTACTGCTTATTCTGCACACCTATGACTCCCGCAGGGACTACAACCAAACATTTTCATTGAGTCTAACCTACTTTTAAAATCGAAAATAGTAAAAGAAAAAAGCCGAAAAACATTTTTCTTGCATTTTGCCCGCCATTTTGTTAATTTTAAAGATAAATCATTAATTCTAGTTCGGACGATAGCGACAGTCATACTGATCAAGAATCTGTTTGTATTTTTAGTTTCAGATAAGTCCAACAGCTGAAATCGCCTGCACGAGCGAGGCATGACTTTTTAACCATGCCATCAAAATCGTCTTCAAAAGCATTTTAAAAGCAATAATTTTATTACTTTTATATTTTTTATTTAGGTACTATAGAAATGTAGTTTAATCAACAGAAAAACTTTTATTCCATTACTATAATTCGTTTCTTCGCAATAAATCCTGAAAATCACTGAATTTATCGGCGCGCTAACCAGAAGGACCCCTTAAGGAGTATAAAGGTTGTCGTGAGGCTATTTTTAGCCTCGCATTTTTTGTTTGTTTGGGTTTTGCGTTAAGAGTGTTCTCGGTTGGTGCGGACCTTGAACGTACCTTATATGGGCTTTGCCATATTTGGGTACCTCGGACGGTCTCGCCAGGATTCGGCCGTCTACGGTAGAACTGGAGGGGAGCGAGCGCAAAACGAGCGCAAGGCGAGCGTGAGGCGAGCTTAGGGTTCGTAGCGATTAATTGTAGTGAATGGAGGGGGAAACACCTACAGGAGTGGTGGTTATGTGTGCATGAACTGCGCCTGCGTCAGTCATGCACTCATTGCCACCACTCCTGTGGGTGTTTCCCCCTCTATTCACTGCAATTAATCGCTACGAACCCTGGGCGAGCTCGCGAAGCATTGCTACTTTTCGTTACGTCGAAGTCGCCACGTGGCAGAATTGTATTTGACGAAGTCGTCACGACGGATAATTGTACTCAATCATATTGAAAATAAATTATATTTGAACGGCTAAAAATAGCCTCTCAATCGATCGCACAAATTTAATTTGGCGTGCGACCGCGTATCTAGCACGGGACAAAGGTCAACCACATAGAAACATTGAATGCTGAAATCAATTTGAATCATCAGAAGACCCGTGGACCGACTGCTCTCAGCCCTGCTTCGAACTTCAGAAGCCGACTGACAGATGCAAAGTATTTCATTCCGAGGGAAAATCGCGTTCCACGCGAGTCCCCCAAACTTCTGGTGACTGAAAACGCGGCGATGCAGCGCTGTGACCGTTTTCCCAAGGAACAAGTTGC
Organism: Andrena camellia; assembly: GCA_029448645.1. Lineage (NCBI taxonomy): Eukaryota > Metazoa > Arthropoda > Insecta > Hymenoptera > Andrenidae > Andrena > Andrena camellia. The sequence continues at coordinate 6,567,456 of CM055682.1, read as the reverse complement.
CAACTTCCGCGGCAGTGGACCTGCCCTCAAAAATCCGCGGCAACTTCTCTGAAGCCATGAATGTGTAAATAAACGAGTCCGCGTCGACCCGAGACCTCCCTCGAACCATACGATTCCGTTCACCGTGAAATCACGTTCAGCTTTCGCCTGTGTCGCAGGACCAATCGATATATTCGACAGTCTGCAAACTTTGACAGCGCGATAGGTGCAGTCACTTCGCCGAGAAAAATGCAACACGTCTTTTAACCCTTTGCAACGTCGTCGCGCTAGCCGTTCCCCACTCGCACCACTTCCCCTTTATTTCGTGCTTTGTCCCGTCAGGGTTTCTACGCGATTCACTCTATCAATCTCACAAAGTCTTTCATTGCCACCCCATCCGGACATTCTCTTTTTATATCCATCTCACATTTCACGATCTATGATCATCCCCTCTACCCCTTTGTCGCGTTTCTACTGCTGGTATAAATACAGTGTCTTGATAGGTTAGTGCCAAATTGATACAGCGTATTCCCAGGGCAGATCTTCTCTATAAGGGGGTACGGGTGCAAGAAATATTTTGGCGCCCCAAATAATTTCACAACAGTAAAGAAGCATAACATCTTTTCACAGAACGAAATCACGAAAAAAGGATAATAACAATAATAAAGAAATTAAAATAAGAAAATAAAAGGAATAAAAAAATAAACACTAACATATTTAAATATATGACTTTTTTATTGCCATATTATTAATAATATTATATTATTATATTGGAAATTATATTCTAATTTCTTTTTTATGAATTTTAATCAAATGAAAATTTTTCGTTCTCATTGTTTTTTATTTTCTCTTTTCTTCATTTTTCCTTTTTCTGGGCCCCGGGTTCTTGCACCCCATGCACCACCCACCCCTGTGGCCGGCTCTGCGTATTTGGAAAGTGGAATAGATGAAAAAAATTCACTGTATTAAATTGGCGCCAAGTTATCAGGACACCGTATATTTTTCCTGGCGCCTACGTAGTCTTGACGACTCTACGTGAACGAGAATTCGATTTAACACCCCGGAAGGTCCGTTCGTTAATGGGCTGTCCCATGGATAACAAAGTAATTCGTATGGAGCTAGGATTTCGAAACTGTGGCCAAGTTACCGTCGAGGTGTATCAGTCGCTGTGACGATGATTAAGCGAAATTGCCGTTTCGAATTAAGCGCCGCGAGAAATTTAATCGCCAGTTGCTGTACTTCTGTGGACGAAGATTTTAATTAGTTTCTGGTGGAAACGTGCGGCTAGATGGGAGCGCAAGATTCATGCGTTTATTTGAACGAGAAGATACACCAAGGGTGTGGGTTCTAAGTATCATATCTCCCTTATCCTTAATACTACGAAGAGATGTTGAAAGTAAGATTTTTAGTAATAAGTAATATGGTCGATGTTGTGTAAAATGGTGTCTTTCGTCTTTTTATAAACAGGGTTAGAGATTTGCTTTTGAGGGGAGTGTGACGGCTTCTAAATTCACAGTTTATAAATAACTCAGTTGCAGATTATGTGGTAAAACTAATATGTGTTTAATGCATTTACTGTAGACTTGTTCTATTTATGTATTTTGTAGGGTATTAGCTAAAATTTAGGCTACGGATTTTTGAAAATTCTGGAAATTATAGAAATGAGCAAAAGTTAAATACTTTGGCTTCTCGCCACAGAAACTCAACTTTAGAAATTTGTTACAAACGAATGAATGAAGATATGCAAAAAACGGTACGCTAAATTTTAGTTGCAATATCTATTTTGAAGAAAGTAATTCATTTTTGGATTTTAGACTATCCACATGCGAGGAATCTGGAGGCCCATGAACCCGGAGGAGCTTCGCGCATCAGACTCTAGCTGCGATGGTTTTTATATTTTTTTAATAATATTTTACTAACGTATTATACTATGATTAAATAATATATCTGTAAAAAATAAATTGATTCTGAAAAGTAGTTTAGAGTAAATTTCTTTTTTAATTTAAGCTTAACATGAACCCTATCATCGTGCCTCCTTAAGGATTAGTGGAAGCAATTACTTTCTATGTTTTTTACAACCATAAATTAATAAAAATCCATATGGGGAGAAACTTATGTATTTTGCAATGCTTTCAATTATTACCTGATTTAGTGTCATAAATTGGACTTTAAATTTACATTTATCAGAAATTAAAAAATATGAATTTGGTCAGATTTACCAACAAGCCAACGACATACACATGTAAGTAGGTATAGAGGAAAATACATTATGTAGTTCCAGTTAGGCTGTACTTCTCAATATTTTGTCGCAAATATTGTGTCAAGTATTCCAAATAGAACAATACATCCGAATCAGTTTTTCAATCCCTAAAGTTGCTGTTTCTTACAGAACAAACAAAATCTAAAAATGTATAAAGAATCTACCAACTGTGGATATCACTTGGATCGATTGCTTTCACTTCACAAGTTTTTGGATGTTCCATCCATGCAGTCCAATTTTGCCCTTTCATCTCTTAAACTGTTGAATTTCAACGCGCACAATTGTGTTACTCTCTGGTCTTAACTCCTGGTCTCTTAACTTTTAACTTAGTTTCGCTTGGAGCTCTCATATGACGAACTTTTGAATTGAGTTACATACGTGTACATACGCTGACTGAAGTTCTTAGCAGAATGGAAAATTCCAATTATCAGTGCATGTTATTTCATGGATACGATTCCTATCTCCTGCCGAAAAGTTTCCCCCAATGTAAAATTGTATGATATTGTGTCTATCAATTTTTTTTTAAAAAATAGGAAACAGTTAAGAAATAAGACAAAATTTGCAAAAATTATAAACTCCCAAGTTCAATAAGCATATAATATTGAATGCAAGTTAACTATTTTCTATTGAAGAAGAAAAAGGATCTTTCTCTCACTCTTCACTAATAGAATCCCTTCCTCAAATTCCCATTTCAATTATAAGAAACACCTTAACAATTTGTTGTTAACGTCCATTAATATTCTCAGTAGTACGTCCCGTTGATTTTCGGTCTCTTCCGAAGCTACAGTTCTATAAGTTTAAAAGACTTTCTCCAGCCTTCTCTCCTGTCTCTAAAATTTATAAAAAATATGTTACTACCATGTTGTGCAGCAAGTATATGTTGCCCTTAAACAGGATACCTTTTCTGTCAATTTTCTCGACGACAGCGGCATGAGGAGTATGCTTCGAGTTAGCTAGTACCCAGAAACAATGTGGATAGAGTTTCATGAGAGATGAGTCAAGGGGGTCGGCGAAAGCTCGAAGGGGATGATAGTCATGTCGGTCACGTATCATAGCGCCGGTGGTCTATGGTGTACCATGCAACAAAGCGAACTACGAGGAAAAACGAATGCCCTCACTGTGTTCAAGAGACAGCTGGAAAATTCTCAACAAAATTGTAGGTCCTCTTTTTCCACAATGTAAATGTCTTTCTTTGCAAATTGTTGAGATTTTTAATTTGAAACACTGCTCACGTTTGTACACATTTACTTCAGTTTCGTTAATAACTCTGCTCCATTTTCTTCTATTCACGAAGTCCTCGTTCCCATTCTTCTGCCCCATAAAGTCCTTTGACTTCCCTCCCATTTGTTAAATTTTGGGGGTCTAGTTACTAGGACACAGGGTTGTTAAATCCTTCCTCTGTTGTTTGAATATTAACGAGTACGCAGTAATCCTTCCTCCAACATTCATATCTCGTCCAGAAAAATGTTTCGTTAAAATTTTAATGTTTTGTGTCATTTTGTTTACTATTCTGTAATTTCTAAAGCTATTCTGGAATATTCTTAGTGTATAGTTGCTTGAAAGACGTTCACTAATTTAAATATTTTCTGTAGCTTTCATTTTTCCTAAGAAACATTTAGTTCGTAGACAATATCAACGTTGAAATAAAATGTATAAAAGTCAGCCTTTCGTAGCTCTTGGCTCCCATCTGATTTTATATGACTGTTATTAATGTCTAGCCTCTTATTGGAAACACTTAGTAGATTGAACATACATTCTCTACGTTAACATAGATCCATGGTTCGCGTTACTCTGCACCTACACTTTCCATTTATCGTTTTCTCCGTGACAGGCACGATATTCTTCTATCCTCATTCTCACTTAGGTATTTCAAACATTATGGTGTTAATCTGTGACACATGTGATATCTTTATCGTATGAATTCCAATTCTCTGCCGTTGTTATTCTAGAAATAACGCTACTTATCTTACAACGAATGATAATATTCCATCACAAAGATCACTAACACCAGTATTCGTCAATATTTCAATAAATTTCATCGATAATGCTCAATGCACAAAGACGGTATTTGAACTCTGAGAATTAAAATTAGAAGCACTTGTTAACATTTTTATACGGCTGAAATAACGTGTATCTTTTCTGGCTTCAACTTTGCAATGTCCGCAAATTCAGCATTTGTAATTTTTTATTTTAATGTAATACAGTAATGAATAATTCATTTAACTTTTATGGATGATAATATATATAATTTTCTCAAGTATAGAATATTTGTTACTCATCGAATATTACGTCACATATGGGTTATTCATAATATTCTTACAAATTAATGACATTCATTAAGAATTTCATTACTAATGTCACAAGTAGTATAGAAAATTTGAAATTATCCTTTTTACCAGTAACGTTACACCCTGACTCAGCACATTTTTAAAAGAACAGTATCTTCAAAATATTTACGAATTTCTCCAACAATTCGCATTCCACAACGCGTAGGTACACTCAACTAATTTAATTATTAGCCATTAATTTCCACCTTATTTCCTTATTTCACAAATCTAACTGAAGCAAGCACTGTAAAACCAGCACCGTCAGTATCGTGAATTTGAAATATTATTCCACGAATGTTCGCCAACACTCCAGAGTTAAGGCTCTTCAATAATCACATACATCTAACGAGCTTAGCTAATGCATCGGTTAAATCCTGCATCAGTGGATTTCCTTGAAAGCACTGTAACACTCTGTCGAATTTCGACAATGAATAGGTCGAGTTTCGCTAATCAAAAGTATGATTCACTGACTAGTCTCCAGTCACTTATTTTTTTACATTTATCCGCGCGAGATTCCCGATACAACATGGCTATATGATTATCGACTTTTCCGCGCAACTGTAATGAAATGAAAATATTCGAGAGGATCGGGGCTGGCTCTGCACGGTAAGCTCGATTGTCGAAGAGTCCGAGTATATTACGGGGGATTTAAAATCATCCATCGTTCGACTGTATATTAAAGCGCAGTTGCGTAAATAGACGATCATATCGATACGCCTGGCTATGCTCCGTCGGTTGGCGTCTATTAATTTCGTTTTAATTATCGGATACATTTTAATGAAAGTATTCAGCCATCGGATCGATCTCCACTCGACCAGAGTGATTAACGTTTTATTCAAACGCGTCCCCATTGGGCAATGGAGGAATTTAATAATATCTTAATCCACGCGTTTCCGAACAGCTTTGTCCAACTTGAATTTTTCACTGCAATTTTTGTCAGAGTACATATTTCAACAATACTTTAATTCTGAGGTAAATAATTGGATATAAATGGTAAGGAGAGAAATAGGGTATGTCACAAAACAGCTTTACCGAGAAAATTAGGTTTTAATATTTTAATCCACCAGTAAAGAAAGAGGGTACAATGAATTTAATTTTCTCATATAATTTTCTTCTTAAATAAATCCTTGTGGGGACATTCCGTATTTTGTTCCCGTGCAGAGTGGACATTTCCTGTTTTTAACCAGTATATCAAATGTTTAACGTTATCTTACGGGGATATTTGAACATTATAACCATTTGTTTGTTGAAAAATGGACATTCCCAGTTTTTTTCTCCTCACCCTTCAAATGTGGAATTTCAGTGAAATGTTTTACATGGCTTTTGTTCTCAACAAGGAAACGGAATCGAAGGAAATGTGAGTTTGAATGCTAGTATTACAAATAGAATGCACTGTGTGAAACTTATTATTACAATATTATACCTATGTGATACTATCGATGCAATAATTATATAAATTATTATTTTATAGGTGGTAATAATTATGTGCACATTATTATTGAAATATTTAATGCATAAAGGTAATTTCCGAAATCGACGATTTTAATATAATAATGGAGTGTATTATTTTTCCAATATGTAGGAACGTTTCAAAATTCCTGGCTACTGTTTACGTGTAGGAATGCGAGAGTAAATGTAATTTTCATTTTAAATATTATAACATTCACTGTGAGGGGAATAAGGTTTGAACAAGAATTTGTTCAAAATTCATTTAATGGTAATGTAGCGATATAATTTCGTTTTAAATACTAACAAGTACCATTATTAGTATTTATGATAATATGCAGAACGAAATCCGAGTAAACTTTTCATTGCGATGTACACAACGAAACTCCAGTAATTTTTTAATATGCATGTTGAAATAACGTCCCAATGAAACTTCATACATCAAATTTAATTACAGTTGTATGAAATGAAATATTCTCCGAATGTATAAGCACCTGCTTTTGCATGTCCGTTTTAAGTTCCACTATAATAAAATTGTAATTATTACTACCTACCACTTGAGATAATAAATTCTGTAACGAAATACTTGTACAAGTACTTGCTTGCAATTATAAATAGTTACCTCAGTGAACTCGTAGGTATAATGGCACTTGAATTTTTATTAAATGATACAGAATTGATCGTTCTCAGAGCCCAGCGTGGACCACAATTTGGAATATTAAATTTTCTACATGCAATTTGAAATTCGATATGTAAATTTAAAGAATCGTGTAACCACTTCAGATTTCAACAAACTTTAAATTTTTTCTTTCTTTAATAAGATTTTGGAAATTATTTGGTATTTATTTTTAGTGGTTTGGATGTCTTCTGCAAACCTAAAATGGAATTATTGCACGGTAGTTTTAATAATTAGTAATTTCTGTAATTTCTAAGTCGAGTAATTTTTTGCAAAAAAAGATCACAAAATTATGGGATCCGTACTGTGCTCAACTAATTTTTTGTCGTTTCGAGGGTTGATAGCTTTCTGCATAAGGACCAATTACAGCATTGCATCACAATTTGTCTCGAATTCACACTTCTAAATTACAATCGATTTGAATGTATAAACAGCTGAGTGCATTTTCCAGGACATTTATAGAAAGTAGTTACGAAATATGAATAGAACCTACAACACCTAAGAGCAGACGTGACGTACACTCGTTCATTCTTTCGACGGGACTCAAGTGATGGAGAAACGTGGTGCCCATTTCCGGTACCCGACAAGTATTTTTCTTCGCGCACAGCCCGACAAGATTGATATCGTGGGGCTAAAAGTAAAAATCGGAAGTGGTCGATATTGATTCGTCCTTATTTTTCAGAGGCGGCAAAAAGGTCCTCGGGCGTCTGTTAGCGCGTGATCAATGCGCGAAAAAGGGGAAAACGAAAAATCTATAATTTATGACATGTTACACTCTCGACAGTCATTAATCTTTGTAAACCACGGCTGAGCACGTTTCCGCATGACCGCCCGGAAATCTTGATAGGAAATCTCATTGCAAACACATTCGAGGTTTCGTGGCGTGGCTTTCGCTGCTCGTATATCGCTCAGTCGAAACCATCGTTTGATTCCTTTACTCATAACTAATGGTACGTCGGCCGCGCTGGAAATATACGGCGTTCGAGCGCCGGGTATCCGAAAATTCATTTGCCCGAATCTGTATTCGTTCGGAACGCGCATCGAAATTAGGTGCCAAAGCTCTGTTAAGGAGCGAATCCACGATGAGATTTTACATGAGACAAAAAACTCGGCAACAACTAAATGTAAATATTGGAAATAGTCGCGTGATGAAATTTTTGAAAACATACTTGTCTCGTGAGCGTCTAGTTTCATGAAAAAATTAAAATTTGTCCATTAGTGGAAACACATCGTGAAATAATTGTCTCATCAGATTAAAGTCTCATGTGAGAAACGATATTTTTGTCCCATCGTGGGTTTGCACCTTTACTTCGATACGCTCAGGGGTTTCTCCAATTGAGGAGTTGAAATGGAAAAGTAGGTGGCAAAGAAATAAAGAATTATTTTTCAGTGGAAAATTATGAAAATTTCATACGGAATATGGTAGTAGACACTGTAAGTGCTGAAATAATTTGCATTAGTTTCTAGGGCCGTTGCAAGTTAGAGCTGCGATCATAACTGATCAGTACTGAGGTTGCGCGGTTGAAAAGAAAATACTGGAAATTTTGGAAAATTTTGGCACGTACATCATTTACCATTTCAACTCCTCAATAGTTCGTAACAGTTCGTAGATGGCTGTTTTGCATTTGCCTTAATGCCTTAATGCCTTAATTAGTGACAGGTCTTAAGATGACATTTTTCAAAAAATAATTTTTTCCAAATCGGCGCCGACAATTACAAGATTATAGTCTCAAGAATATTCGTGCAAAATTTTATTCAAATCGGCCCACTAATCTCTGAGATATTTTCTATACTGCAAGTGCTGTAACTCTGAAGAGGCATTGGGAGAAGGAGCACCATTTCTTTTTCAGGAAAAAACAGCCTAATTTAGGTATACACAACAAGGTGTATACCTTGATTTTTAAATATGACGGTTCTTTACTCAATTTTCCAACCTGTCAAGAGTATGTGATCCCTTAAAGGATACAGAATTTCAGGGTGAGTTGAAAGTTCTGTCACCACAGGCGCATTCCACAACTCGATATTAGCACAAAAGGTTTAATAAACATAGGTGTTCTCTACAAAAGTTGCTGTGAAAAGCTGAAGGTTAAAAGACGTAGAAGAATTCCTATATTAGTCTTTTTACGTTACGTGAGAGAAGGTAGGACAAAATTGTGGGCAAGGCTCCCTAACATTCCTTCTATATTTTATGTAAATTTCAAAACTTTAATTTATGCTATTAAAGTGGACATTTTTAAATAATAAATGGTTGTAAAACCCATATTTACTAGACTTTTTGTGTTAACTTTGTGCTGTACAATACGTAGGAACATTTTGTGGCTCAACTCTCGACTCAATCTGCACACAGGGTATCTAGCCACGTAAAACTTTTCTAGTATGTTCAATAGAATATTTTAAACCAAAAGGGTCATGCATGTAATTGTTGCATTTCCATTTATTAACGAAACCAGGGTTGTTTAGTTTTCACGTCCAATCTGCAGGCTATTGACAAATATGTAGACCATTGGCGATACTCAGTGAGCTCCTTCTCCTCGACTATTCTATCTCTATTCACTATATGCAATGCCATGCATAGCCATACGTGCAGAATTTACCGATATTGTACCCTCTATGTGGATTTTACAGTAGCGGCGGTAGAGCTGGCGTGGTTAAATATACGAAAGCTAGTTTCCCATCTCTCCGCGTTCCCCAACGAATACAGGATATCGAGGGAAACTGTTTCCTCTTCATATTTGAGAACAATACCTTGATCACACAACGTACCTACGTTAATTAGTAACAAAGTAAATTATAACATTTGTATTAGTATTCCCGCTTTCCAATTAAACCATCTGCTCTTGTTGGAATGGTTTTGGTAAAAAATTAAGCTACTTGTTTCTGTTTCCCATGTCTACAACACAGGTCTTGTAAATATTATTACTTTCGAATCTCTCCGGATGAATTAATTCTTTGGTTATAAAAACAAAGCAACTATTGCACGTTCATAACTTTATCCTATCACCTTTTAAGGGTAATGTAACATAAAAACAAAAATTTGTAAGTAAAAATATCCTATTCCGCTATAAATGGATATTTACAATTTTGTTTTTATAGTGTTAAAAGGTGATATAATAAAGCAGTGATTCCCAACCTGTGGGTCGCGAAGTTTCTTCTGCGGGGTCGCCACGGTTTCTTTTTTAATATTATTAAGTTAGAATTATATTCTGAAATATCTATATTTAATGTGTTTTCTTTACCTTATTAAATTTATTTACCTTTAATAAAAAGGGACCGCAACTCAAAGAAGTTTGGGAAACACTGTCCTAAGCATTCAATTACTGAAGTCCTAGGTATTCATTCACTTAAGTGCCAACTGTGAAATAAGTCAATCGAGTTGAAGGAAGTCGTAGCCAATTAAATATACGAAGAGGATCCCCCACGAAGTCGTAAATCCATTTCGCAGAACTGTAATTAACAAACGACGCATGCACGACAAGATAGATGCACGAGGATGTAGTTCCTTGGCAAGCTAGCGCTTGGATCGTACGTCAAGTAGAATGAATACATCATTCGTCCGACCGAGGACGCAATCATTGGCCACTTGACCGTGTAAACGCGTGACAAAGCTGGAGTCAAAATAACGTATTACTGATCGATACACAACCACGACACCAAATTGATCCTGATTGCAAAAGTACTATGCAATCGAGGGATATAGCCTCGACATACGTGTCATTTTACTTTGGTCTCGTTTAATCACAGTGGGCATGTACCAGAAAATGACTATTTCTATTTAAAAAAATTTATCAAAAAAAAAAAACGATCGTCCTCGAACACAGAAAAGGAAAAGTTTATTTTGAACGTTTGATAGTTTTGCAGATAAAAAATCATTTATAGAAACTGTTCTAGCGAAAATATAGAAAAATAAATTGTGAATGGTAGGAATTTTTTAAATAAATGCGAAACCAGTTAAGTGATGACTTAAACTCTCTGCAATTTATATGTGGATTACATAATATTTCAATTTCATAGAAATCACTAACATCATGTGCAAAGAGTGATCGATTTGGCTTAGAATGGACCTATAGTAAACCTGTTACCTCTTCTGACTTTGTTTCTATGATATTTTTGCAATGTAATGTCATTGGTACGTAACATTAACGTCTCATTAAATAAAGAGATAGAATTGCATCTGATTAATTTGGAATATGCGATGGTGAATTCTAATTCTAGATTGTGGAGATATTTTTGTGAAGATGTAATAATAATACACCACCGTTGGTAAGAGATGTTATTACTCATTTCTTGCAGAAAAAAATAGGTTGCCCACCCTTTCGGATTACGGCTATTATTGTGGTCATTATGGAGGTTTTGTTCCCCTTCAGTTTCCGCTCCCGTTAGCAGAAACACGCAAGAATGAGGGATTTACTGGATACGAAGTACCAAAATTAACGTTCTATGGACAAGGGAGTATTCTTTTTCGCTGATGAAAATACATAGTTCCAGCTCCAATTAAAATAGTCAGTTCCACATAATGTAGGCAGATCTACCTACAACATTATACATTTTGTGACCACTAATAGTAACAATATTTCAGAAAAATAAACATTAAATATTATTACAGATTCAATTCACGATTGTGATAAAGAATTTCTAATACTTTTAGAAAATTTATATTGTTCATTAATGTTAGAGATTGTCTCTTAGAATTGAATCCCATATAAATTAGTAACTGCTTAAATAAGCAAGTTTTAGAGAAGCGAGGTCCATACGAGCATTCATTCGTCCCTATCATATTTCTGCAGTTATCAGATTCAGTCACGCTGCGTAGTATCGCTACTTTTTATATTCGTCCAGTTCATAAACGAAGGGAATAATCCTCCAGCGAATAATGGAGCCTCCATTGCACAGACATTATGGTTAATCGATACTGCCTGCACAGGGGAAATAAAACAATTAAAAGATTTTTATATAACGTATCTAACCGTCTAGGCAATTGAGATATCGTAAGGTCGGTTGAAATATTAGTCTATCTTCCGTAATATATAAAACGTGTAACCAACAATGTACACATACAGAAATTAAAATATTTCGGCCAAAAATATCAGTATGTATAAAAATTGATTCATGCTTCACTTTTGCATTAACACTAAGGCAAATGTAGAAATAAAGGGTTGGTAATTAACGTGGGTGATATTGAAGTAGTACGAATTGTCTACTTTATAAAAAATTAAGTCACTTTCTATTAAGTCTTGGTTTAAAAATATATAATAAAAATTGGATATAGTTATAAAATTTTCATACTATATATCGAAGAAGATTTTGTATGTGATAATATGACTGAAAAGAAGTGAACGAAAGAGGATGAATGTTTATATTACTAACAATAAGAATATTGATTTCCTATTCATTCTGGTAGTTCAGTTTTGTTTTACGGCTGCATCCGTCAATTATTAATTGACATCGTTTTCATTTATAGATAACTGAAGAGTACTTAATTGTATACAATTACTGAGAATTCTCGATCGACGAAAGAAATTTAAATGCACCCGATTTGCTGGCGAAGTGATAATCATCGAGATTGATTCCCTACAACCCCTTCATATCTTTATCGTTATAGTGTTTTAAGTTAATCGATCTTAACGTTACATTAGCATAAAGCCTTTCAAATCGCGAGGGTTAAAAGCAATTGCTTTAATATCTGGCTTTGATGGAATCCAATTGTAGTAAGGCAAAGTAACTTTATTGTGGGCTGCAAGTATTATTCGTCAATGAAAATAGTCTATACTTTAGTAAATTTGTATAATAATATTAACATGTGATTTTGAAATACAATTTGTTTTTATACAACTTTAGATTCATACACTCCTGAAGTTGCTATTCAATTGTTGTTCAAATTAAAGAAGAACGCGAATTCATTTTATACGTAATTACTTTAATTGCCAATTAAATAGGAATGAGAAGACACAGTTTTCAAATACAAGGATAACAATTCATTTATTTTTCTTCGTGCTCAAACATGACTTTTCTTATCTGACTGTGAAATTCACGAAAGAAGATATTATATTAATTCAATAGTGTTTTAATTCCGTTACGTTGCTAGCAACATTATCAACTTTCTTTCATACAAAGCCACAAGCAGTTAATTATGAACGTAATACATTTCAGCCACGAAATGTATAGTAGCTTGGCAAATTTTCTCATACAGAGCGGTACACAGTGTGTAAAATTATAAGTATTAAGCTAATGTCACTGAAACTAATAATAAGCCACGTTTCAAATATTCGTGCCTACTCAGATCAAACTTCACTTATATAACGTCACATTCGTCACTAACGCCAAGCCTTATAGTCTCAAAAAGATTATAGCAAGCAGAATTGGGCATTAATTAAATAAAAAATTATTTACCTTTATTCAACACATGAGGAATAATATTTTTAACTTTTATTCGTCACTGGCTTTACTACTCAGCTTCGTCCGAAATTTAGATTCTGATTTTTTAAAAAAAAAAGATTTATTTCTTTCATTTTGTGAAAATAGTCACATTCATCTGGATTAGCTGGGCATAATAAGCTGGGACACATTTCGTTACCCTAAAGTTTACCGTTCGCAACTTTTAGGCGATAGAGAAACACACAAACACTTTCTGCTTTATATATTAAGACTCCAAATTTGCACTTAAATAAAAAAAATTCCCATCTGTGATAACAAGCATCCACGCTGGAACTACGTAACAGAGTTGACCATTCTCCATTGTTTAAGGGGGTATTCGAGATTAGACGGTAGATTTTTCATCCTATTCCATGAGGTTTTTCTAGGCAACGAAGAAATATTGGTGCCTTGTATACACTTTTATTCATATATTCATCTTTTAGCTGTTTAAAATCATGAAGGATGATTTAAAATGTTTACAACTTTCAGAGTTATAAGCAACAGAGTTATCATCATCCTTGTTGACTTGTCCCAAGACTGACGACTTTCCTATTAGGCAGAAAAAATTGAATCAAACATTAATTTAATCCTTATGAGTGTCACAATCGCCCCTACCAAAATCAGGTCAACATTTTCCAAACTTCCATTTTTTTTGGCACTAAAAAGTTCACTCCGCCGAACTGTTCCACAATCGTGATTCTCTGTTTAAAAAGACACATTCACATAGTGAATGCCAGTAGTGCTCGAGGTGATCTATAAGAAAAGAAACCCATCCAATACAGTCCTCCATATAATCCAACAAATAAAACCACAGGCCCCGTCCTCTCAACAGTGAAGACGCCGCGCGCGAAATTTTATCAAGCACCGTTGCCCGCGTACCGCGAACTAAGCCCAACATTTACAACGTTCATAAAACCGACGACGACGTAACGTCCAACTTTATGAATCCCTGAAAAGATAAAGACGCGACCGGTTGGGGACGTTTAAGACGGGGAAGCAGCGGGGACCATTAAAGAAAAGCGGAAATGAGTTACCGCCGATGCAAGACGGCCATGAAAAGTCCGGCAAACTTCCACGAGCCCCTCATTTCGAGCACCTTCTCGGAGAGGGGTCGAAAGTGCATTAGAGGACTGCTATGGTTTCATTGTTTTATAAGAACAGAGTAACTCGGTTCGCGGCGGCCGGCACCCTTTCACGGCCGCGGGAATCTGTTTGAGGAGAAGTTATCGGATTTACGCCCGTTTTTCGCGGCCGGGGCGACGGTATCTCGGGGCTGATCAAATTACAGAAAGTTGAATCGCAACAGGGGACTTTAAACGGGACCGGGGGATCCGCGGCAACGGCTCGCTCCTCTCCCTCTTCGGGGGATAACCCCGTTCCGCTGGTGAACGGGACACGGCAATTGCCGAGACGGCTCGATTAAGGGCAATCGACTCCTCGAAGGGCGAACTTTTCTAGGGGGTGGTGTTCCTTCGCGTGACGAACACTGTTCAGCGCTTAAGACGCCTTCCAAGCGCATACACTTTCCTTACTTTAAATGGGACGGGATAAGGGCTAACGAGGGACACTCACCAAGTGACATTTTCATACGTTTAATGACACCCGGGTTTTTGGTACTTTTTACGAAAATAGTTGGCAGGTATTTTCGTTTGTCGGGTGAGCGGGAATGTAGTCCTCAAAGTTGGGGTGAAATACCAAGTTGGCTCAATTTCTCGTAAACTATTCAGCATCGAGAAAAATGCACTTGATTAAATAATATATTGAAAATCGGCATGTTTTCGTGGATTTTTTTATAAAAAATGTTGATCTACTTTTATGTCACTTTGGATATGTAAAGTACAGGGTAAAACATGAGATACAGATGTTTTAGAATTTTTTATTTTGGCATTGTAAAAATTATTATACTTATTTAAAACTTGTCTGAATTCTATGTAAAATGAGGTCTCTGATCACATTATCCTGTTAGGCACCGGAAATGAAGGGACCACCGTGCAAAGTGGAGTACATTCTCACTCACATCTTATCTAATTGTACGCAACTGGGAACGTTACACATTTTTGTTAACTTTATCATCGAGGAAAACGACTTTGAATATCGAACTTTGCACGAGTTCTTGGTTGAGGAATATTTTTGTAATAAGTCTTCCTAAAATAAAATAGAACAAAACATATACATTGTTAAGAGGTACAGGGGAAGGTATTAACAGTTTAACACTATAGCTATTTCTACCGGACCAGTCAAAAGGACTGGTTATTTATAAAGTATGTTATGCAAGGAAAATAAACCTTTATTCATATTTCTTTAATTTTTATATAGTTAAAAAATATGTACATAATATTGTACACATATACTTTCTATACTACTTTTTGTTACAAATACACTTTTTTCATACTTGAATAAGATAAAACTTTGGTTTGGTAACTCTAGTGTTAAAAACCCTTGATAATTAAAAAAATTATTGGAAAAAGAGAGAAAGAATATGAAATTTTGCATATACTAGTGGGATAGCATTTTCAGTTACAAATAAAGTAATAAGTAATACTTGTTAAATATGAAAAATTCTGCACAGTGATTCAGCTTATAACAAGGCTTTAAGCTGCAGCACGTTTAATGAGGTCTTACAATATGATCCGTTATGGAATTATTTTTAATATCCATATCGGAAAATGTATGAATATAGCTACAAGTTTTCCCTCAATGAAGCATTCCTTATCTTAACAATCTTCCACATTCTCTTAATTTAATTAAGTTATTTTCACAAATTTAATATCTTACAGTTCCACGTTATATTTAAGAGGCAACACACACCTAGGACTACAAAAACCAGGATTAATTTTGACAATTTTTTTCACTGAAAATATTTTGTAATTTAAAAAATTTAATTCGGAAACTAAGAAAATTGAATATGTAATAGCAATTTCTGTTAGGCAGTTTTTTCAGAACAGCTTCCGCGGTAACCAAAATATTTCCGATAATTTTGATCCGAAACAAAAGAAATTCTCCTATAATACATAAAAGAATCTAAGTTTTTGCCGTAGCCGATTTTAAAAATATCAATGTTTCGCAAAATGGCGGCCATTTGAATACAGATGTGTAACTGTGACGTATGAAAAAAAACCCTACGCCAAAAACTAAATAGCTCTATCAAAAACATCTGTGCCGAATTTCAACTGAATCGGTCCACTAGTTCTGGAGAAATATTGATTACCGTTGTTAAAGATACCATTTTGAGGAGACCTGTATTACATATTCAATCTTTTTAGTTTTCAAATTAAATTTACACAATTGTTACATTGAAGAATATATTATAAGATGCATATAAAGATTTGTATATTAAAAACTATTTTCAATGAAAGAAAAATGGTCAATGTTCACCCTGATTTTTCTAGTACCTACCTATATGTTGCCCCTCAAAAAAAAATGTGGAATCAAATTCTAATTCTCATCCGAAGCACAACACCCATGCACTTTTTCTCAATAAACTTACTCCTTTACCATTAAATATCTATAAATTACTATGAAACAATATTTATGTAAAAAGATTTCCTGCAAAGTTATTATTCCTTTAAATATTCCACGGAAATATGGTGTTCTACTCACCATGTCAAATATTTTCTCTCAAAATATATTACTTTGGAATCTCCTCTCAAATGTAAACCATTCAATGCACACATGCGCGCCCGCTACTTCGGAAGAGGTTGCCTCAAATCCCGCCCCCTAATTTATTCGCCGTGTGTCCGTCGTTTCCGAATTCCCGTGTTCCACGGAATTTGAACCGAAGAATCGACAGATGGTCTCCATCAAAATGCAAAAATCAGTTTTAACAAGGAGGTCTGAGCCTTGCGAACAGCCCACGGTCACCGAAGGATCAAGCCAAACTCGTGTCCCTCCGTTTTCCACCGTTGCTTGTCTCCTGTGATGTATATCCCAAGGAAGTGAAACGATTGGCGTGCCCTGCTCTACGGATTGGTAAAGTTGTGTCGTATTCGATCACAGTCACGTAGCCAAAAATTTCGTTTCTCAAATGTAACAGATTGACGAATGCTGGTAAAATTAGATATTCCGAATTCATTGTAAAAACAGAGAGAGAGAGAGAGAGAGAGAGAGAGAGAGAGAGAGAGCAATTACAAGAAATTTTTTACCTCGATTGAAATAGTCGAGGATTTCTTTTCTCACGGACAGAAGGTGGATTAATGTTATCGAAATTGGATACCATCACGGAAAAACACAATAATTGTAAAAAATATTTTATCCTGTATAAAATAATTATGACATCGTTAAATTACATTAAAAAATTTGTCAACTGAGTTAGTAATTTGCGCAGGAGATACACGGCGGTGCTGCACACACTCAAAGGCGCCAACTATCAACTGCAAACAATAATTTCACTCAAGGGAGTTTTTTGGGGGGATGCGAAGAAACGATACCATTTTTACCAATTTTTCCCAAATTTATTTAGACCTCTTCAATGTTTATGAACTTGGGTTTAATGATCGCGTAAAATTAATACCGTTGTAATGTTTATAATTACACTTCTTCTTTTTTCGTTTCGATGTGAATCTGTTTAAATGATATGTTTTTAAATTCCCAGATTCAACGCTTGCAGTTAAATGGGGCGGACGGGGTGTTTTATTGCAAACAACGGCGGTGTTTCTTTTTTTTTTTCACTTTGACACGCGCGCGTACCCTGCAGGGTGGAAATTAAATGTAGCTTGAAATTCACTACGAAATCGGCTTATGTAAATATTATATTTTCATTAATTTCACATTCTGGGGGATTAAGAATTTCAAATCCACTGAATTTCAATGCAGTTACTGATTGTACAGTCCCTACGCTTAAACTCTTCGCCTGAAATAAATTCTGCCGACTTAGCGAGGAGTTCCATGGATCTTATAGTTGGGGGCTTCCAATAGCCAAAATTTCTAAACACTGTGCTCCTTCTACAGTTTTGAAGCTCACTGGCAGCATTAATTCATTATGAGGAAATATAGTCTATAGTACAATACAAAAAGGAAAAGAAGAATAAGGAGAAAAGGTAAATGGTAAAATACTTGTGAATATCTAAAAAATTCTGTCTAAGAATAGACAGAAGGCAGCAGTAAGAATGGCACATGAATCTCCCTGCAAAAATAAGCCGACATTTCATTTTCTTGGTTCAAATATCCATCAACTACACGTGCATTTCAATTATAACCAGTACCACGTTTAAAATCAAGTTTCTCGAAAAAGAAACTTGGTTTGAAAAAGATTCTGCCGCACTAACTGCTGCATTTTACTAATTTTCAAAATTCACGTCCTCGAAACAGAAACTTTCTAGGGGAAAAAATTGCTGTCATAAATTCAAATTATTTCAGGGTGCAAAGTCACCACTTTCTGGTTCTACTGCGAGTTTTGGTCCACCCTATACACTTGAAAAGAATGAAATATTAGTAAACTAAATTTTATATTTAAAACTTAACTCACAAAGGACATCACCTAACTGTTACACGCCGATTTTGACGAGGTTCACGTAAATTATAGTACTCAACAAAATATTTCACGCGTATTATTTTTATCCACAGACGTCCATATGTACCGGGTGAAATCAGCCGTCAAAGTTGGGGTAGAAAAACACGTTTGCCCCGATATCTCGGAAACTATTTACTTTAGAGAAAAATCTTTGAGACAAAAAAGATGAATTTTTTCATAAGAAATTCAGCCACGTAATCGAATTCGGTGAAGAATTATTACTTTTTAGTACATTGTTTAAACAAATTGACGTATTACGAATCTAATTACGCGGCTGAATTTGTTCTAAAAATATACACCACATTCGTCTAAAAGATTTTTCTCTATAGTGTATACTTTCCGAGATATCGGGGCAAACGTGTTTTTCATCTCCAACATTGAGGGCTGATTTCACCCTCTAAACATGGCCGCTTGCCGATTAAAAAATCCGTGCCAAAAATTTTTTCGAGAGCTATAATCTACATATACCTCATCAAAATCGGCGTGTAACAGTTATGTAATGTCCCTTGCCAGTAAAAGCAAAGTCTCCAATTCTTTAGCCATAGTTAATCAAGTAATCAATGAAAATCTTTTCCGAAACCAACAGGATCAGTTCCCCGACCTCCAAACATTTCTTCCTCGTTTTAGCGGGCACTCGCTACCCTACACATCCTGAACCGTCGTTTTTCTAACGCTCTCTATACGAACATCTCCGCTATCCAAACAATAATCCCGATGAAACCGTGGCTGACGCAAGAATAATTCATCGGTGGAGCAACAAGACCCGGTGTCGCATTGCTGATACGTCTCTTGCGTCCCTTCACATTTCTACTTCTACGTACTTGCATGGCTCGCTGCACGCGCATCCAGGTGTGCCGAGAAGTATGTGGGTCAAGTTAATAGTGCATAGTACGGGGACGAGAGGCAGCGCGAGCATTCGTGACCCCGCGCGTCTAAAGACATCCGTTTTTAAAATATCGCGACCGGAAAGGGATAACTGCGGAACAGGGGGGTTCTTTAGCCGACCGTTGCTCTTTTCGACGCACGCTCTTGTTGAAAACCGTCTCCAGTGTTCGGCAAACGGGCGAGGTGTCGTCTGTGAATTCCAAGGGTAGATACGTGCAGCTGAAGATGGCCCCTCGTTCCGTGTATCTGTTCTCTATGCAATTGCAACGTGTGGCAGGGGGGTCGGCGTCGCGTGTGCCTTGGAAGCCGAGATGTTTTTGCAATGAAATGCATTCAACTGTGATATTATAATATTGTACGGCGCACGATCATTTATGCAGGTTATTATATTACCCTCGATATTGGATGCCATATGAGGCACACGCAGTGTAGTGTCACGGGGTCTGAAAGACAGTTTAGATGTTTGTGAATGCAAAATATATGTGTGTGTTTGCTATTAGGCGTTTAGATACTGTGGGTGGATTCGTATTAAGAAGGGAAGTATTGACGGAGTTCGATATGATTAGAGGATTATCTCACGTGATGCTACCTAAACTTTCAAGCACTTGTTAGGGCTCAGGGGTGAGGTAGAGATTGTTCATTAATAAGAGAACTACGGGAAACAGCTTGGCCACTATCCTAGAACTATATGCGTGGGAAACTGTATATATCGAATGAACGTTCTCTTTTATAGTGTAGATAAAATTTAAATTGATCATGGAATTTTGGCTGCTCAAAATCAACGCACAATAATGACAACAAAAAGCTTCGCTATCTTTAGAAGAAGCTTGGCAGAGAATGCACTGTATAGATTTTAAACTTGCTTAAAATATTCAAGGTTCTATTAAGGGGGTACACCACCGGTTTTTATCATATTTTAATTCGTTCAGTTTTTATAAACGTCCAAAGCCGACTTGTTTCAGTGAACGAAAAAAAATCTTTACAAAGCCGCCATTTCCTTATTTTTTAAACTTATTAAAAATCGTATGCTAAATTAAAGAAAATCTGTTTTTCTTTCAGTTGATATAAGAATTTTTTATTTTTTTTATGTTCCAATCGCTTTCGGTGCTGGGTGCCAGCTGACAAGGTCGTGCCAGACATGACCGCAGACAATGTTGTACAACTCCGTCATTTTGAAACCTTAAGTAATAAGTAGTGTATGAAAATGAAGTTTAAATGTTGCCTAACATTTCCTAAGAAGATTCCGATATTTCACTCAAAAATGGCCTGAGAAAACAAATTTCAAATTTACGCAGTTCTTTAGACCTACAAGGTGGTCTTAACTTAAACATTCCCAAGTTGAAGCTAAAATTCTGATAGTTCTCTTTAAAAATACAGCGTTTATAAAATAGAAGAGCATGGACTCGGAAGGAGGGTGTGCTTCCTAGAAGTTTTTCTTATTATTATCGAGCACTGAATTCGTCTCTTACGTTGACCCTTTGCACTCCAAGCAGAGTAGTTCATCTATGAGACACCCCTATTTTTTGTTGGTGCCATTATGCGGTTTTATAGGGTGAAAGCACCCTTGAGAAAAATGCGGAATTTCCTTTCTCGTGGAATATCTCGAGAACGGTGAGAGATATCGAAACGAACTTTAAACAAAAGTTGCATCTATTGTTTACATTTACAAAACTGTGTAAAATTAATTATCGAATTAAGGATTGGTGGTGGGGGTAATTTGAAAAGTATGGACTTTTCGATAATTATTTTTACGGTTTTATAGATATAAAAAAAGGATGCAACTTTTGTTTAATCCTTTTTTCGATATCCCTCACCGTTCTCTAGATATTCCACGAAAAATAAAATTCCGCATTTTTTTCAAGGGCTGATTTCACCCCCAAAAACTGCGCTATAGTACTAACAAAAAATAGGGTTGCGTTACGGATGAACTACTCTACTTGCACATAAAGTTGCATAATTTTCTGAATTTTCGGTTTGCCAAACTTCCCTTGTCATTGCTACACTTATCGAATACCTACCGGATTTTGTAACAGGACAAAATGCAGTATACTAATTTCAAACCAAATAATTTACTTAACTCTACGAGTCGCAGACTCATCCAATTTTCCAAGGCCTAATGATATCGGCCTATGTATATAATTTCAATTTGAAGTTCGGTGCGTGAGGGTCACATTTCGAGTGCCAAAGATTAAGAAATATACCACGGTTATGTAAGCCATCCCTGCATCCTTCGATGCAAACAAACAGTGTGGACGAGGTCTAAATTAACGGGGAAATGGAAGATGGGAATTTCTGCTAGAGGACTCGCGTTATCGTCGACGGTGATAGGCACCTTTATTAATGCATGCTGGCTGGTTATTCGTCGGTCGTGCTATTTGCGTCCGGAGTTCTGTGCGGCCTAGCCGCGCACGTTTTGCGGGAATTTTTCAAACAAGGTGCCGGAATATTCACGAAACACGTTTTGTTTGTGCTTGCCCTCTGCACGTCGGCAAAAAACTAGTTGCCACCTTGTGCAGCTTTACTCTAGAAAATATTTTCCAGAAAGAAATAACGTCTGCAGTAATTTCTAAATAATTCCGTTGACTAAAAATCATCATCGCACAGACTATCGACTGTTAATCATTCCCACGAGTAATTTCTTTGCTACGGTTTAGGTCTGTGGCTTTCATTTTATCAAGAAATATGTCTCTGTACCACCAAAGGGCAACTGGTTACACGTGGCCAATTTTTTTTCTTTTAAATGGCCGTTCGACGCACAGCAACTGTAAAGTGCAGGGAAGCGGAGGGAGAGAGGGTGAAGCGTGCAACGTTCACGATAAAGGCGCGTTCTAATAAAGCCACGATCCTTAACGAATATAATTCCGTAGAAACGAGGAAAAAAGGAATGGAACTCCGGCAACCGGTCGGAGTTATTTTGCAATTTTATCGGCTCGTTTTGCCCGGCCAATTGCTACGCTATAAAAAGGGCGTGAGACGAGTAAACAGAGTAAAAAGAGGAAGGCGAAAGGGGTGGGCGAAAGAGAGGCGGAGGACACGAAATTGGAAACGGCATGCGCGAAGCAAAATGGTGGCATCGGAAAAGCAATTGTTCGGATTAAATGCAGCAGTTTTTCCGCGGCCTTTTTCATATACAGATTTAATTTATTCCCGGAGCATAGTCTGTATGGAGCGCGTGATCGAATCGCGATTACTGTTGGCCGATCAGAAATTCGAAATATAGAATTAATTTCTCCGAGGCCATCGAGGGGCGATTCGAGTGTTAGATTCCCCTTCGAATAATTAAGCAAGTAATATTTTATGCTAAACAAATGGGAAAATGAATATTGGCTAAAATGCAGATCATTTATATTAAATGAATTTATATAAAAGCTTTTTTATGTAAAAGCATTTATATAAAAGCTTTTCATAAAACTTTGTCCCTATTGTATGCTTTCGTTGAATTTTTGTTGGACGTAAGTTTTGAAATGTAGAAAATTAATTCCTCTTTTAATAATAGATGATACTAAAGGAATTATATTCAGCAGTACGTGTGATAATTAATTTCCTGGTGGAAAAAGTTTTATGAATGAAAGGTATCCTCCAAATTTGCCTATTGAGAAAACAAAACGGAGATATTATATTTGCATTTATATATATATTTCAACAAATGTCTTCATATAATATTCTTTCGCTTCATATAATATAGCATTGTTAACGAGGTAGACGGTGACGTATTTCGAAAATCAAATGAAATTTCTAAACAGATTTGTGGGTACTACGTACGAAACTATCGTTATAAACAAATTCTGCTGAAAATAGTTTCCAAAATAATGTAGGTATTACATAATACGCGCAGGAATGTCTATTTGTAGAAAGTATAATTGATTTATGAGATTAAATAGAGTATCAAAGAGAAGTAAGGTAGAAAGGAGTAAGGGAAACAGGATTGTATATGGTCAGACGCGCGGCAATCCAATATGACTGGAAACATACCTCTCTGCACATTTTCACACGGACATTATTTTAAAAATGGTTTCCAATGAATGTTATCCAGATTGGTAAGAACTTTAGAAATGTATATAAATTTTGCAACAATTTCATTTCACTCCCTTCCTCTCTGTGTAGCACGAAAAAGATTACGTATCGTGGGATTATTAAGAAAACTATATTGATATCATCAAGGTTATGTTATATCTGTTTGTTGTTGTCGCTATTTTAGTTTAGTTTATAACACACGGTTAGGCTTCCCAACAGTGTTACCACTGCATCCTCACCTTTACTTTTTTGAGTAATAAAGACGATTAATAATAATTAAAAAATGATTGAGACACACCTAGAATACTTTTTTGCCTTATATTAGACGTTCTAAACTATCTTCATTAGAAAACTTTATTAATTACATCTTTGGATTACAATGAAGTGACAGAATATATCTTCTTCCACAATTTTAATTACATCAGCAAGACTTGCATACAGAGTGATAAAATTCCTGATGAGAATCGTCTGTTACGAAAAAGATTTCAATTTGCATTGAATTCTAATACCGCAGGTATTTCAGAAAAGAATTTATAGAATCAGAAAGCTGACGGTGAAGCATAAACGTATGCTAGACGATATGAAATATGTATGAGCAATTTTTAGTAAATGTTTCAATGAAATTCAATATATTACTACGTACTCCCTCGTTTCGTCGTCGATCAATATTTACAATTTACCAGTCATAAATAGTTACTGCCCCCAGAAATTAAACTTTCATCTCTCCATACGAATCAGCAACACAGTTGCCTAATTTCGCTTTTAAAGATGTAAAGCATTTACATCTCAGAGAACAGATTTCTCTTTTCAGAAATCAAGACACTTGAAAACAATTGACAAAACTTTCACAAACATTAGGACCCATTTATTATCACGTCCGTTTATGGTCCCATAAATTTCCATCCTCTACGCCGTCCCAAGTAAACTCCTCCCCCACGTCACTTCCTCGACACGAATTTCTCGCTACCGAAAACACTCTCTGACCGCGGCTTGATCGCGCGCAATAATTACTCCAAGGGTGCATTAAACAGTTGGACATCACGTTCCATTGCAGGCTGCAACCATTCCGAAATTTACCGCGATTTGTCTGCGGTTCCCTGCTACCAGCCGATTTAAATAAGCGTATTTTAATTTAATGACACCGATAAATTCGTCGTGGCATTATTAGAGTTATGTTTGCATTAACAAGCTGCCGCGAGCCGGACGATTTGTTACCGAAAATTGGCCAGGAACCGCGGACGTGCTGCGTGCTACGTCACGTCGGCCATGATCGTCAGAGGAACTGTAAAACTTTTTGTTGAAAATAAGTGTTTAAGTATATAATACAACGCCACCTTTTTCTCTATAGTTGCGTGTGCCGCGTTATAATGCGTGAGTGTTATAAAAGTTGAAAGATTGTTGTAACAGTGCTTTTTATTCACCCTTATAGGGAATTAGTAAAATTACACGGATAAGTTTTGGACCAAATTGGCCCAGTATCATATATTTACACGAAACGAGCATACAAAACTAAAACTCAGTTCATTTAATTATTACGGTTTAATATTTAAAGAACTTATTAAATTTCTACAATAAAAGAAATTCAAAAAAACTTAAAATTAAAAATTATAAATTTTTTTTAAAAATTATTATTAACCCTTCGTTGACACTCTGGATGTGAGCCACCCATAAGCTGATTTTGACGCTCTGTACCTTTTATATGCAAAATAAATACTTTTTTTCGAAAGCCAACTTACAAACTATTTTTTCTCTCAAAACATTATATCTGAGCAATAACTCTATAGATTTTTAGCTTCTAATATTTAAATTTGTAAAAGTTACAGTTTTTTGACGATATGGTAATCTAGATTTTTTTTACAAGAACTGTGATAAAATTTCAATCAAAAAACTATTGGAATACATTCTACAGACCATGAAATTGACCCATGATTTTTTTCATAACGATTGGATTCTTCAGATGAGAATGGCAGTCGTTCAAAATTTGCTCTGGGTGTGAGCCACCCAGGTGTGTTAAAGTTGATCGAAAAAGAGGTGTGTCAACGAAGGGTTAATTATTGACGGTTGTTAGTTAATTAAAGAAATGAAGGGGTTTCGGTCCAAATAATATGTACCTACATTAGTAAAAGAGGAATGAGGATTTGCGAGTCGATTTTGGGGCAAATGACCGAATTTCCGTATAGGCAGTGGCGGACTAGGTATAAAAATATTGGTTGCCAGGAGACAAAGGGGGCTCACCCACAACTATAAGGCTAATATTTAAACTAGTAATACAACGTAAATTTTAGTTGCATACAGTAATAATACTGAAACTTCTATTATATTTTCAAGCTACAAAAAGGTCATTTACATTTTTAACATATTGTCTGATGTTTAAGGGAGCCCACTTGCCATCGCTTGCCATCAGTAGAGAGGAGAGTTAAGTTAATGTATTGGGTTGGTGCTACGAAATTGCCGATCGTAAAATTGACGACTCGAGAAATGTCATAGTAACTCTGAAGTACAATAAAGTAGTCAAAAAGCAAAAAATATTTTCATTCAAACTTCCCCACGCGAAACAACAATTTCATGTGCACCAACCTAATAGTATTATTGTAATCAGAGATAAAAAACATCGAAAACCATCACTGTTCGTAAGTACAATTTGCACGGGGATGAAAATGGCAAAACGCTTATACGCGGTTTGCTGTGTCGACGCGACAAATTACCCTGTCACGCGCGCGGCCAACTTTCGTTTGAATCGAAAGTCTGTCTCCCCACGAATCACAGTATGAATCAGAGGATGGGCAATTATAATTTTGCGCAATTACGCGAGCCTGAGAGTTACTTCCCCGTTGCTGCTTGTTACTACGCCTCTTCATGCACGGCCATTCAATACCTCTCACCTTATGCGAGTGTCAACCCTTTGCGTTACATTTTATTCGCAGACTTATTTTTACTCAATTACTGCGCTGATCGAATACAGATCTTTTGAATAGGGAATAATATAGCAGGGTAATTTTGAAACCAGTACCTCCTGCATTTAATCCTACGAATCACGAATTCTGTGCTCCTTATGATGTTTAATGAAATCTGCGTGGAACGTTGATTTGAACACCGGTTTGCCTGGGAGTTGCGTTTGGAGAGCAAAGGGTTGGTGAATATTTGTAGAGTAGGGTAATAAGTAGGGTAAATCCAGGGCTCTCGGTACACCTAACATAAAATGGCTATTAAAACTAGCACTGATATTATGTATTTTGTCAGAATAAACCTAACATGTTCAGAATTTTAGGCTGGTTCCGAAAAACTGGTCGATATTTGCTTTAAGACAATATTGACTGAAAATTAAGTTGAGAACTGAAGTTCATAACATTTGACCGTTTCTCCTGAGGGGCCGGGAGAAATGGCTCGCGTCTTTGGGAGATATGGCCGACATAATTATTCATGATAAACAACAACGGAGAAAGCAAAACTATTTATAACTACAGATTTATTCAAATTCTATTTCGTTTACGCTAAACAAGTAAAGAACACATCAAACAAAAAGGGAACTACTTATTGGTGATCAGCGAAGCAAATGAGTACAAAAGTGAACAAATAAAATAAATAAAACTCTGTTTTAATATTTGTAAAGAATAAACAATCAATTACTCATTTTTTTATTTTATTGAGGCTGATTAGATTTTCTTGCCCGCCAAAACTATTACATCTATCACTATTTTATCCAGTCGACATTTAAATTTGTTATGAAATAATTTTCTAATCGTGCTAGGCAATTTGAACGTGAACCATCTATCTCAATCATAACTGAGACCATCTCTCCTTTCTGTAGGGAGAAATGGTCCTCTCGTTAGCGTTGAAAGGAAGGGTTAATATGGCCAAATACTTTTGCGCCATTGTCCCTCAATATTTCTACTATGTTATTATCCAAAACATTAAACGAAAATTAACTTAGAAGTATATTTTAAATACAATTCAATACACCACTGTTTGATAAAAGAGGCTGAATGTAACCTAAATTTACCTTGTATAAGTTTACCTATATGTCCAGAAAAATACAGAAGGAAGCGAAATGACGCTATTCATTCAACTGTTTGGCTTCTAGAGATGCAATTGGCTTGCACTTTAACGCGCTTTTACGTATAGAGTCTGAAATATAGCTACTGTACCAACTCCCCTGCCGTACCGACACCCCCGGATTTACTAAATGCTGTGAGACAGAAATAGTCGGTGGAAAGTTATGAGGTGAATAATTATTGATTTCATTAATGTTCTGTTTCGCTGCGTAGTGTGCGCCTCATTAGTGTTTCAGGAGTAACTTCTGTATTATAAATTGTGTTAATTTAGTTTATAACAGGACCTTGATACTTCAATTTTGTGCAGAATTTGAATTGCAGAAGGGTTAGATTTAGCAGCAGCGGTGAATCTCATCTGTTGTATTAATGTAATTATTGTTATTTATTTTGTACACGAATGAAGGCTTGGTACACAGAGTGTTAAAAGTAGACTATAATCACATGATTAATACCTTTGCTCACGTCGAAAGTGCAGCGCATTGCAGTAGATAGGGAAACATCAACAATTTCCTTGCACATTTCTCATTGTTCAGAAACGAATAACTTTTTTGTTAGATATTACGTATACAGAAACGTTCTCAGGTATACCACTAACTTTTGAGTCACATTTTGCACAGCAAGTGGGCATGAGATGCAGAAATAAATACATATGCTTTTGAACGTAGATTCCAGATTATCAACAACGTAGAAAATATTTAAATGTTTAATATTAAACATATGCATGTCTCCTTTTATCTTTGAAAGTAGAAGCAAAACTACCAAGTGAAAATTGTGAGTAATATATGGTGCACGATTGTTGAAGAACGCCGGTTTACTTCAACCGTAATAAAATAATTTCTAAGCCCCCCCCCCCCCCGTTTCGAGCTTTGAATCTGCAGTACAACATACGTTTAATTAGGAATCCCCCATGTTAAAATGCTGACCTGTCTATCCATTGTTCCCAAAGTTGTACAGCGCATGCACTTGGTGTTCCCAAATTCGTTTCGCTCCTTAGAGATGCGTGGACGTGTTCCCCGGGAATTTATGACTCAAAGGATTCTGTTCCAGCTTAATTTCGAGATAAATTAAAAGCGTCGCCAAAAACGTGGCAAAACAGAAACGCTGGGATTACGTATTTAAAGGACGACATGCCTGAACCCTTTTGCGTCCCAGCACGCAAAGGAGAGAAGGCATTGTTCTCATACGGAACTCCTATTTAACGGCAAAACCTGTTACGAGATCCGTTCAAACGACGGGTACCAGCAAAGAGTTAATTGTCTTTCGAGTGTACGTCTGAAACGGCGGAATGCCTGCTCCTCTAATTTGCGAATTTCCCAAGAAAAATTGAAGATGAATGACGGAAGTCGGTTTCCACCCCCGTTCAAAGGCGAACGCAAGCCACAGTGAATCAAACTTGAAGCCTCGGAGTGAAGAGAAAGGCGTTTGTAATCAAAGAAAACTCCTTTTGAACCTTCCTGGCAATTATAATGGATTATTCTGCTCGAAGGTTAAGGTGCATGCAAAATAATGTTCGCAGCTTCGTTTAACACACGTTTTATTATTTCCTTCGCTTTTGATCTTTTCTTCTTAGTACTATTGCCTCTATTCATTGTTCGACGTTGCCAGACACAATATATCTAATTAGTTTTCTAATTTAATGAGATCGTGTTGCTTTTATACTTTCTTCAAACATTTATGACCTGAACAGAAGAATTTTTATAAAGAAGATTTGTATTATAGTGGAGTGCTTTTTATTGTTAAAACGTAAATATCTTTCTTTGTAATTAGTTTGGACATTAGTCGATGGAATATTTATGGATACAGTGTATGTGGAGTAGCTTCCTTCCATATAATTGAATAACAAGTAAATAATTTTCAATTATCTTCCCTCATTTTATTTTTTCGCAAATAAAATACATCACTGAGGATCTGAATCATTTTCAAATGTTTTGTCTGGTATTTAATTCAAGGCAGATAGATATATACAATTAATTGAGACTTCAACTAATTTTATAAGTAAAGTTCATGTACATACATGGAAATCGTTTAGTGAGATATTGAAAAATATTCTACTATAATTTTTCCTCCATTACTTAGTTTATGAATAATAAGCTACTAAAAATGCTCCGCGTCAAGAAAATCAATCTGATATTTGTCTACTTGAGATTATAATTTATTTACTATTTATTATTTCGAAAACTGATAAATTCCCATTAAAGCGACGAGACATTACAGTAGTATTTCATTCTTGCTATTATTTGATTTATTCCATTATTTATGCTGCTTACCGTATTTTATTTTGACATTGCAGCGCTCGGAAGTGGAACTTGCGGAAAGAAATGGCTGTAACCTTTTCACGTCACCGGAAGCCATTCGAATTTCAGGAAGCACTAACGAGCTCATTAAGCAATCAAAAGTCTTTAATGATCGCAAACATGCCGAAACTTTAGCAGGATCCTTAATCGACTTCTAGAACTGTACTATGCTCGCGTAAGCGTTCTTTATTTCTTTCTGAGAATGCACAAATATTTATATCCACTTAAGCAATCATCCAAGACCAAGGATAATGACCATTTAAGTCTTTAAACGCAAATCTGGGTCTTCCTGAACATTTAATGGCAATCAATTCCAAAGTACAATGTCTAATATAGAATTCGATGAATACGTTTCCTGAAATAGAGTAGTATTTTCGATTTGAAAAAGACAACTAGTTGTGCAAATCACTTCCCTCGTTACACGATTATTTTTTATATTTTGATTATTTGAAGATGAATGAATTTTATATTGACAGAAAATGAAGCCACTGAAAAATTATGGAAACTCTTAAAATTGCTTTAATTATTTACATTAATTTTATCATTGAGATTGATACTACTTTGTTTGTTATAATAGATATAAGCTGTGGAAATGGTATAAGTACTATTCTCCTTGAGTTTTAGATTTCCTTTACACAAAAATTATTATGTATGGCATCCCCCAAAATCTATACCTACTTAGTTGTATTTCTTTCCTAAGTTCTGTTATATTCTATAAATACGATTCCATCCTTCCATCGTATTTAATGTTTACACAACATTACTTATTCATAAATCGGTTTATCAAGTTTTTGGTTTTCGTCTCTGTAGAACAATTTCAGTAAAGGCTTCAATAATAATGGTCAAAAAATAGTGAAAACAATCTTTCAATTTTAAGCAAGGAAGTATTCATTTGAAGGGTGCCAACAGATTGCTATAAGGGCAAGAGATTCTCATGGAAATTAATGGAAATTATGTTTGCGACGAAGCTTAATGTAAATATATTTTATCATCCACCTACATAACTCGAGCGCGGAACGATGGAACTTTCTGACAGATCTAATATTTGTGACTTCCTAACTTTTGCAAATTCTGAATTTAAATACAGGAAAATAGCGCCAGGTCATTAAGGAACTGGTAAGTTAAAAACTCCGTAAATTAATAATTATTCAAACACCTCGTTATCGTTCATTCGATTTCACAGTGTTTTCCAAACACTGGGCAAAGTTTCAGATGAAATTATCACGCGAGTTGCTGGCGAGATTTTCGCAGCCTGCATTAATCTTGCGTGATTAATCTTCTTAAGAAAAGAATAGAATAAGAATTCGATAACTGTGATAAATTTTCGAATTGGGTTTTGCAGAGTGCAGTTGACCTTACTTGTTTTAAAAAAAAAATTATATGGATTTTATATCGTAGGAGAGTATTAGTTAAAAAGGGTATAATTATTTGAGACAATAGTGTTCATTGTTGAAATATGAATCCAGAGGACAATTTGGTATACATTAGAAACAGATTTAAGTCGTGGTGCTCTGAAGCATTACCTACGTAGAACGGAAATGTAACTTTTCAGTTCTAAAAATTACGGTCATCTTCAGAACATGAAACTTATTCAAAACATAGCAACTGCTTTCAAATATTCATATTCCCTTGAAAGTTCCTTCAAATATTATATATTCTCTTGAAAATTCTTTAAAATATTGTATAAGCTTTTGAAAGTTCTATCATACAATGTATATTCTTCTGGAATTCCTTTCAAATATTGCATATTCTTCTGAAATCCATATTAAATATTGTATATTTTATACAGAGTTACCATACATTCAAAACAAAGATATCTCCATCAAACAAAATACCCATCGGAAAAATAAATTTGTACTTAATGATGCAAGTGAAGCGATACAAAATATTTCTTTTCACGTGTCATATTTAACGTGTCACGTAAAATAGAAATTTTAACGCTGTGTTAGTATCAGAACCGACAGTGAATCTTATAAATCCACCATTCATCCCCAAAAATAGTGCAACTTACCCTCGACAAAGTAAACAGCATCCCATCTTCCTATTTACAATTTCATGCATTTTTCTAAGAGGGCTGATAAACGAAAAGGAACACCTCCCAAGTGATATCCATACGGAACGAGGGAGGAAGCCAACAGGCTTCTTTCGAAACGATCAAATTACGGAGCTGCCTACTCCTGACATTTTGCTCGCTTAACTTCGTTTCGTGACATCCTCGAGAGGACTCGTCTGAATTAAACTTTCTTTAACGGTGCTTCCGGAGCGACAAGGCCGCCTCGAAACGAGTGCCAGTTTAGCTTCGAAACGTGTTCCACGGTTGCCAGTGCCCCGTTTCGAAAACTTGAAGGGATGCTGGGTTTTATGCGAAAAATTCATATCAATAAAATAGCACAGTTTATCGGGGAAATATATCTAAAGCTTGGAATAACATATTCAGGTATATAAAACAGATAGCTCCCATAATGAAAAATAATATTATTTCTATTTTAATCGAAATAAACTGAGCCTTTCTTCTATTTTTTTTTCCATTTTCATTTAGATTTTCCACTACCCCTTGTTATTTAAATGGCTTCGAATTTCATTCAATGACAATGGAGTTAAAAGAATAACGATTTTTTGAGATACATAATTTCTCACGATATTATCTTGGCCTATCGTTATCGATGCGGAATATTTATTCGCTTTAATGGAAACAGATTTTGCTCGCCCTTCAGTTGTATTTGGTATTCAATAAGGGCAGGCTGCTGTTGCCAAATTTTCTGGTTGTACAGTATATCTTAGAAATACGAGAAGGTTACTGTACGTATCGTTTAATGAAGATAGTGGTGCAGTGTTACATGTAATCGCTCTCGATCATGATGTATATTTAGTAATAGGTAAATGTACCTAATATCGTCCATGTTCCTAATACCGCCACTCGTTATATGTATCTTGGAAAACATGTACTAAAATTTATCGGTCATGAACTGAATTAGTACCTAAATATATTTAGGAAGACATATTGTAATTGTTGCGTCATGTGATACACAATTACAGAAAGAGAAGTATTTTAATGAATCTTACAAATAGTGTAAAAGTTTATTGGACTGGGACAATTTTACATTACTCTATATTTTACATTGCTCTATATAGTTACAATAGAACAAATGTTAAGGGACTATTTTAAATTTTGTTTATTAGACGATCTATTGACATAGTATTTTGGTTTATACATAAATAATTGAAGATTACATAGATTATTGAAGTCAAAATGATCAGTCGGAGCTGGTTGACTAATAACGTTGATAAGGTTTAAATTGTTCTTTTGTTATTTAAAAGGCGATTTTTATTTTTTGTTCAAATTTCACTATGTTATAAATACATTATAATTAATGTTTAAGTTGAAAATTTTTTCAGCTTATTATTAAAATATGAAAGAAAGAAATTAATATTTTATAATGAAACAACTCTTGTGACATTGTGTTATTTTATTACCACTGAGATAAGTTACTAATAACATTTTCTTAACTGATTGTACCTATAGTCAACCTACCCCATACTGTAAGTCAACCAACTCCCATCATGGGGCTGGTTGACCCGCATGGAAGGTGTTAGAAAAACATTAAAATACCTTAATTGTTGTCACATTGAGTCAACAGTAATAATTTAATCAGATAGCCAAATGTATGCCCTATCAAATATACTAACCGGTTTAATGATATTTCGCCCACATACTTTATTAAAAATCAAAAACTAAAAAACTGGCCTACCAGCCCCGGTCTCCCCTACATATGGAGATCCTCACTGAGACGTTAATCACATTGAGCACCTTACAGCACCCCGCTGGAGGGAAAAATAAACTACGAATGGCTGGGAGTGAGACGCGCGACTTGAAACGAAACAAATGCCATTCCCCTTTGGAAATCTTGTTCTGGGTCAACGGACCCGCGATGTAACATCACGTCGCGAGATTAGCAATGCAAATGCTTTGGCCCATTTTACAGATGGGCAGCCTGTGTAAGCCGCGTAAGCCAGAGCGAAGTCGCTGCAGCCGCACGTGCAAACGTAGTTAATGTTCCGATTTCGAGGCGGGACGAAACCACTGACATAATATGGCGGGGGTAAACACTCTGTCGAAATTCCGGAACATTCTAAACAGCATTAGACGGCCCGTCGTGCGTTATTAACTTCGTTACGGAAGAAGAATCAGCGGCCAGGTTCCGTGGGCAACTTCCTCAGTCCGCCCCGTCTCTATATTCTGCGCTGCAATTGAATCAATTCAATGCCAGCAGCCACCCCGCGCCCTGAAATTAGCTCGAATTGGTGGAAATCCAGTTTTCACTTTCGCGTTTTGTCTTTCATTTCGCGGAGGAAAATCTCGTTCCGTCTTATATATCGCGTCCTCAAAGTTTGTACTTTGGTGTCTGGGGCATAGGTTTAGGGAATAAAAATTGAAGTAAGGAGATACACTGCCGTTCATAAGTATTAAGACACCTGGTCTGTCTGGGGTAATTGTGAAAAAAAATTGAGCATGTATTTCAAAGAAATGCTAAGGTTGCACCCGCAGGAAGTACTTTTATTATTATTTCAAGTATCAAGATAATGAACAGGAAGAAGCCACAAGGTGGTTACTTATTTTCATTAAGAAGGAAAACAGCGTAAGCCCGGTTAATAGAAAAACGAATTTTTCCTTGACTGAATGAGGAATTAATTCTCTTATTCGACGGCTGTCATGAAACGGTTAATAACTATAAAATCGGCACTTAAGGAACTCGTTTCAGAGGAAGCAGGCTATTCTGTCTTAAATACTCCATAAGGAAATGGCGGAAAACTCTTCGCTGCTTACCTCATTACTCGAGCTCAATTAAACTTGCGTAAATCGTTTCGATCGTGCGACGCCGACAATTCAGCCTCGAAAGTGGTCATAGAGAACCGACGTGAACTGTTTTAGTAGAAACGAACTTGAGCCATGTGCGTCAAATTAACATAGAAAAGAACATTCATATGTTGGCCAAGAAGGAGAAAATGTAAAAGAAAATGGTAGAAAATGAAATATTTTGTAATTTATCAAGATTACAGTGACATCTTCTAGAGGACATTCGAAAGACTTTAATTACAGATTTTTAGGATAAAATATCATGGAAGTATTCTTTTATGTGACAACCAAATTTTGAAATTGATTAGTATTTAAATCTTGGCATAATCACACTGAATTAATTTGTACTTGGAAGATGGTTAAATATTGGTGAAGTATGTTTGGATTGTATGTTTGAATAGTTACTACATTTCTGAGAACTGTAGAACACAGGGCGACGAATTGGGAACTCTATCCTAAATTATCTTTAATGGGAAGATCACGGGGTGTCACATTTCTCGTGGAATTCCATGTTTCATGTTCCACGTTCCATGTTCCTCGTTCCGAGAAATGAGAAAGATATATTCACGAGTATGTGTATATATCACAGTATCAAAATCCTGAATGTTTTCGCGTGATTTTTGCACGAAAAATTCAACATTTCAACTTTAAATAGCCATTTTGTTTTAAATTAATATTTCGGAAATTCGCTCCGTTAATCAGAGGATACATTAATATACTAAGGAAATCTTTTTTGTTCTTTGATTTTAGATAATCTAGTTCCGAATGGCAGTGCTTACCGAAAAACCAAATTTTTAAAAAGGATTCTTGCATGTCGGTTGTTACTTTATTATAAACGTAAATATTTTTCTACAAAAAAAATACCAAATATTCTTTAAATGCTTCTCTTTTAAGTGTAAAAGGTTCTGTAAAAATATATGCTTCCACTTTTTCAAAAAAATTCACAAACATTCGCCTCTTTTCGGCCGCGAGTTGAGGACGATAAAGCAATTAGACATTAATAATTATTTTTAAATGGCTATGAATTTTCGTAGATCTTTACTAAACGAAACAAGACATTGCGGACCTTTTAAAATTAAAATAGAGGATCTTCCGGTTTTTAGAACATCTGCACTTAAGATTCCTGCAATATGTTGCCTAAGCATTCAAAAGTATTAAAGAATAATTAATCATCATTATTTACTATAATTTTTCGTAAATATTTCGTAAATATTGAATATTCAAAATTCCCGTGTATTTGCGAATGCGATTCAGTTTTTCGTCAAACTTCGATTTCCTTGGCGAGTACATATCCCTAAATTTCAAGATAAAATCGATTGATGTTATTCTAGCCGGTATTTCTGGCCTCTTCCAAGGGTCTTCTAATTGCCTCATTCGCTGAACATCAATGGCTTTAAATGGAAAGGGGCATTCACCGACAAGCTGTGACCTAATTAGGAGGGACGGAACGATATTCCGCCCGTTGCCGTGCCACGAAAGCGCGAAACTTGAAATTTTTCAACGTGAAAGCGTCGAGGGGGCTGGCTCAGATTTCGCCACGCACCACACGCCAGTCTTCCCGCCGCCATTTCTTCTGTGCAATTTGGTTAACGTTGCATCTTTTAATGCCGCCCAGAGATACGCAGCATTTCTCCGACGTCCAGAATTAAATTAGGAAATATCTGTCAAGCGACTTCCCTCCTGGGTAAGTAACGACGTTACGCTTTCTTCTATAACCAGCTTACGCGCCGTAACTGCGTTTCCTTCATTTTTACATCACCCGAAGTCTGGAGAAGAGAGAGTCGCGTTGTTGTAACTTGGCATTCTTCTTCTATTAGATATAATTATCCGGGAAAATGTGGCACTTAGTGCGCTGGATAAACATATTTTTGCCCTTATTTGACTTTTAGTTCTTTAATTACATACTGTGTGAATACTTCGTTATGAATTTCTAAATTCGAATTTTGTTGTAAAAGTCATAGTGACCATTGCAGTACTGATTTTTGCAATTGCTTGAGGTGTGTATGAATTTTTATGAATATAGGGTATATGGTGGGTAATTTATAGGGGAAGTTGTGATGTCCTTGACAAATTTTAACAGTAGGGGTGCAATGTCTTGGCAATAAACCGTGTGATTTACTACCGTGTGAAGCATTTGTTCGTTGATTTTAGAAAAGAATGTGCGTTTGTATAACTTGCCTTGTGCAGCTTACAAACTTCGCTATTCCTAACGTTTTAAGGCGTCCTTAACTATTTCTCTAATGAGAAAAGGGGTCCACACTCATATAGATTATGAAAATTTTTTCGATTTTCGTTTGAGATGACTACGACAGCCAGAATCATGATCGCCAGCAACAAACTTTTTTTCAAACCCCACTTACTATTACCACTGTAACTTTGAACAAAATTATTATTATCGCATAAAAAAAAATGAGCACATTCTCCGAACGTCAATTAATAAACGTGCAAAGTTTGGAATCATAATACTCCATACTTTTCTTTTAAAAAATTCTCCCAAATTTGTCTTATTTTAAGAGCGTGTAACTGGGGAGACCCCTTAACTTCCGAAAAGCAAAATGCAGAGTTACGTCCAACGCAACGAAGGACACGATAAGAATTAAAATTACTTTGACATAATCGCAATTGATTTCACAGAGTTCCGAGCAAGTATCGAATAGAAAG
The DNA here is from genome assembly GCA_029448645.1 of Andrena camellia. Classification (NCBI taxonomy): domain Eukaryota; kingdom Metazoa; phylum Arthropoda; class Insecta; order Hymenoptera; family Andrenidae; genus Andrena; species Andrena camellia. Next base: position 6,530,087 of record CM055682.1, on the reverse strand, counting down.
AAAATTAATTTCATTCATACTTCAGTTGACATCTCAACGAACAAAAACCTCCATTAAATTTAAATTCCCCTCTTTAAAGTTACACATAACACATCAAGTAATGTATCCATCAGAAATTGGAATGTTCCCACGAGAACGCTCTATTGAGAGATTCTGCGACCAATGTGGTATGTAAAACATTTTACAAAATTGAAATTATACATCACGTACACGACTGACTGCACATGCCAATAGTGTAATAGGTATGGCCGCGTTCTTTCAATTCCCTGGAATCCGTTGGAATCGCGTGTCGATCGTTCTGGTAATTATCGAAATGAAAATAGGATGGCACGGATGGTAATTCATCGTGGCGCAGTGATCGAGCACTGGGCTCCTTTTAGCGCGGCCGCAAATGTCCGAAATTCACGTTATGGAGCGGTCGATGAATAATCACGTCGTTAACCGATAATCGGGCCAGCAGTCGTTTCTCACGATTAGCAAGTAATTTCGCGACAACCCCGTGGCGACGCCATTGTTCAGGGATCCCTAGGAAAGCCCGTCGAGAGCGTTTGGGCAGAGTCGATCGCGCGGGAGGAGAATTCATTTCGCTGTTGGGCGAAGTCTGCGCTCCCAGGAATTCGGTGAATTTCAGAGGAAGAACGTCGTCTTCGCGAGGCGGCGGTAAATTGGTGGGACAAAATGGGGGCAATGATGGCAAATATTGACCGGCGAACGACGTGTTGCGTTCGAGGCTGCGGTTTAGGAGGTGTCTGACCAGTTACCGAGTGATACCACTGCTGACGAGGTTTCAGCATAGCACGAACACTCTTTGCTTTCGTGTGAGACAGGCTGCACGTGATTTTTAGATAAATGTGCTACTGTAATTTATAAAATAAATTACTCATGGCTAGAATTTCTGTATGCTGAAAGAATACCAGATGTGAGAATTATAAGGAAATGATAATCGAATATAATTATTGATTAATACTACTGAGGAAATGCTGAATGCCTTTGGTCTTCCAGCAGACAGTTGTATAAAGTATTATTAATTTCTAACTATATAATGAACCTTTGTGATTGTATGTGTAGCTAAAAAATTCTACCATCTTTATAAAGTACTAAACATTATCATGTATTTATCAGAATATCGAATTATAATTATTTGTAAATAAATGCTCATCAGAAGGTACCATATTGTTTTAATTTGGAGCAAAATTAAATTAATGTTTTAATATATTATTAACCTTAATCATTATCATAATACATATATTGTCTATTGAAATTTCAGTTCCGTGGAATAAAGCTCATTCCATTTGTGAAATGAATCCATTTAAATTAATTGAAACATTGCTCACAGTTTCGTTGAGATTATCTATTTCCTGCGTCTCAGATTAGTTAGAATTTTCCTTTAATATTGATATCCCGGTGTTTGGGTTAGTTTGACCTACATTAATTAGTAACAAGATGATTATAGGCAGAAATCCCCACTATTATATGACCTATATGTGCGATGGATTACTGAGGTATTTGGGAATGAATCATTAATTGGTATCAACAGTAAGTTGATTAATATATAAATATGTGATGTTACTGTTATACTCCGCATTTGCTAGCCTCGGTAAACGCGCGTTTAATATTTACGAAACCTTGATATTTATTGCATGCCATGTGTGTTAAACATTCGTCAAATCCTAATCGCTGTAATTTCTGTGTTAACTTTACATGCATGCCGTTGGCTTTTACGATTTATGTTAATCTTTTATGATTGATGATGTCACAATATGTGCCTTTTCATGCCTTCTGTCACTGTAATGAGTGTATTTTGGTTCCTGTATGACTGAAATATTCGCAGAGAGATATGGTTCGGAATTTTGCATACAGTCTACTTTTTTTTTGTAAATAAGTACTTATATGTGTACATACTTTTGGTATTCTGTATTTGCTCATCGCAAATATAAAAATAATACTGGGTTTACTGCCGTCTCGTTTTTAGATTTATTTGTTAAAACCAAACTGATAGAAATGTTTTTCTACATTTTTCTATATTTGATCCCCTTCCGCCACGTATTTTCAATTTTACCGCTTTTATTTCTGCCATGCACGAAACATGTTACTGGAATATTGAAGCGATTTTTATGTATCTCCAAAACATTTCGAACAGTTTTTATATCTACCTGTTGATACGAAATTTTTGTCTAGTGTCATTTTACTATAATTTCTTGAACAGTCAAGATGCTTGAAAAAGTCATATAGGAAATAGAAGCAGTCTTTGTGATTACCATGTTCCGCGATTGTTACCCACAGTACATACTATTGTTACCATGAATCTATATTTGGCTTCACTTTAATTAATCGTACGATAATTATTGTACGCAGTGCTTAATTCAGACGAAACCAAACTGTATTTACGATAAAAATAGTATAAGATTTGCAGCTCAATGGGAGGTTTATAATTTATTACCAGCTATTAATAATCGTTAATGATAAAACTAAAATATATTTATGATAAAAGTGACGTACATTTTGTAAGGCGATGTGAGGTTTATAATTAATTTAAAATTGCTTCTGCTTTCATAAATATTAATAATCACTCAGTAGAAAACGAAAATATGACTATGTTAAAATTACAAGTATAATTAATTCAAAATGGTTTTTTCTTTCATAATTATTAATAATTGTTTACGATAAAATCAAATTACATTTCCGATAAAAGTGGTACCTATGGGTGTTACAAAGCGACGAGGCACTTATGGTTAATTTATAATTATCCCTCTTTTACAATTTATTATTAATTGATTAAGATGCGGCTTCACATTTGGAAATGTTCATGGGAACGTGTACGGCATTTCGTTGCATCAAACCTTCTCCTGTAATTCCTGGATCTCCATAGTTCGAAAGTTTAGCATTTACTGAAACTTCAACAAATATCGGCGCTATCCACGTTCTCCGAACTTACGTGGGTGTATGGAACGTGAAGATCCTGCGGTTTGATTAAACTTTAACGGTGGAAGTATGAATAAATCGTACTGCAGCTCACCGTCAGACTGTAGAAACGCGAAATATATTCGGCACATTATTGCTTTTATCATTTATTTTATGATATTTATAATTAAAAAATAGATAACAGTTTTTGTTGCTGATAATGCTTGAGTATCGTGAAAATTCTCAGCACCGCTAGAAGTAACAACATTGAAATGTTATTGAAGATTTAGCATAAAGTGATTTATGCAAAGTACGAGGGAATACAGTTTGATTGAATTGAATCTGCTCGGAATATTTCCATTTAAGTTTCTCATATAACTAATGTGCAATATGGCATGAAATTTTAGAAGAAAATTATAGAAATTCTTCAGAAACCATTAATTAATATCTTTGGCATTAAATTATTAATTATAAAGTTATATTTGCTCTCATATTGCAAGGTCTATTTATTTTCTTCTTTCGAACATAAACAACGAATGACTTTCTACAAAATAATTAAATATCCGTTTATTCAAAATTGTCCTTAAGGGGGGGGGGGGCACGGAAGAATGAAAATCATAGGTTCGTTTCTTTTAAAATTTAAATGTTGAACTGAATAGAAAATCTTATTAATGGCAGCAAAGTATGTAATCATTTCTTTCATCTCAAGTAGATCAAATGGTGTTCAAAAGTAGGGTTGAATGAGATTATAGGACAAATGAAATATGGAGATAATTTGTTTAAAAAATTCTCTTCTATTTCAAGCGACCAGGGCTTTCTGAAACCTTTACTCTTTTACAAAATAGATAATTAGAGTTTATTTGAAAGGCACAAATCTCAAGTAAATTCTATTATCCCTGATGCAAATTTATTTAATCATTGAAATAACTCATGACATTCTTCTTTCAGTGTTACATATAAAAAACCATGCGCAATTTTTAAAGCTTATTCTCGCTAATATTTCAATTATGGAAGCTTTCAAGCTATGACACTTTTATTATAGACGAGAAACATGATATTTAGGTGCATCGATACAAAGGATGGCATAAACAACTATTATACTTTATGAATAAAATATTTATGTATATATAAGACGTATCTATCATCAACTACTTGCCCATCATTTCGGAACAAAAGAAAATTTCTTCAAATTACACATGTTCGAAAGAAGAAAATAAATAGACCTTACAATATGAGACCAAATATAACTTTATAATTAATAATATAATGCCAAAGATACTAATTATGGTTTCTAAAGAATTTCTATAATTTTCTTCTAAAATTCCATGCCATATTGCAAATTAGTTATATGAGAAAATTAAATGGAAATATTCCGAGCGGATTCAATTCAAACTGTATTTCCTCATACTTTGCATACAAAATAAATTTTCCAAAAATAAAATAC